>CAXKVY010000303.1:0-15000 GCA_964058915.1 Tetropium fuscum
CACATAACCTTACTTTTTTTAGCCTGTAAAACGCAAACTTAACTTATTAGATGTGACGTTTGCAAGGCTACCGTTTAAACGGTTGTTCTACTTAACTTTACCCAAATTAATTTTCATGGTGTACGAATAAGTACCTACTTGAAGTTTGCCGTTATTTAAATAGTATGGTACGTTTATGTCAAAATTTTAATTGAATATGTATTAACCATACTTTCGCTATTTCAATATGTTGTAACGTAAATAAATTCCGTTCCGTTATATAGCAAACATTTTGAATAGTAGTATCCTATTTCAAATATTTAATTTACACCGCGAGTTACCATGTTCTGCCATAGTAAAACTACGCATAATACGAATAATAAGGAAGATGCACTTACCAGTTCTATATCTGAACATACACACATACACACTGAAACGAACCAATTAGAAATTGTACAAGTTCTTTCACCTTCATTGAGGGTCTTCAGAGCGGTGTACGACCTGTTTCATTGATCATTTATACGTGAATTTAAAATATTAATACTCCAACACTTGCAGTGATGTTTCGTGACATCAGTTTTTGACGGAACTCAAATTCTTAGAATACACAAACCTAGTCTACTATTTATATTTGTTCTATTTGAACATATTATATATAAAAGCATTAGGCGTATAGTTATCCAGAAGATGTTAAACTTCAAAATGCATAAAATCTCGTTGAATCTATTGAAAACAACTACTTTCTCCAGCTATGTGCTAGAGAATATTGAATTACATATACAATACAGTTCTGAAGCATTCAAAGAGGGAGTGATACAGAAATTGCTTGCTTAGTCAAAACTAAAATCATTTGTTGGTCTTATGTATTCTGTTTTTTCGAAAATTCGAAAAATATCCAATTTTCACCCTGGATATATTTATTAGCTTTGAAGTTCTTTGCTATTCATATTTGTTTTGTGGAAAGTAATCTTAGGTTTGTAGCATTTCATTACATAGAGAAATAAGCAAATAGACAAATAATAAGGAAGATACAGTTACCAGTGCTATATCTGAACATACACGCGCAAGCGAACCACTTAGAAGTTGTACAAGTTCTTTCACCTTCATTGAGGATCTTCAGAGCGGTGTACGACCTGTTTCATTGATAATTTATACTTGAATTTAAAATATTAATACTCCAACACTTGCAGTGATGTTTTATGATATCAGTTTTTGACGGAACTCAAATTCTTAGAATACACGAACCTAGTTAACTATTTATATCTTTAAAATGCATATAATCTTGTTGAACCTATTGAAAACAACTACTTCCTCTAGCTATGTGCCAGAGAATATTGAATTACATATACAATAAAGTTCTGAGATATATATATATATATATATATATATATATATATATATATATATATATATATATATATATATATATATATATATATATATATATATATATATATTATATAT
The DNA here is from genome assembly GCA_964058915.1 of Tetropium fuscum. NCBI lineage: Eukaryota > Metazoa > Arthropoda > Insecta > Coleoptera > Cerambycidae > Tetropium > Tetropium fuscum. The sequence continues at coordinate 1,444 of CAXKVY010000303.1, forward strand.
ATATATATATATATATATATATATATATATATATATATATATATATATATATATATATATATATATATATACACAGGGTGAGTCAGTTTCTTGTAGACAAACTTTAACAGGGGATAGAACGCACGTTTTTAAAAAGAAAAGTGCCTATAAAGATATGGCCGATCTAGCTTCCTAAGGAAGATACAGGGTGTTAAAATTTAATTTTTTTTTACATTAATGTGTAATATTTTCTGAACGGAATGATATATTCACTAAATATTTTACACATATCTTAACCTGCATAGGATCAACATGTTGTATTGTTCCTGTCGAAAATACTATAGTGGATGTTACTTTTTTCGGGTACTTCGACTATTCTGCATAATAGAACTTTTTTTTCGTACGCCACTGACATTATCTGATACATATTTCTAAAATAACGGCCCCTTAGTAACAATTTTGATCTCTTGTAATTTTGCTCTAACTATGACAGTTTTCGAGATATTGGCCGTTGTTTCTCTGACAGTGTAATGTCGTTATTATAATTTTTTTTTCTCGAATTTTCTTTATGACTTATAAACGAACGCTTAGATTTTTTCATGTTTGGGGGATAATGCCTATTAATTAAGGCGCATAAAACAAGCGGTAAGAATGTTCAAAAACTTGCACAGTGGCCGCCACTGTGCTTATTTGTCAATGTGCTTAATTAATAGGCATTATCCCCCAAACATGAAAAAATCTAAGCGTTCGTTTATAAGTCATAAAGAAAATTCGAGAAAAAAAATATAATAAAGACATTACACTGTCAGAGAAACAACGGCCAATATCTCGAAAACTGTCATAGTTAGAGCAAAATTACAAGAGATCAAAATTGTTACTAAGGGGCCGTTATTTTAGAAATATGTATCAGATAATGTCAGTGACGTACGAAAAAAAAGTTCCATTATGCAGAATATCCGAAGTACCCGAAAAAAGTAACATCCATTATAGTATTTTCGACAGGAATAATACAACATGTTGATCCTATGCAGGTTAAGATATGTGTAAAATATTTAGTGAATATATCATTCCGTTCAGAAAATATTACACATTAATGTAAAAAAAAATGAAATTTTAACACCTTGTATCTTCCTTAGGAAGCTAGATCGGCCATATATTTATAGGCACTTTTCTTTTTAAAAACGTGCGTTCTATCCCCTGTTAAAGTTTGTCAAAAAACTGACTCACCCTGTATATATATATATATATATATATATATATATATATATATATATATATATATATATATATATATATATATATATATATATATATATATATATATATATATATATATATATATATATATATATATAAATCCTGCTCTCATAAAATTTGTAAATTTTTTGTTACTTGGAAGGAAGGAACAGAATAGCCTATTCTATTCACGTATATATTAGATCGGGAGAGTGACATGTGCTTTTACTCAGTATGCCTATTCACAACCATTTCTATCTACCATCTAGAGTTTTGAAACGGTGCAAGGCTGCTGCGGGTACGGCATACGGCGCTAGTAAAAGAAATCGATCAGTTGATCGATATTATTCTCGCTAGAGTTGCGATATATGAAATCGTGCCCTCTCTTTCTCTTTCGTACAGCACTTGAGAACTTTAAAAGCTAATACTTTAAAAATTATTATTTCTCTTGCCCCTAATTTTTATTGTCTACCAAAACTACAGAAACCAAATATTCCATTAAGACCTATTGTATCAAAGTCCATTTTATAATTCAGCTAAATTCTTATAAAATATTCTAAACAACATTTAAATTCGTATAAAAACTATTCACAACCATTATCACAACCAAAATATAATACCCCCTTTTAGGGGTATTTTGATTGTTAGGGGTATTATAATATGCATATTTTGATTATAATAAATGATAAATTAAAGAATCATAGGAACTTCATATATTATCGATATATTGTCGATTATCGAGTCGATCGGTTATTGGCAAGCAAGTAGCACGCGTATGAAATTGTCTCCTGTGTAAAGTAACTAAATAGTGCTCAAACTGTAATTAAATCCGTGTTTCACGTAAAAAGTAATATAAGGTAATAATTAAATAAACAACATCATTACAAATATATACAGTTAAGTAAGTTTAGTGAAACTTTGACATAAATAAGAAATAGAGATAATCTCAAGATGGTTCTTTCTAAAAAAGACCTGGAAGACATCGCCAAAATCATAGAGGAGAAAATCAACACCTCATTTAATAATGAGGAATACATAACAAAAATAGTTGGATCCGTTCATAATAAAATTGATGACATGTATGAAGAATTGTTTATAAAGCAAAATGAATTGATTAGTACCTACCTTAAAAATGAAATGGTGGTATTAAAAAGAGACAATATCAAGCTTGAGAAAGAGATAGACAAACGTGAACGTTATCCAGAAGCTGGAATATTAGAATATTTGGAATACCGAAGGAAAGTGATAAAGAATATATCCAGCAGGTTGTGTTAAAACTATTTTATGAAAAAATGAACATTAAAGGAATAAAAGATAGTGATATAAAAAAGTGCCATCGAGTACCTACAGGCAAAACAAGCCAATACTGATAAGCCGTGCCGTGCCGTGCTGGTAAGTTCCTTTGCTGATACTATGGGTATGGAGGTTATGAAAAATAGGGAGTGTCTTAAATCAACTGGTAGGTATCTGGATGCAAGATGATCTGACGAAAACTAGACTGCATTTATTGGATACCGCAAAGAAGCATTTTCGTTAAGAGGCGGTGTGGTGTTACAACGGAAATGTTGTTGTGAAGTTTAATAACACTGTGCACAGAATTAATGATTTATGTGACATAACAAACCTTAACACTAGATAACACGTTATTATTTATTAAAATGCTATGTTCACGTAATAATTTTTCCTGTGGAAAGTTTGCATTATTTAGTAGGTATTTACGTTCATTGTTTCTAACGGTTACTTTAATTTTATTCTCTAAGTTAAATTTATATAAGTTTAAACTATTTAAAAGCAGAAAATTCAATTGCTATGTGCAAGTTAAAGAATTGTAATATCCGTGGTTATAATAAAATTATTTAAAAAAAAATAATTTACTCAATACTAGGGTTTTTGCACACTTATAAATAATGTTTATAATTTTTTAGCTATGTATCTTACTATTACAATGATACAGGAGACAAATATCAACCAATGTTGCTTGGTTGAGGTTAATTTGGTTAATTAAGTTCTAAATGTTTACGTTATTATTTCAAGTAGTACTTAACTGTTAATTCTATTGCCCACTTTATAAATAGTAACTGCCATATAGTTAAAATTACATATTTGCAAATATATTAAGTATATTTATAATATTTATATATTTCATTCATACTTCTACAGTATAAATATACCATTTTCAATTATATATTATATTATATAATTTAATAACTGACATTATATACTAAATAACTAAAAAAATCGGTACCTAATGATGTGGTTAGTATTCGTGGATACTCTCTTGTGATGGAGGACAAACCAGAATATTTCAGAGGTGCTCTAGAACCTGAGAGGAGCTCTAGAGAGGAGTAGATGTTCTAGAACAACTTTGGTTAAATATGACTGTTCAAAAAAATGCGTAGGAGTTTTGTATCATCCTCCCAATACAAACATTATAAATTTTCTGGATTTGTTTGAGGATACTATTTCAAATATTATACCGATTTGTGATGATATAATATGTATTAATATTAATTTATTGGATTTACAGAATAATAGTACAGTACAATTTACCAATTTGCTAAATGATTATGAACTTTCCCAACTAATAAGTGAACCCACACGTTTTTCTATAAGTATAATTTCCTTAATTGATGTTGAAATCTGTTCTGGTGGGGTTGACCAATACTAGTGGTGTAGATCATTACAATAATTTGCAAACAGACCATGAATTGATTTTTGGTAACTTCAAAAACATCAGAGAAAAAACCATTTCCAGTATTTAAGACGTATTGAGGTTTTAAATATTTTAATTATGATGCGCTTAATGTAGATTTAGAATCTCGTGCTTTGGGTATGCCTGAAATAGAAAACAAGCTTTGGCACTTTAACAATTTAATAATCACTTTGTTTAATAAACATGCTCCATTAAAAACTACTAGATGTACAAAACTAAAGGCACCGTGGTTAACAGATAATGTCAAATTAATGATGGAAATAAGGGATTAAACTACAGAAATATAAAAATTCTGGCAGATTGGAACATTTAATGGCTTACAAATATTTTAAAAATCTTACGACCAAAGCAATAAAGAATGAAAAGAAGGCTTATCTAAACTCACGGATCCGAACAGGTACTTCAAAAACTCCATTGCAAGGTCTTGATGAACTTAATATTCATACTCGCAAAAAATAATAATACTGATAATCCGGCTGACATTCCAAATGTTAATGAAATTAATAGTTTCTTTGTAAATTCTGTAAAAAATATGCCAGCTGGAAATGTTCAAGATACTATAAAATTTTATTCTGATAATCTTCTAATAGATTCTGTTGAGCAATTTAATTTTACTTTGACTACCAATGAACAAATTTATGACACTATTGAATCAATTAAAAGTAATGCTTTTGGAATAGATAAAATTAATGTAAACATGATACCTACATTATTTTTGCCCGTATATTACTCATATTGTAAATTCGTGTTTGCTGGAAAACTATTTGCCATGTTTATGGAAAATATCCTGGGTAATAACATTTCTAAAATTTCACAACCTAAGAACTTCAAAGACTTGAGACCGATTAGCATTCTTCCTCCGCTATGGAAAGTTTTAGAAAAAATTACATCAAATCAAATAAAAAGTCACTTAAACAAATATCACATTTAACCACAAACTCAATCGGGCTTTAGGCAAGGTCATAGTTACACAACTGCTCTTTCTAGCATGCTATATGATATATTAAAGGTATCGGATAATAATGAATTAACAGTGTTAATTCTGCTTAACTACTCAAAAGCTTTTGTTTGTATTAATCACAAAATTTTGCAGTCAATACTATATTATATCGGCTTCAGTAACAATGTAGTAAAGTTAAATCACAATTATATAATAAATCGCAAACAAATGGTAATTTTAAACAATGAATTATCTTATGAAGTAACTTTGGATCGTGGAGTACCACAGGGTTCTATACTAGGACCATTACTATTTTCAATATATAGCAGTCAAATTCATAAGGAACTATTAACGTGCAATATACACTGCTATGCAGATGACACACAACTCTATTAGTCATTTCCTCCATCGGATACGGTACATGTCTTAAATGCAATTAATGCTGATTTGCAGACCTTGGTAAAAACCTCAGAAGACCACAGTTTATGTATAAATTCAAATAAGTCGGCAGTTATGTTATTTAGAAAGAACATATTGCGCAACAGTTTTAGTGATAACATAAAAATTGAAACTGATAATGTATCAATTAAATTCGTTAACGAGGCAATGAACTTGGGGCTAGTAATTGATACGAATTTAAGATTTAAAACTCACGTTAATAGCTGCATTAAAAAATCATTTTACAGCCTTAAAAAGATATATACTAGTAAGCAGCTGTTGAACAAAAGTACAATTAAATTATTATGTGATTCTCTCGTTCTGTCTCATTTTGCATACTGTGATGTAATATATGGACCTTGTCTGGACTGTGACACTTTGTGTGGAAAATTCAAAGGGTGCAAAATTCATGTGTAAAATTAATTTGTGTCATTACACGCAGAGAACATGTTTCTCACAAAATTGCTGAAATTAATTGGTTAAAAATGAGAAATATACGTCTACTTCACTCCTCAATATTTTTTCACAAGATAGTTTCTACGAAAACACCACCATATCTCTATAAAAAAATACACTTAGAACCGATGTTCATCACATTTACATAAGACGAAAATTTTATGTTCATAGAACTCCTCCTGCTCATAGAAGTGCTTTATTCCAAAGATCTTTTAGGTACTTATAATATTTCACAAATTTATAATAAAATACCTGGTAGTTTCAAATCGTGCAATACAAAAGGATTTAAAATCCGATTACGTAACGCGCTGTTAAATAGTCAATAGTTTTTATAGTACTCGTGGGCAAGTGTAAAATGCAATTATACAATAAAATAGGTATACAATATATTAAGACGTAGAACTTAATAAGCCAGGGAGCTAAGTGGGAGAATAGTACTTGGGTACTGAACTTCGCCTCTTCATTTATTATTATTGTTGTTATTATCGTTTTTATATGGAATAAATGCCATTTATTATTATTATAATAATTATTGTTATCTTCTTCATATATTATCTTCTTTATATTATATATTATCTTCATATGTTATCTTCATATAAAGGTGTCTCAAAGTTAACGCAAGATTTGAATTAAATAAAAATACAGTTTTTAGTCTTTTTATTGTTATTTTTTATTGAATCATAAAGTACATAGGATAGGGTTATTTATGGAATAACACATAGGGCAACTGGCCTCCACGGCTTTGCATGCACATACGCACTCGTTTGTCGAAATTTCCCATGACCATTCTACATAAATGTGGCTGAATTTCGTTGATGCAGCGTTGAATCTCCTCCTTTAATGCACGTGTGGTTGTGGGCCTGTTGACATAGACCTGTGATTTCAAATAACCCCATAAAAAGAAATCTAATGATGTTAAATCACACGATCTAGGGGGGCAATTCTGATCACCGAAACGAGAGAGTACACGGCCTGCAAATGTCTCATGCAGTAATTAAATTGTTTCACGAGCTGTATGGCATATGGCATCGTCTTGCTGAAACCACATATTGGTCACATCAATATCATACAATTTCGGCAGAAAGAACTGTTATAATGTCGCGATATCGAGCACCAGTAACAGTCACTGCTTGACCAGCCTCATTTTCAAAAAAAATGGTCCAATTATGTCTCCAGGATGATGTTGCTCGAAAAATCACCTCTATAAAGTTAGCACTACCACATGCGAGATGAAAGATGGCATAATGTGATTAATTTGTCTCTTTTTGTCGTGATTTTGTCGTGCAAAAAAAAAATTTGTCGCGATATAATTTTTTTTTAAATCAATGATAGTGCTAACTTGATATTAAGTTAGCACTACCACCTCTGGAAAATGGTCTTCCAATGATCGGACAAATGTCGCATCTGGTGCATAATTTGTCGCTTTTTTGTCGTGATTATGTCTTGCAAAGAAAAATTTTGTCGCAAAATTATTTTGTTTAAATCAGTGGTAGTGCTAACTTGATATCAAGTTAGCACTACCACCTCTGGAAAACGGTTTTCCAAGGATTGGATAAATAATGTCACATCTGGTGCATAATTTGGCGCTTTTTTGTCGTGATTTTGTCGTGCAAAGAAAAATTTTGTCGCGAAATTATTTTTCCATAAATCGATGATAGTGATATCAAGTTGCACTACCAACCATCTTCTTATATTCTGATAAAAATCTCGTCTCGCTCATAATTTGTCGTTTTTTTGTCTTGATTTTGTCGTGTAAAAATTAAATATGTCGCGAAATATTTTTTTATAAACTCAATGGTAGTGCTAACTTGATATCAAGTTGCACTTCCATTAATCTTGCTATATTCTAACAGAAGTCTCGTCTCGCGCATAGCTTGTCGTTTTTTTGTCGTGATTTCGTCGTGCAAAAAAAACGTCGCGAAATTTTTTTTTATAAACCTAATGGTAATGCTTACTTAATATCAAGTTGCATCTGCTGCATAATTTGTCGCTTTTTCATCGTGATTTTTTCGTGCGAAAATATAATTTGTCACGAAATGTTTTTATTTAAATAGTAGTGCTGAGTTGTTATCAAGTTGCGCTTCCACCCATCTTGCTATATTCGGAAGATAGTCCCGTCTCGTGCATAATTTGTCGCTTTTTTATCGTGATTTTGCGTGCGAAAAAAAATTGTCGCGAAATTTAAAAAAAAACAATGGTAGCGCTAACTTGATATCAAGTTAGCACTATCACACATTGATAAGTGTCTTCTAATGTTCGGAAGAAAATCTCGTATCGCGCATTATTTGTCGCTTGTTTGTCGTGATTGCTTACCATAAACTTGACTCTTTCTGGCTAATAAATTTTAAATTTCTATATACTACTACGAAGTGAAACTTTTTTTGGCATGCTATACATATATATAATGAAATTCTTTACAGTCCACATAAAACTTTTTTTCCACATAAAGTGAAGTTTCTCATGTTTTATGATGAATTTAAAATTCCCATAGTTGACCATAAAGTAAAACCATTGATGGGTCACAAAAATGTTTTTTGCACGACAAAAAAGCGACAAATTATGCACCAGATGTGACATTTGTCCGATCATTGGAAGACCGTTTTCCAGAGGTGGTAGTGCTAACTTAATATCAAGTTAGCACTACCGTTGGTTTAAAAAAAAATAATATCGCGACAATTTTTTTTTGCACGACAAAAAAGCGTCAAATTAATCACATTATGCCACCTTTCATCTCGCATGTGGTAGTGCTAACTTTATAGAGGTCGAAAAATCAGCATCCATTTGTTGATGTTCAACAATCCATTCAACGAACTCTCTTCGCTGTGCATGGTCATTAGGCTTCAGTTGTTGCGTTAGTTGAATTTTGTAAGCATAGAGGCATAGATTTTTAGTGAGTATACGCTATAGAGAGCTTGTTGAAATTTGAAATTCTTGTCCACGACGCCGAATTGATTGACCGACACTCTCACGCACTGCTATATTGACATTTGAACGGCTTGTTTTTGGACGACCAGTGTGTTTGGCGTCTCCAACGGATCCATTTTTCAATTAATCTCTTCACAGTTGACGAAGTTAAAACACTATTTCTACCATATTTTGTATGAAATTTTCGAACTGCGGCCACCAAGCTTTCATTATTTTTGAAATATTATTCAATAATGAAGACACGTTGTTTTATCGGGTAACGCTCCATTTTTACTAACCCTAAACTGTCAGTTATCTAATTGTTTTTTGTTTAGGGTTGCCAACACTTTACTGCACAAATGGCGGCAAATTCAAATCTTGCGTTAATTTTGAGACACCCTTTATTATCCTAGCACACCATGTATACTTCTTAATGGCGGCCTGTTTAGAAACTCCCGGTTTATATGTATATAGTGGTGTTACTAATACCTAAAAGCAGATATTTATGTGGAAATTTCAACAAAAAAATATGTGAGGCGTGTAAAAGCAAAACTGTCCATGTCCATCAAAAGCAAATGGTAAATAATCGATAAAAACGTTTAAATGAGTTATTTAATAAAGTTTTTTAAGACCGATTAAGTAAATGCGTATAAGTACGAAACTACCCATTACCATTGGCCACGGGGATAAGACAAATTTGGCAATGTGCCCAAAGGTGGATAAGTTGGGTTTTGCCTCAACATTGGATATTTACCATTCAATTTTACGGGATCTCGCATAATGCCATGTAAAAGTAAAGTCTGAAACTTTTTATCAAAACTAAAAGTCAAAACATCGATTATTAAAAAAAATCCAATATTTTCCTATGTGCCCTTCGTATTAGTATTGATGTATTTCACTTTAAACATCGGGTGCATTGCAGTAAATGCCATGAAATACGTCATTTGTTGTATGGCATCAAGTGTCAGATTTCATGGGTAAGAGGATAAAGGACTCAACATTCCTAGTACCTAGTCTATTACTAGCTTGGTTATTATTATTGCAATTAAGTGCATACCTATTTTCGCCGCCACCGGCACCGCTGAGAATATTAAAATAATTTCGTGTGGATGCAGCGTATTTTATAAGATGTTTTGTATGGATATAAATAAAACCCGCAAGATACTAAAACGCCGAAACGAATTAGTGAAGCAAAAGCTATATTTTTCAAACTTTCTTCAATATTGTTTCTCTGAAAATAATAGTGCATCGTTATTTAATACAGTCAAGACTAATTGGTGATTTTCTTTACTTTGTATTTACCTACTTGGCGTTCATTAAAAATAAATTAACGAAATGTATACCTATAATAATGTTTCCCTGTACTTAGTGCGAAAATAAGTGCGTATGTGTATGCAAAAACATGCAATGCTATTTTGTGAAAATCCCAAACTACGTTAGTTATCAACGTCAATTACATTAATTAGTAATTGCTATTTATGCAAGGTTAGTCTTTTTATAACTACTTATTTTATTGCTAGTCAAGAAAAAAGGCCTATAAATAGTTTTTACGATATACTGATTACGATATTACGATTTTATTTACAAATTGTTATGCACTAAAAAATTAAGCTACAACATGTTATATGAATACAGATAATCCTGTATTTTTTTCGCCTTATTATAATAGATGAGTCGTCTAATATTTTGGAGTTCAAATAATTCAGGAGCATTTTAGTTCTCTCCAACAGTTCTCTTTGAGGAGTAGGCAGATTGAAGCCTTAGAGATTACTAATACCCGTTGTGAGACCTAGGGAGTAGGCACATTGAGGCCCTAGCGTCGAACAACTCTTTACACATCCTATCCACTATCTTAACCTTTTCCTTCCAGTTCTATTATATAGATGAACAATTCCTTAGGTTAGACCTAGGGAGTAGGCAGATTGAGGCACCATTGTCGAAACTTTTTAATAAATAATGGCACCAAAGCAGGTGCCGAAACGTCGTGACTTTACATACCTTAGACGCAGTTCAATCTGACCAATATATATATATATATATATATATATATATATATATATATATATATATATATATATATATATATATATATATATATATATATATATATATATATATATATATATATATATATATGTATATATATATATATATATATATATATATATATATATATATATATATATATATATATATATATATATATATATATATATATATATATATATATATATATATATATATATATATATATATATATATATATATATATATATATATATATATATATATATATATATATATATATATATATATATATATATATATATATATATATATATATATATATATATATATATATATATATATATATATATATATATATATATATATATATATATATATATATATATATATAGATATATATATATATATATATATATATATATATATATATATATATATATATATATATATATATATATATATATATATATATATATATATATATATATATATATATATATATATATATATATATATATATATATATATATATATATATATATATATATATATATATATATTCCTTGCGGTGGAAACCGAGATCCGTTTTGGTGTATACTTGCGTAATTCGAGATCATGAGATCCAAAGCCCGGATCTCGGAAGGAACCAAACTGTTTTTCAAGCTAGTCAGGGAGGACACATCAAAAACGGTATTTTTATCCGGTACTCACTTTCCTCATTTTTACCCGAATATAAATATTTAAAGTTTTGTTACAACACTCGCAGCTGGCGCTTCGGTCAAATTTGTATTTCAATGTAACGGAAATATCCTTCAATGCGAGATCCGGAAATATGACAACATTGCATATGGATCTCACTTTAAATGACAGTTATAATTGTATATAAAATTGGATCTCGCGACGTGCGAAGCCTGCCATACTCGTATATACTAATATGACGGATGAAATTTGCGGTTTGCCGCGCCCACTACAGCCAGGCGCGTTCTACTCGATGTTCGGCCGCGTTTTAAACCATTTTAGCATCATTTAAACGTATAAGTATAAATGTACAAATTTTAGATAATGTTCTGAAGCTGATGAAAAAATTACGATCGGACCACCCTACGAGCAAGGGGGTGATAACTGGATAAAGGGCCCCAAAAAATGTAATTGGCAATCTATCCGACTATCTATAAGTAAAACTATCTATCCGACAGATCCAGATTTGGGTTTGGGCAAATAATTTACATGTTTAAAGTTACATTTACGCGCAACGCGGATTCCGTATCTTCGAAATTGTAAAAGTTACAAATTTTTAATAAAACGCTCATTTTTCGCGGTTTTTCTCAGCTCAAAATAAAATTAGAGAGTTTCGGTCAACTAATCGTGCATGCATAATCTCAGCTCAAGCGGTTTAGGATAACTGCTTTAAAATTCAGTTGCAAGATTTGACCCAAACAAACATTAGGCCAGGCGTCAGGTCAGTAAATGATGCCAAACGCGTTTTAAAATGGTGGTAAAAAAAATATGATTTTAAACACTCTATGTTGTGAATGTGCAAAAAATCAGTTTTCAGTCAATAATTAATTTTATATTCATCGTACGGCAAAAATAGCTATATATAAAATGAAAACTAACTAAATTCTCCATAAAAAACGTCGTTCTAAACTGTTAGTTCTAAGAACTTTAAAATTAAAAATATAACTGCCTATAAGAAAGTGGGATTTGAAGTTTTCCAGTTTCTAAAACTTTTTCAAATAACACAACTTACCCAAATATCTGTAATTCCTTGATAGCGTATTAATCAACCCATGTTTACTCAATTTTGCCATAATTGTATCATTTTCTTATCTCTTTCGATTTCCGAAATCCTCAAAGATATTTATTTAAAATTTGAATTACTCTGTACACATATTTCGAACGTAAAGCAATGAAATTAATATTTCGGAAGTATGTCAAACTAGGTATGTCAAAACTAGGTATGTCAAACATCACGGTGATGAGGCTACCACAAAATATGATACTAATAAATTAAAAATAAAACAGGCGAAACTGAGATGGACACCAGAGCAAAAGAGCGTAACAACTACTTACTTTAAAAGCAATATAAAAATGAAGAAACCTACCACCTACCAAGTTAGAAATAGAAGAATTCCGAAAGCAGTATTCCATTATGGGAAACAAAGACTGGAAGAAAATTGAAGCTTTTGTTTTTAATGAATATAACAAAACTAAATAATAACTTAAGCTCGGAATATTTTACATGCCCTCTAATTTTTGTTACTAATATATAACATTTTATTCCCTTGACGTCTTTCTTGCCACATTATGCTTTATTAAAATAATAAATTACTTTCATTTGATAATAATAGGGAACATTAAAAAAATTATATTAAGAAACATAGCGTAACATTGTAATGAAACGTATACTTCACAACAAAATAAGATTTATAATTCCGCGCGATCAGTATGAAGGATCCAAACACCGATAAAATTGACGCGACCCGAAACGAGCTATGACGTCACAGTCTAGAATATTCGGTAGGCCTTGCGCCGGAAAGCGGCCGAATGAACTATTAAAACAAGCGGTCGAGTGCTGGGATCTCCCGTAGCCGACCGAATCGGCCTACTCGTCGTTTGTAAATTGTAGAATGTGACGTCACGACTTTGTCCTGCTTGAAACGGTTCGCTCGGGCGTGAGACTTTAATAATTTATAACAAATTTATTATTGGGAATCAAGGCGTCATATTTTGCGTATCTTATTTTTCAGTATGGTAGAACATTTTTTTGCGATAAGAAAAAGATGGGTTCCCTATTGCATTAATTAAATATGTGTACCATTTTTAAAAGCGTACCTCAGAATACTAGTATCTTTTTTGCACT
>CAXKVY010000303.1:20000-28035 GCA_964058915.1 Tetropium fuscum
GCTTCAAGTTCAGGCAACAACACCTCTAATACAAGGACAAAGTGCTGCCTCGTGAAGTCACCGTCCGGAGGTCTACGAGATACTTATGTTATTACGGGCTTTATGTAGTTATTTAGGTAGGTATGTATGAAATCGATTTAATGTAGTTTTGGAGATCAATAAAAAGATCAAACTAAACAAAGATATTACGGCATAAATCTGTCGGAGTCTATGAAAAACACAGGTAAAGAATAATTTAAATGGGTAACTGTTAACTGTTTCGAAATACAGTCAAGATTACATGTGTCTAATTATTAGAGTCTAGATGGTTAACTGATGTTTATTTTTCTATTCTGATGTCTATTAAATAATTCGTGATTAATTTTAGACACAGTAGCAATATGAACAACTTCTTTAAAATTTGAACAAATGCTAGTAATCATAAATGTATACGCAGATGTCGCTAACGAATGGTTATTATTTATTGCAGCTCCTACAACATTACCACCTTTATAATCTAAATATGGATCAATGTGAATTTCGTCCATTAGTAAACTAACATATTTGTCTTGGTCTTTTACATATTTAAAGATTTTTTGTACATATGTTAAAAAAGTTTTCTTCTCGTCAATATGAGGATCAGTTAGAAAACCATTACAGACTTCTTTGAGTCGGGATGGGGCAAAATTATTTTACTTCAACACTTAATAATTGTCCATATAAATATGTATTTATTTGTAAGTTATCGGCAATTACAACAGCCCAAGTAATTGAAGGCCCCGGGGAGTGTTCTACTTTGAATATGGTTAAGCTATTTTGATCAGTAATGGTAAACCACCCCTCACCGAAATTAAAATCCTGAAATGAGTTTTTCAAAAGTTGTATAACACGTGAGTTTCTTATGTCTTAAATATTCCTGTTTACTTTCTTCAATCGCTTGTTGAAAATGTATTTCATGTAATTCTGTAAGTTTTACGTCTTTGCTTTTTCCATACGATATTTTTTATGACAAGTATTTGGGACAGTTCGGAAATTTGCTTGGTACGCTAGTTTCTTTTAACCGGGGTAAAGCTAAAATAACTGAAACGATCTCACCAGTTTTTGTATCCTGTTGGGAAATTTTGTAAATATAATCTTCCTTTTCCATGTGGCACTCACATACTCGGGAATTATCACTCGGCACAAAACTTTCACGGGGAATTGCAGAGAGCCATTTTCTGCGATTCTCTTTGTCTCTGGGAAAACGAAACACCCGAACTTTTCTGCTGGTTTCGTAATTTCCTGTACAACCGGGAACACAATACTTTTGGGACATTATCATATAATACCGCAACAAATAAACCGTTAAAAAAGATCAAGAATCGATTAGGAACTAGGCAAGCGCACGTGCAATAAGATTAACCCCTCTAGAGGTGTTATTGTTGGCACGTGGCGGCATCCTATACTAAAACCCAAAACAAAGCATCGTTAACTGGGTTGCCAAATTACAATTGACACGAGAGTTGTTAGTTTGTTGCTTCTTAATGACTTTTTGCGGCCAATTTGATTTGATAATTGACTAATGAGAAGGCTACTTTATTTTGTTTACATTCTCTTTTGTTTACATTCTAAAAATAGTACAACATATAGGCAGAAAAACGTCGCACTGGAACACATTCTGGCATCGCCGCTTCGACCGACCTAGAAAAGCCTGTTGAATTAGCTTAGAGAGTATATTAGCCTCCATCTGGGTTAAGCCCCCAGAGCGTGGCGTCACCATGATATTTAAAGTAAGCACTTTATCCTTATTATAGGGGTTATTGGTTCAGGTCGTTTAAGTGTCCTGTGATGTCTACCAGGAACGCCAAGTCACAAAGCTGAGTTAGATCACAAATTTGCGGCAATGTTTTCTCTTTCATTTCCATAAAATCAGTTATTTCTTTGCTAAGGTCATAAAGCCATTTTAGCATGTTACCTTTGCTTAGCCACCTTACTTCGCAATAATATATCACATCATCATGTTCTGTTGAGAGTTTATCCAAAAATGCTTTAAACTAGCGATGGTTAAGACCGTGGGATCTAATGAAATTAATGGTATTTACTACCACATCCATAACATTCTTCAGACGAATGGACTTAGAGCACAAGTTTTGTTGGTGAATAATGCAATGCAAATTATTAAATTACATTCTTGCCCATTCATAGTGGTTGCTCTTTCCTTCAGAATTCCGATTTGAAAGCGCACCATCTGTGCACACTCCAAGTAATTTACACCATTGCAAATTATATTGCTTAAAAATATTTGCACCTCTGTAAAAATATTTTTTCCAGTAGTGGTCCTTTGTAGCGGCCGTAATTTTTCATCAACACCTCGTATAAAAATAGCTAACTGGGCTGTGTCAGATAAAATCTATACCTTCATCCAAAGCAATCGAAAATGCTTGAAAATCAGACAATCTATAGGTCAATGTTTTTTTGATATCACTAGCCATCGAACTACACTATATGTCGAACAACAGTACGTCGCGATAAGCTCACTCTCTCAAACGCTATCTTCTTTTCTGGGCACAAAAGTTAGGCAACCTACTAGGCACTATTTAACAAACGGTCCCTCAGAAAATTACTTCCATGTTTTCGCCATTTTGGAACTAATTATAGAATTATCTTTATCAACACTGTCTAGATTTGATTTTTGTGAATGGAACATTAAAATTTGTTGCTGTTTTCATAAGTCGATAATGAGTTTTTTAATTTTATCTTTTCTTAACTGACCCGTGAGTAAATTATATTAAGCGAAATGTTTGCTGGAGTAATGCCGCTTCATATTGTTCCCTTTTTCAAACTGTTTCTTCTTTTCTGGTAACACAATTCTTCTGCAGCATCTACTAGGCATTCTTTAACGAACTGTCCCTGAGAAAATAACTTCGATGTTTTCGCCATTTTGGAACTAATTATAAAACTAGTAGCTTTAACAACACTGTCTAGATTTGATTTTTGTGAATGGAACATTTGTTGCTATTTCCCTAAATCGGTAATGAGTTTTTTTATTTTATCTTTTCTTAACTGGCCCCTGAGTAAATTATATTGAGCGAAATGATTGTTGGAGTAATGCTGCTTTAAAACAAAAATTTTGCGACAAATCATTTATTGCAAATTTTATCAATCTGGCGACTTTTTTAGGTAAATAATAAACAGCTAACTTGTACATTTAAAAAAATGCACAGCGCCTTCATCCGACAGGGTTGCAAACGTAGTCATGTAGGGCGATTTTAGCAGGATGGCGGCTGTAGTTGTGCCAGCATTTTAATACTATGTTAGCAATATTTGATGCAAAAAAGTTAATTATTGATAATTAATTATTATACCCGGGTCGTAAGGTGCTGCAAATGTAGCTTTATATTTTGATTATTGTAGTACAAATTCTATTAAATTTGCAGCGGTGTTACATTTTTGTTCATCGAAACATTGTTTAAATTCACTTTTTGCGATTATAATAATGTTGCTGACCTAGAATCGAGTTGATATATTAACAGACAACAAAGTTTCAAAAACTCTGTCGAAGGATTTCTCCACGCACATAAATGCATAATATACTATTTTCTCTCTAGCCACTATTTTGGTTATAATTTTTTTAATTGTAAATATATGGTCCTGTACACTTCTGTCCTCCCAACAACAAAGTTTCAAAAACTCTGTCGAAGGATTTCTCCACGCCCATAAATGCATAATATACTATTTTCTCTCTAGCCACTATTTTGGTTATAATTTTTTTTATTGTAAATATATGGTCCTGTACACTTCTGTCCTCCCAAAATCACTCTGTTATTCTATTAGAATTTGCACTATTTTAAGTCTCTGTTTTCTCTCTAATATTAATTCATACACTTGTCTTCAATTGTTATGCCTTCTTCTTCATTGCCTACTGTATTTATATAGAGACTCAGTCCAGTTTTCGAAGCTGACTTTTTTATAGTGACCATCTGGGTCAATGGGACCTTTTCCATTGCGTAGAAAAGCCACATTATATTTTGCCTTTATTAGAGATAAATTTGTCCATATTTATGAGAGCCACGTTAAACTATATCGCGACAAACAATAAACCCAAAAACCCTGCAAATTTGTGCCGGTAATTTGGAATAATATGGGCTTCCACTAATTTTGGCGTAAATGCATCACATGGCGCCTTGTTAGATAGCACAACTTATGGGTGTGCGAAACACAGAGACTGAGGGAGCCGATCGATTGGTCCCGACTGGAAATTTCGAAGTATATTGTAAATTTCGATGTACATTGTAAATTAACCTCCGCTGAATCAATGTAATAATTACAAGTTAATCAGAGCCACCAGAAAATAGTGAGTAATGGCCTTGTGATCTATATAATCAGTGTATAATGTAAAAGGATACTTCCCCAATTTTAGCGGGCTTTTAGTGACAAAAAAATGTAATGAGTCAAAACTAAATTTTCCATGAAATTCATTTATTTTTCAATCAATAGAAGGGATATATCAGTCGGAACTGTTATATATGCCATTGTTATAATTTTATTAGTATTATTATATACCTTAGTTTATTTTTGTACCTACCATAGTTACATCTGATAGATGTGATATTATATTGAAATACTTGTCATATTGTGTAACATATAATGAAGAGAATCCATTTAACTACCGTAATTTTTATCTCAATGTAAAGTGTATTAATACCATACAAACATTACAGGTATCTGACGGATTACTTATAGTTTGTAACATCGAAATATGAGACAAAAAATGTTCAAAGGATACCCACAATGGGAGTTGTGCAGATGGGAGATCGGGGCAGTATAACTTTTCTTACAGCAAGCTAAAATCGTCACTATAAAGGCGCTTTCATTCAACAAGTTGTTATGTTTTAATGGAATACTAAGAACGAATCAATTTTAACACAAAACCCATCAAAATAATACACTAAATTAAAGAATAACTGTAGGTATTACTTCAAGTAGGTATTATTTCAAGAATTATTGTTGACCCCACTTTACCACAAAACGGGGTCGGCGGTATTTGCACAACAAATACATAGGTTTACCACTGTGTAAGATAAAAATGTATTCATCAGTCCATTTGTCTTGGAATTGACGACATTCTGTGTCCACTTTCCGCTTTCTTAAACGAGACATATTGATAGAATTTGCTTGAATATTTCCCGCTTCGTACTTTTGACCGTACGCGAATATGCGATGCGATCTTTAGATGGCACGCACGCTGAGCGTTTTATATATTCCCCCAATAAGCAACTAGAATACTCTCGATCTCGATCTCGCGACGTCCCGAATGTTTATCTGTTTGTCTCTTTCTAACGACTATTTCTGACTCGATCTGTGGCGTTCCACTGCGTACGCTTAATGATATTATTTATCGATTTGAATTGATATCGTTACTTGAATTTTCTGAATCTCTCCCCTGCCGAATTGAAGCTGGTGGAGGGCCGGGAGTTGCCCATATATGTGTTATATTATAAATTAGGTAGATCTAGAAATTAAGAGGGACGTGGATTACGCTTAAATTTAATTTTTTTACAATTTTGATGTTAGTCTTCTTCAATTTTATTTCAATATGTTTTTCTAAATTCCAGCATTTCCGATTCATTTACGAAAACGTTAACACAATTTTTAAATTAAAACTACTTACTGAAAATTTTCAAAATTGAACTGTCATGTTAACATCATTAAATGTGCAACTTAGTATCTAGTTTAATATCGATATTCTACCTATTTCTGCCTATAAATACATTCATTGGGATACAATTCCATTGAAAAAATGGAAACGCTGCAAGTATATCAGGATATTATATAAGGCCTCGTGATCTAGAACTGTAAAAATTCACGACCGTTGTCACTCCTAGATTCTCAGACATGTAGTGAACTGTTAAAAATACAGAATTCAACGTATATTTTGGAATTTTATAGAAATACACGTGAATCAATAGACCTAAATTGATTCACGTCCCTCTTTTGATTCACACACCTCTTTTTAATGCGTAATTGTTATTAGCTGTTTCAAACATGTCAACATTCATTCACGGGTGAAGAGTAGAGATGTTATTATTATTCATTCAAATGTGTTTGGGTGCAAAAAATTACGAAATTATTGAAAATTCAATAATAGCAAGACAACAAATAAAAAATAGCAGACATTAAATTTACAACTTTCTAGAACTAGGAAAAAATAAATATGGTTTGTACTAAAAAAAAGGTAAAATACATAACCTTGGACGCCTAAACTTGAGCGAGTAAAATTACTAAAAATGTTACGTAAATGTCATCAATGTCAGCAATACTTTCATTGTAATTCTTGCACGTAGGTAGGTAATATTTTTGTTTAGTGGATGGATTTTTATAATTAATTGTGAATCCGGCATTATATGAAATATTCTTCTTACTTTCAAAAGAGATGATCGCCCACATTAGCAAATTGTGAAAAGGTTCGCAACATAGTTACCACCATTTGTTCCCACCAAGTATTTATTGAAAGTAGCCTTGATATCGCCTTTGCGAAATTTGATGGTATAATACCAGTAGCTAGTAATTCTTGTTAGATATCTTTCTGGTTAGAATTAGTTCCGTTTAATAATATTCAATAAGGTAGCTAGTTTGCGGATGACTGACCAAATCTAAATTTGTATGTATTTAATTCGTTGTATGTTTACTAACTGGCCTAGTAGATATAGTATATACCAGTGTATAGGATACGTGAACGGAAAATGTTTTCCTTTCTCTCGTTAAGGGCAATGAAACATGGTAAGTGGATATTGCATAGGTTTTATTTAAAAAGTTTAGTTTTAGCTTCTTCTTCTTCTATATTTGAAAATAATCCACATGCGAGAATATACGTAAAGGTAAAAGGTAAAAGCTATTGTATCTGAGTAAACATAAGATTTCTTCCTTCATACAATACCTGAGCTGGAGAAGCTTTGGTTCAGTATGCACTGCTTTTACCTATTAACTCAAATAATATGATACATTCCATATTCAAATATAATGTATACTTATAGGTACCGATATAAAGGTAGCTGCTGATTTTCTTACCGTTATCGATAGATCACTTAGCGCTATCGACCATTGGCACTTGACATTTTCTTGTTTATACCGCCGCGAAAACTGTTCTACTCGGTTCTCAATGTAACAACATAAGAAAAGCATAAGAAATTAGTAGTATATGACATACCGCGGGACTGAAGTTGTATTTAATCTCGAAGGTAAAGTTTATGTTTAACCTAAGGTAACTTTAAATTTTATTAAATACCCATTCATGTTGTTTGTAAAAACACTATCACCTTTTAAAAAAACTTCAAACATTTGAAATCTATGGTGAGTTCTGTAGGTGTAGGATTTTGAGACGAAGTAATAATATTCCACAAAAAATTATTTTAACAGAGAAAAACGCTTAAAACACAAATAATCCATAAAATAACAAAACAATACATCTTATGCGACGCGGTTTTGAAGTTGTTCCACGCAGTTAGAACAGATAATTTTGGCATGGGTCATACATAAGGACTTGTGACATTAGATAGAGTAGTATCTTGTCTTGCTCTCTTTGCGGCATTCTGCACTTTTTTTTCTGGTCCCAGGAGAAATAACTGACTTGTGGTTGAGGCTTCTCCCAGATACTTCTTGTTGCCTTTATCTCACCTCAGTTGGCAATTTTTTTGCCAAAGAACGGCGTTTTAAATTGTCATGCGTCAAGGACAAGACAAAATGATTTTCAACAACTCTTGTCTCAACGGTTTGGAGTCTGAATCATAGGAATTATGTATTACTTGTGCATTAATCACAGCCACATTCATTATTCCCTAAAATACGTCCATTAGCTAAAGCAAGACCATAGGTCCTGCTTTTCGAGCGACATCGTGATTTGACCATAAGAGGTCCACTGTATCCCCTCTACTCTCAGTAGAGTTTTAAAACGTTATAACATCGGGTTTATTTTTACTTCCTGATATTGGAACAATACAATTATAATGATGAAGGCTGGAGGCTAGAAGGGCATTTTTGGCCTTTTTTGGGATGTACGAAACCAAAGTTGTCTTTGCTT
>CAXKVY010000304.1:0-13767 GCA_964058915.1 Tetropium fuscum
CAAGGCTACCGTTTAAACGGTTGTTCTACTTAACTTTACCCAAATTAATTTTCATGGTGTACGAATAAGTACCTACTTGAAGTTTGCCGTTATTTAAATAGTATGGTACGTTTATGTCAAAATTTTAATTGAATATGTATTAACCATACTTTCGCTATTTCAATATGTTGTAACGTAAATAAATTCCGTTCCGTTATATAGCAAACATTTTGAATAGTAGTATCCTATTTCAAATATTTAATTTACACCGCGAGTTACCATGTTCTGCCATAGTAAAACTACGCATAATACGAATAATAAGGAAGATGCACTTACCAGTTCTATATCTGAACATACACACATACACACTGAAACGAACCAATTAGAAATTGTACAAGTTCTTTCACCTTCATTGAGGGTCTTCAGAGCGGTGTACGACCTGTTTCATTGATCATTTATACGTGAATTTAAAATATTAATACTCCAACACTTGCAGTGATGTTTCGTGACATCAGTTTTTGACGGAACTCAAATTCTTAGAATACACAAACCTAGTCTACTATTTATATTTGTTCTATTTGAACATATTATATATAAAAGCATTAGGCGTATAGTTATCCAGAAGATGTTAAACTTCAAAATGCATAAAATCTCGTTGAATCTATTGAAAACAACTACTTTCTCCAGCTATGTGCTAGAGAATATTGAATTACATATACAATACAGTTCTGAAGCATTCAAAGAGGGAGTGATACAGAAATTGCTTGCTTAGTCAAAACTAAAATCATTTGTTGGTCTTATGTATTCTGTTTTTTCGAAAATTCGAAAAATATCCAATTTTCACCCTGGATATATTTATTAGCTTTGAAGTTCTTTGCTATTCATATTTGTTTTGTGGAAAGTAATCTTAGGTTTGTAGCATTTCATTACATAGAGAAATAAGCAAATAGACAAATAATAAGGAAGATACAGTTACCAGTGCTATATCTGAACATACACGCGCAAGCGAACCACTTAGAAGTTGTACAAGTTCTTTCACCTTCATTGAGGATCTTCAGAGCGGTGTACGACCTGTTTCATTGATAATTTATACTTGAATTTAAAATATTAATACTCCAACACTTGCAGTGATGTTTTATGATATCAGTTTTTGACGGAACTCAAATTCTTAGAATACACGAACCTAGTTAACTATTTATATCTTTAAAATGCATATAATCTTGTTGAACCTATTGAAAACAACTACTTCCTCTAGCTATGTGCCAGAGAATATTGAATTACATATACAATAAAGTTCTGAGATATATATATATATATATATATATATATATATATATATATATATATATATATATATATATATATATATATATATATATATATATATATATATTATATATATATATATATATATATATATATATATATATATATATATATATATATATATATATATATATATATATATATATACACAGGGTGAGTCAGTTTCTTGTAGACAAACTTTAACAGGGGATAGAACGCACGTTTTTAAAAAGAAAAGTGCCTATAAAGATATGGCCGATCTAGCTTCCTAAGGAAGATACAGGGTGTTAAAATTTAATTTTTTTTTACATTAATGTGTAATATTTTCTGAACGGAATGATATATTCACTAAATATTTTACACATATCTTAACCTGCATAGGATCAACATGTTGTATTGTTCCTGTCGAAAATACTATAGTGGATGTTACTTTTTTCGGGTACTTCGACTATTCTGCATAATAGAACTTTTTTTTCGTACGCCACTGACATTATCTGATACATATTTCTAAAATAACGGCCCCTTAGTAACAATTTTGATCTCTTGTAATTTTGCTCTAACTATGACAGTTTTCGAGATATTGGCCGTTGTTTCTCTGACAGTGTAATGTCGTTATTATAATTTTTTTTTCTCGAATTTTCTTTATGACTTATAAACGAACGCTTAGATTTTTTCATGTTTGGGGGATAATGCCTATTAATTAAGGCGCATAAAACAAGCGGTAAGAATGTTCAAAAACTTGCACAGTGGCCGCCACTGTGCTTATTTGTCAATGTGCTTAATTAATAGGCATTATCCCCCAAACATGAAAAAATCTAAGCGTTCGTTTATAAGTCATAAAGAAAATTCGAGAAAAAAAATATAATAAAGACATTACACTGTCAGAGAAACAACGGCCAATATCTCGAAAACTGTCATAGTTAGAGCAAAATTACAAGAGATCAAAATTGTTACTAAGGGGCCGTTATTTTAGAAATATGTATCAGATAATGTCAGTGACGTACGAAAAAAAAGTTCCATTATGCAGAATATCCGAAGTACCCGAAAAAAGTAACATCCATTATAGTATTTTCGACAGGAATAATACAACATGTTGATCCTATGCAGGTTAAGATATGTGTAAAATATTTAGTGAATATATCATTCCGTTCAGAAAATATTACACATTAATGTAAAAAAAAATGAAATTTTAACACCTTGTATCTTCCTTAGGAAGCTAGATCGGCCATATATTTATAGGCACTTTTCTTTTTAAAAACGTGCGTTCTATCCCCTGTTAAAGTTTGTCAAAAAACTGACTCACCCTGTATATATATATATATATATATATATATATATATATATATATATATATATATATATATATATATATATATATATATATATATATATATATATATATATATATATATATATATATATATATATATAAATCCTGCTCTCATAAAATTTGTAAATTTTTTGTTACTTGGAAGGAAGGAACAGAATAGCCTATTCTATTCACGTATATATTAGATCGGGAGAGTGACATGTGCTTTTACTCAGTATGCCTATTCACAACCATTTCTATCTACCATCTAGAGTTTTGAAACGGTGCAAGGCTGCTGCGGGTACGGCATACGGCGCTAGTAAAAGAAATCGATCAGTTGATCGATATTATTCTCGCTAGAGTTGCGATATATGAAATCGTGCCCTCTCTTTCTCTTTCGTACAGCACTTGAGAACTTTAAAAGCTAATACTTTAAAAATTATTATTTCTCTTGCCCCTAATTTTTATTGTCTACCAAAACTACAGAAACCAAATATTCCATTAAGACCTATTGTATCAAAGTCCATTTTATAATTCAGCTAAATTCTTATAAAATATTCTAAACAACATTTAAATTCGTATAAAAACTATTCACAACCATTATCACAACCAAAATATAATACCCCCTTTTAGGGGTATTTTGATTGTTAGGGGTATTATAATATGCATATTTTGATTATAATAAATGATAAATTAAAGAATCATAGGAACTTCATATATTATCGATATATTGTCGATTATCGAGTCGATCGGTTATTGGCAAGCAAGTAGCACGCGTATGAAATTGTCTCCTGTGTAAAGTAACTAAATAGTGCTCAAACTGTAATTAAATCCGTGTTTCACGTAAAAAGTAATATAAGGTAATAATTAAATAAACAACATCATTACAAATATATACAGTTAAGTAAGTTTAGTGAAACTTTGACATAAATAAGAAATAGAGATAATCTCAAGATGGTTCTTTCTAAAAAAGACCTGGAAGACATCGCCAAAATCATAGAGGAGAAAATCAACACCTCATTTAATAATGAGGAATACATAACAAAAATAGTTGGATCCGTTCATAATAAAATTGATGACATGTATGAAGAATTGTTTATAAAGCAAAATGAATTGATTAGTACCTACCTTAAAAATGAAATGGTGGTATTAAAAAGAGACAATATCAAGCTTGAGAAAGAGATAGACAAACGTGAACGTTATCCAGAAGCTGGAATATTAGAATATTTGGAATACCGAAGGAAAGTGATAAAGAATATATCCAGCAGGTTGTGTTAAAACTATTTTATGAAAAAATGAACATTAAAGGAATAAAAGATAGTGATATAAAAAAGTGCCATCGAGTACCTACAGGCAAAACAAGCCAATACTGATAAGCCGTGCCGTGCCGTGCTGGTAAGTTCCTTTGCTGATACTATGGGTATGGAGGTTATGAAAAATAGGGAGTGTCTTAAATCAACTGGTAGGTATCTGGATGCAAGATGATCTGACGAAAACTAGACTGCATTTATTGGATACCGCAAAGAAGCATTTTCGTTAAGAGGCGGTGTGGTGTTACAACGGAAATGTTGTTGTGAAGTTTAATAACACTGTGCACAGAATTAATGATTTATGTGACATAACAAACCTTAACACTAGATAACACGTTATTATTTATTAAAATGCTATGTTCACGTAATAATTTTTCCTGTGGAAAGTTTGCATTATTTAGTAGGTATTTACGTTCATTGTTTCTAACGGTTACTTTAATTTTATTCTCTAAGTTAAATTTATATAAGTTTAAACTATTTAAAAGCAGAAAATTCAATTGCTATGTGCAAGTTAAAGAATTGTAATATCCGTGGTTATAATAAAATTATTTAAAAAAAAATAATTTACTCAATACTAGGGTTTTTGCACACTTATAAATAATGTTTATAATTTTTTAGCTATGTATCTTACTATTACAATGATACAGGAGACAAATATCAACCAATGTTGCTTGGTTGAGGTTAATTTGGTTAATTAAGTTCTAAATGTTTACGTTATTATTTCAAGTAGTACTTAACTGTTAATTCTATTGCCCACTTTATAAATAGTAACTGCCATATAGTTAAAATTACATATTTGCAAATATATTAAGTATATTTATAATATTTATATATTTCATTCATACTTCTACAGTATAAATATACCATTTTCAATTATATATTATATTATATAATTTAATAACTGACATTATATACTAAATAACTAAAAAAATCGGTACCTAATGATGTGGTTAGTATTCGTGGATACTCTCTTGTGATGGAGGACAAACCAGAATATTTCAGAGGTGCTCTAGAACCTGAGAGGAGCTCTAGAGAGGAGTAGATGTTCTAGAACAACTTTGGTTAAATATGACTGTTCAAAAAAATGCGTAGGAGTTTTGTATCATCCTCCCAATACAAACATTATAAATTTTCTGGATTTGTTTGAGGATACTATTTCAAATATTATACCGATTTGTGATGATATAATATGTATTAATATTAATTTATTGGATTTACAGAATAATAGTACAGTACAATTTACCAATTTGCTAAATGATTATGAACTTTCCCAACTAATAAGTGAACCCACACGTTTTTCTATAAGTATAATTTCCTTAATTGATGTTGAAATCTGTTCTGGTGGGGTTGACCAATACTAGTGGTGTAGATCATTACAATAATTTGCAAACAGACCATGAATTGATTTTTGGTAACTTCAAAAACATCAGAGAAAAAACCATTTCCAGTATTTAAGACGTATTGAGGTTTTAAATATTTTAATTATGATGCGCTTAATGTAGATTTAGAATCTCGTGCTTTGGGTATGCCTGAAATAGAAAACAAGCTTTGGCACTTTAACAATTTAATAATCACTTTGTTTAATAAACATGCTCCATTAAAAACTACTAGATGTACAAAACTAAAGGCACCGTGGTTAACAGATAATGTCAAATTAATGATGGAAATAAGGGATTAAACTACAGAAATATAAAAATTCTGGCAGATTGGAACATTTAATGGCTTACAAATATTTTAAAAATCTTACGACCAAAGCAATAAAGAATGAAAAGAAGGCTTATCTAAACTCACGGATCCGAACAGGTACTTCAAAAACTCCATTGCAAGGTCTTGATGAACTTAATATTCATACTCGCAAAAAATAATAATACTGATAATCCGGCTGACATTCCAAATGTTAATGAAATTAATAGTTTCTTTGTAAATTCTGTAAAAAATATGCCAGCTGGAAATGTTCAAGATACTATAAAATTTTATTCTGATAATCTTCTAATAGATTCTGTTGAGCAATTTAATTTTACTTTGACTACCAATGAACAAATTTATGACACTATTGAATCAATTAAAAGTAATGCTTTTGGAATAGATAAAATTAATGTAAACATGATACCTACATTATTTTTGCCCGTATATTACTCATATTGTAAATTCGTGTTTGCTGGAAAACTATTTGCCATGTTTATGGAAAATATCCTGGGTAATAACATTTCTAAAATTTCACAACCTAAGAACTTCAAAGACTTGAGACCGATTAGCATTCTTCCTCCGCTATGGAAAGTTTTAGAAAAAATTACATCAAATCAAATAAAAAGTCACTTAAACAAATATCACATTTAACCACAAACTCAATCGGGCTTTAGGCAAGGTCATAGTTACACAACTGCTCTTTCTAGCATGCTATATGATATATTAAAGGTATCGGATAATAATGAATTAACAGTGTTAATTCTGCTTAACTACTCAAAAGCTTTTGTTTGTATTAATCACAAAATTTTGCAGTCAATACTATATTATATCGGCTTCAGTAACAATGTAGTAAAGTTAAATCACAATTATATAATAAATCGCAAACAAATGGTAATTTTAAACAATGAATTATCTTATGAAGTAACTTTGGATCGTGGAGTACCACAGGGTTCTATACTAGGACCATTACTATTTTCAATATATAGCAGTCAAATTCATAAGGAACTATTAACGTGCAATATACACTGCTATGCAGATGACACACAACTCTATTAGTCATTTCCTCCATCGGATACGGTACATGTCTTAAATGCAATTAATGCTGATTTGCAGACCTTGGTAAAAACCTCAGAAGACCACAGTTTATGTATAAATTCAAATAAGTCGGCAGTTATGTTATTTAGAAAGAACATATTGCGCAACAGTTTTAGTGATAACATAAAAATTGAAACTGATAATGTATCAATTAAATTCGTTAACGAGGCAATGAACTTGGGGCTAGTAATTGATACGAATTTAAGATTTAAAACTCACGTTAATAGCTGCATTAAAAAATCATTTTACAGCCTTAAAAAGATATATACTAGTAAGCAGCTGTTGAACAAAAGTACAATTAAATTATTATGTGATTCTCTCGTTCTGTCTCATTTTGCATACTGTGATGTAATATATGGACCTTGTCTGGACTGTGACACTTTGTGTGGAAAATTCAAAGGGTGCAAAATTCATGTGTAAAATTAATTTGTGTCATTACACGCAGAGAACATGTTTCTCACAAAATTGCTGAAATTAATTGGTTAAAAATGAGAAATATACGTCTACTTCACTCCTCAATATTTTTTCACAAGATAGTTTCTACGAAAACACCACCATATCTCTATAAAAAAATACACTTAGAACCGATGTTCATCACATTTACATAAGACGAAAATTTTATGTTCATAGAACTCCTCCTGCTCATAGAAGTGCTTTATTCCAAAGATCTTTTAGGTACTTATAATATTTCACAAATTTATAATAAAATACCTGGTAGTTTCAAATCGTGCAATACAAAAGGATTTAAAATCCGATTACGTAACGCGCTGTTAAATAGTCAATAGTTTTTATAGTACTCGTGGGCAAGTGTAAAATGCAATTATACAATAAAATAGGTATACAATATATTAAGACGTAGAACTTAATAAGCCAGGGAGCTAAGTGGGAGAATAGTACTTGGGTACTGAACTTCGCCTCTTCATTTATTATTATTGTTGTTATTATCGTTTTTATATGGAATAAATGCCATTTATTATTATTATAATAATTATTGTTATCTTCTTCATATATTATCTTCTTTATATTATATATTATCTTCATATGTTATCTTCATATAAAGGTGTCTCAAAGTTAACGCAAGATTTGAATTAAATAAAAATACAGTTTTTAGTCTTTTTATTGTTATTTTTTATTGAATCATAAAGTACATAGGATAGGGTTATTTATGGAATAACACATAGGGCAACTGGCCTCCACGGCTTTGCATGCACATACGCACTCGTTTGTCGAAATTTCCCATGACCATTCTACATAAATGTGGCTGAATTTCGTTGATGCAGCGTTGAATCTCCTCCTTTAATGCACGTGTGGTTGTGGGCCTGTTGACATAGACCTGTGATTTCAAATAACCCCATAAAAAGAAATCTAATGATGTTAAATCACACGATCTAGGGGGGCAATTCTGATCACCGAAACGAGAGAGTACACGGCCTGCAAATGTCTCATGCAGTAATTAAATTGTTTCACGAGCTGTATGGCATATGGCATCGTCTTGCTGAAACCACATATTGGTCACATCAATATCATACAATTTCGGCAGAAAGAACTGTTATAATGTCGCGATATCGAGCACCAGTAACAGTCACTGCTTGACCAGCCTCATTTTCAAAAAAAATGGTCCAATTATGTCTCCAGGATGATGTTGCTCGAAAAATCACCTCTATAAAGTTAGCACTACCACATGCGAGATGAAAGATGGCATAATGTGATTAATTTGTCTCTTTTTGTCGTGATTTTGTCGTGCAAAAAAAAAATTTGTCGCGATATAATTTTTTTTTAAATCAATGATAGTGCTAACTTGATATTAAGTTAGCACTACCACCTCTGGAAAATGGTCTTCCAATGATCGGACAAATGTCGCATCTGGTGCATAATTTGTCGCTTTTTTGTCGTGATTATGTCTTGCAAAGAAAAATTTTGTCGCAAAATTATTTTGTTTAAATCAGTGGTAGTGCTAACTTGATATCAAGTTAGCACTACCACCTCTGGAAAACGGTTTTCCAAGGATTGGATAAATAATGTCACATCTGGTGCATAATTTGGCGCTTTTTTGTCGTGATTTTGTCGTGCAAAGAAAAATTTTGTCGCGAAATTATTTTTCCATAAATCGATGATAGTGATATCAAGTTGCACTACCAACCATCTTCTTATATTCTGATAAAAATCTCGTCTCGCTCATAATTTGTCGTTTTTTTGTCTTGATTTTGTCGTGTAAAAATTAAATATGTCGCGAAATATTTTTTTATAAACTCAATGGTAGTGCTAACTTGATATCAAGTTGCACTTCCATTAATCTTGCTATATTCTAACAGAAGTCTCGTCTCGCGCATAGCTTGTCGTTTTTTTGTCGTGATTTCGTCGTGCAAAAAAAACGTCGCGAAATTTTTTTTTATAAACCTAATGGTAATGCTTACTTAATATCAAGTTGCATCTGCTGCATAATTTGTCGCTTTTTCATCGTGATTTTTTCGTGCGAAAATATAATTTGTCACGAAATGTTTTTATTTAAATAGTAGTGCTGAGTTGTTATCAAGTTGCGCTTCCACCCATCTTGCTATATTCGGAAGATAGTCCCGTCTCGTGCATAATTTGTCGCTTTTTTATCGTGATTTTGCGTGCGAAAAAAAATTGTCGCGAAATTTAAAAAAAAACAATGGTAGCGCTAACTTGATATCAAGTTAGCACTATCACACATTGATAAGTGTCTTCTAATGTTCGGAAGAAAATCTCGTATCGCGCATTATTTGTCGCTTGTTTGTCGTGATTGCTTACCATAAACTTGACTCTTTCTGGCTAATAAATTTTAAATTTCTATATACTACTACGAAGTGAAACTTTTTTTGGCATGCTATACATATATATAATGAAATTCTTTACAGTCCACATAAAACTTTTTTTCCACATAAAGTGAAGTTTCTCATGTTTTATGATGAATTTAAAATTCCCATAGTTGACCATAAAGTAAAACCATTGATGGGTCACAAAAATGTTTTTTGCACGACAAAAAAGCGACAAATTATGCACCAGATGTGACATTTGTCCGATCATTGGAAGACCGTTTTCCAGAGGTGGTAGTGCTAACTTAATATCAAGTTAGCACTACCGTTGGTTTAAAAAAAAATAATATCGCGACAATTTTTTTTTGCACGACAAAAAAGCGTCAAATTAATCACATTATGCCACCTTTCATCTCGCATGTGGTAGTGCTAACTTTATAGAGGTCGAAAAATCAGCATCCATTTGTTGATGTTCAACAATCCATTCAACGAACTCTCTTCGCTGTGCATGGTCATTAGGCTTCAGTTGTTGCGTTAGTTGAATTTTGTAAGCATAGAGGCATAGATTTTTAGTGAGTATACGCTATAGAGAGCTTGTTGAAATTTGAAATTCTTGTCCACGACGCCGAATTGATTGACCGACACTCTCACGCACTGCTATATTGACATTTGAACGGCTTGTTTTTGGACGACCAGTGTGTTTGGCGTCTCCAACGGATCCATTTTTCAATTAATCTCTTCACAGTTGACGAAGTTAAAACACTATTTCTACCATATTTTGTATGAAATTTTCGAACTGCGGCCACCAAGCTTTCATTATTTTTGAAATATTATTCAATAATGAAGACACGTTGTTTTATCGGGTAACGCTCCATTTTTACTAACCCTAAACTGTCAGTTATCTAATTGTTTTTTGTTTAGGGTTGCCAACACTTTACTGCACAAATGGCGGCAAATTCAAATCTTGCGTTAATTTTGAGACACCCTTTATTATCCTAGCACACCATGTATACTTCTTAATGGCGGCCTGTTTAGAAACTCCCGGTTTATATGTATATAGTGGTGTTACTAATACCTAAAAGCAGATATTTATGTGGAAATTTCAACAAAAAAATATGTGAGGCGTGTAAAAGCAAAACTGTCCATGTCCATCAAAAGCAAATGGTAAATAATCGATAAAAACGTTTAAATGAGTTATTTAATAAAGTTTTTTAAGACCGATTAAGTAAATGCGTATAAGTACGAAACTACCCATTACCATTGGCCACGGGGATAAGACAAATTTGGCAATGTGCCCAAAGGTGGATAAGTTGGGTTTTGCCTCAACATTGGATATTTACCATTCAATTTTACGGGATCTCGCATAATGCCATGTAAAAGTAAAGTCTGAAACTTTTTATCAAAACTAAAAGTCAAAACATCGATTATTAAAAAAAATCCAATATTTTCCTATGTGCCCTTCGTATTAGTATTGATGTATTTCACTTTAAACATCGGGTGCATTGCAGTAAATGCCATGAAATACGTCATTTGTTGTATGGCATCAAGTGTCAGATTTCATGGGTAAGAGGATAAAGGACTCAACATTCCTAGTACCTAGTCTATTACTAGCTTGGTTATTATTATTGCAATTAAGTGCATACCTATTTTCGCCGCCACCGGCACCGCTGAGAATATTAAAATAATTTCGTGTGGATGCAGCGTATTTTATAAGATGTTTTGTATGGATATAAATAAAACCCGCAAGATACTAAAACGCCGAAACGAATTAGTGAAGCAAAAGCTATATTTTTCAAACTTTCTTCAATATTGTTTCTCTGAAAATAATAGTGCATCGTTATTTAATACAGTCAAGACTAATTGGTGATTTTCTTTACTTTGTATTTACCTACTTGGCGTTCATTAAAAATAAATTAACGAAATGTATACCTATAATAATGTTTCCCTGTACTTAGTGCGAAAATAAGTGCGTATGTGTATGCAAAAACATGCAATGCTATTTTGTGAAAATCCCAAACTACGTTAGTTATCAACGTCAATTACATTAATTAGTAATTGCTATTTATGCAAGGTTAGTCTTTTTATAACTACTTATTTTATTGCTAGTCAAGAAAAAAGGCCTATAAATAGTTTTTACGATATACTGATTACGATATTACGATTTTATTTACAAATTGTTATGCACTAAAAAATTAAGCTACAACATGTTATATGAATACAGATAATCCTGTATTTTTTTCGCCTTATTATAATAGATGAGTCGTCTAATATTTTGGAGTTCAAATAATTCAGGAGCATTTTAGTTCTCTCCAACAGTTCTCTTTGAGGAGTAGGCAGATTGAAGCCTTAGAGATTACTAATACCCGTTGTGAGACCTAGGGAGTAGGCACATTGAGGCCCTAGCGTCGAACAACTCTTTACACATCCTATCCACTATCTTAACCTTTTCCTTCCAGTTCTATTATATAGATGAACAATTCCTTAGGTTAGACCTAGGGAGTAGGCAGATTGAGGCACCATTGTCGAAACTTTTTAATAAATAATGGCACCAAAGCAGGTGCCGAAACGTCGTGACTTTACATACCTTAGACGCAGTTCAATCTGACCAATATATATATATATATATATATATATATATATATATATATATATATATATATATATATATATATATATATATATATATATATATATATATATATATATATATATATATATATGTATATATATATATATATATATATATATATATATATATATATATATATATATATATATATATATATATATATATATATATATATATATATATATATATATATATATATATATATATATATATATATATATATATATATATATATATATATATATATATATATATATATATATATATATATATATATATATATATATATATATATATATATATATATATATATATATATATATATATATATATATATATATATATATATATATATATATATATATATATATATATATATATATATATATATATATATATATATATATATATATATATATATATATATATATATATATATATATATATATATATATATATATATATATATATATATATATATATATATATATATATATATATATATATATATATATATATATATATATATATATATATATATATATTCCTTGCGGTGGAAACCGAGATCCGTTTTGGTGTATACTTGCGTAATTCGAGATCATGAGATCCAAAGCCCGGATCTCGGAAGGAACCAAACTGTTTTTCAAGCTAGTCAGGGAGGACACATCAAAAACGGTATTTTTATCCGGTACTCACTTTCCTCATTTTTACCCGAATATAAATATTTAAAGTTTTGTTACAACACTCGCAGCTGGCGCTTCGGTCAAATTTGTATTTCAATGTAACGGAAATATCCTTCAATGCGAGATCCGGAAATATGACAACATTGCATATGGATCTCACTTTAAATGACAGTTATAATTGTATATAAAATTGGATCTCGCGACGTGCGAAGCCTGCCATACTCGTATATACTAATATGACGGATGAAATTTGCGGTTTGCCGCGCCCACTACAGCCAGGCGCGTTCTACTCGATGTTCGGCCGCGTTTTAAACCATTTTAGCATCATTTAAACGTATAAGTATAAATGTACAAATTTTAGATAATGTTCTGAAGCTGATGAAAAAATTACGATCGGACCACCCTACGAGCAAGGGGGTGATAACTGGATAAAGGGCCCCAAAAAATGTAATTGGCAATCTATCCGACTATCTATAAGTAAAACTATCTATCCGACAGATCCAGATTTGGGTTTGGGCAAATAATTTACATGTTTAAAGTTACATTTACGCGCAACGCGGATTCCGTATCTTCGAAATTGTAAAAGTTACAAATTTTTAATAAAACGCTCATTTTTCGCGGTTTTTCTCAGCTCAAAATAAAATTAGAGAGTTTCGGTCAACTAATCGTGCATGCATAATCTCAGCTCAAGCGGTTTAGGATAACTGCTTTAAAATTCAGTTGCAAGATTTGACCCAAACAAACATTAGGCCAGGCGTCAGGTCAGTAAATGATGCCAAACGCGTTTTAAAATGGTGGTAAAAAAAATATGATTTTAAACACTCTATGTTGTGAATGTGCAAAAAATCAGTTTTCAGTCAATAATTAATTTTATATTCATCGTACGGCAAAAATAGCTATATATAAAATGAAAACTAACTAAATTCTCCATAAAAAACGTCGTTCTAAACTGTTAGTTCTAAGAACTTTAAAATTAAAAATATAACTGCCTATA
>CAXKVY010000305.1:0-482500 GCA_964058915.1 Tetropium fuscum
ATAAATGCTAGAGGTACCTATACTTCATTCAATATGTACTTATAGTTAACTGACCCCATATAAGATACCGCGCAGTTGCCGCAGTTGCCATGTAATTCTTCTACTACTTACGTACGTCTACTTTAACTATGACAATCACGTAAACATTTATTTTTATAGTTAAAAGCGGCAACGCCGATCCAGAACCTCTCCAATAACGAATATTCAGGCAAGGTATATCTCTTTTTAACTTATTGGAATCGTATCTCTCGGATCGGGATCGGATTCTCGGATCTAATAGGATCAGGTTCGCATATCTTACAGTGGCGTGTTCGCGGGAATTGCTAATATATTATTTATATACCTACCTATGTAGGTATACATCGAAATGACGCGCCGTCTGTGTTTAGTGAACGGAGTAGCAAATGTCCCCTCTCTTACATAGGATCCATGGGTTATACGCACGTAAATTGTAACGGTCATTCGCGATAGTGTAGTGCGTTGGTTAAGATATTCGCGTGTATATATATATATATATATATATATATATATATATATATATATATATATATATATATATATATATATATATATATATATATATATATATATATATATATATATATATATGTATGTATATATATATATATATATATATATATATATATATATATATATATATATATATATATATATATATATATATATATATATATATATATATATAGTGCTGTTTTAATGTGATTTGTGATACAATATAATATCGGCGAAGGATGGAAAATATTCCAAAACGTAGGCAGTACCGATCGGTAGGTGAGAAAAGAATAATTTTACGAATATTTTACTGCATACAGAGAGATCACCCTCATCGCGACAAGGATGAATTGGTGGATATGTGTTCGGATTATACAGAAGCATCAAAGGCAAGCATATACACACTTTTAAGAGAAGAAAAGGTACATGGAAGTGTACAGCCACCGAAACCAAAAAGCGGTCGAAATAAGATTGTAGTGGACGATGACGCAAAAAATGCGATACGTAGAACGGTCCACGGTTTCTTTAGAAATAACGAATTGCCCACTTTAGATAAGGTGCTGCAAGGTATAAGTGAAAATGATATTATACCTAAAATGTGCAGGAGTAGTCTGGCAAAAATTTTGAAAGACATGAATTTTAAGTATGGAATAGTAGACAGAAAAAGTATTCTCATAGAAAGATATGAAATAGTTGCTTGGCGGATGGATTATCTTCGAAAAATAAAAAAGTTTCGAAACGAGGGGCGGAAAATTTTTTACACTGACGAAACGTGGGTCAACGAAGGACATACTATGAAGAGAGTCTGGCAGGATGGATACAGGTGATTTATTTTATTTCTCTTAGTTTTTATTTTTTGTTTAGAATTTTTTGCTTTATTTTGGAATATGGGTATATTTATTTTGTTGTTTTTATTTTTTGTTGAGAATGTTTTGAAATATATATTTATTTTATTGTTTAATTTTTTGTTAAAAATTTTAGCTCTATTTTGGAATAGGTATATATTTATTTCATTTTTCCGTTTTAAAGTTTATTTTTTACGGCTACTTAGCTGTTTTGTACATATCATTTTTGTTTCTTGTGGGAAATATGGCTACTGGCGCACCACCCACTGAAAATGGTAACGCGCTGAAAGCAATACTTCATGAGTGGTGTGGAAACTTGCATTCAATATCAGCTGTAGTGTTGAAAATCTACATATAAAAACCTACTACTTTAACCCCCTGTAAGTAGTTTAACCCCTTGTAAGTAGGTACCTATTGTTCATTGACTTTATTTTTATGTAGGTACTTACCATCCTAGATGACTTTCTACTTTCACCCCCCCAAGAAAAAAAATATGTCTACGCCAATGAAAAACATTGTGTAGGTCAGGGTTGCCGGTCGTTGAACTATACATACATATTGTACGCCGTATACTTACATTCTGACGGCATTTTATTTGTAATGTTTAGAAAAATATATAAACACATTTTATTTCAATAAACTTATTCGTAATATATAATATAGGTTTTTTTTCTATTTGAAAAAGGTGTGGAGTTCCAAAACTTTTTGTGGAAGTCGGTATTTTGGTATAAATGGATTTTTCATTGAAATTCTGAGATGCCAGGAAAATGCGTGACCTTGAAAAATTTCCAAATTTTCGCCTGCGGCGCTATTGCGTTCTCACGAGGCGGATCTAACATCCTGGTACTAATGCTCAGACCCCTAATGAAATCCTGGCTATGTGACTGTATAATTAACTTCTCAAAGAAACCTCCCGCTCTTGTGTGGAAATGTGGCAACCCTACTTACGCATTTATATATATATATTATTATTATTATTTTATATATATATATATATATATATATATATATATATATATATATATATATATATATATATATATAAATGTATTATTTTATTGCTAGTTATATTATCACAGCCTATTTAGGATCAGTCAGTCTATATTAAGTTATTATAAGAGGATTATTTAAAATAGATTATTAATTGTGCTGCTGTCACCAGGTGACATGAAATTTTTTTCAATTATACATTTGAATATACTGATTAACTTTTTTCCATGATTATTTCTCTGGTACAGTTGGGAAGCCAATTAAATATTTTAGGGGCCAACATCAGAGTTGACTTAAGTATCCGTGTTATATAAGTGAATGGTATTTTTAGCAATACCTCATTTTGTGTTCTGGTTACTTTTTTATTAATGTATCTATCCATTTGTAAGATCCTGAAGTGTTTGTACATAAGTGTACAGGTAGTTATGCAGAACTGCACTCTTAGGTTTGGGATATTTAAGGCGGTAAATAGTTCTTGAGAGGGATGCTCTCTAGGTACTTTACACATTATTCTTATAAATGACTTTCGCAGGGTAACGAGTGGTTTAATGTTTGTCGTTTAATGGGACGTTCCGCCCCATATCACAATTCCATATGTGAGAACAGAATGTGCCAACGCATAGTACATCATTTTTAAGAAATGATGTGTCATAATAGCTGCTGCATGCTTAAATTTTGCAAGGATGCCTAAAAGTTTTTTCCTAGTGTTTATATGAGGTTTCCAGGTAAGATGTTCATTAAATGTCACTCCTAGATATTTGACCTCCTCAGTTTGCGCTATAACGTGACAGGCACATTCCGTTTCCACACTGCAATTGATCTGGTGATATATTATATCTTTTTCGTATTTCCGGCTTTTCTCTAATGTAAAATTAACATACTTGGTCTTTTTAGCATTTAATAACATTTTATTAGTAACAAACCATTTTTTTAGGAATATTAAATCATATTCCATATTTTGTTGATTTTGATCTTTTGACTTTAGACTTATCTGCGTATAGCAGGGCAGTATCATCTGCAAACGGGTATATTTTCCCATTTAGATTTGCCGAACATAAATCGTTAATATATATAATAAATAGGCTAGGGCCCAATGCCGACCCTTGGGGGACTCCCGAGTGCACTGGTTTCTTACTACTTACATGGTCCTTGATTCGGACTGAATGTGATCTACCAGACAGATAGCTTAAGAACACCATCTCTTCATTACCCCTCTAACTCCTGCTGCTTCCAATTTTTCTACTAATTTAGTATGTGACACTATGTCAAATGCCTTATTAATGTCAATAAACATACCGGTTACCCTTTTCCCACTATTTAAATGCTTGTTGATATCATTTGTAAATTTCAATAGAGCAATATCAGTATCTTTATCTTTAAGGAATCCGAATTGATTTTCTGAGAAAAAGATATTTTTTGGGGAAATTCTAATAATTTGGCAGACATTAGTTTTTCGAAAATCTTTGAGATTATTGAGACCAGTGCTATCTGTCTATAGTTACTTTAATTTAATTTATCGCCTCCTTTATGAATTGGTACTAAAACTACCCTCTTGAGAGCCATTGGAAATTCACCATTAGATCCCTGATTATATTAATTACCTCATTTTGATCTACCGGGAGTACTACAAATGAGTTGTTTCTATGTTTTAAATTAAATTTTTCATCATTTAAATATTTAGACTCCTGTTCTACTGTAACAGTCATAATTTCAGCACCCTGTATGCACTTACCTATATATATTAATTGCCTTTGTCACTCCGGTAAATACCCTCAAGGCCACTGTATTTGGTTTTAGCATATTTTACAGCTATTAATTTAAGGAGTGGTATTTATTCACACAGACAGACTAAGTACACAAATTATAACAATAAATAAGAGAGAGGGTTGTTTGAGAATTTACTTTATTAACAACTGCTTGAAGTAAGAAATAACATTTTATATTCAAATTCAAATCTAGTAATTTTAATTATTTCAATTTGGCTAATCAGATCAGTTTTATCAAGGAGACAAAAAGAAGTCCTTTTTTTGTGTATAATTGGAAGCCATGACAGGATAGTGAATTTTAACAGCTATTTTCTACATTATCCTGGCTCAAAGTGTAAGGAGGCCTAATAAGAGCTAAGGCCTCTCGTCTCTTACTGTTTGTCCTTACTTTCTTCACGCCAAAATTGACTCTAGTAACACTTGACAAAAGCAGCGAGCATTGTACGGTGCACTCAACCACTGGTTT
This sequence comes from Tetropium fuscum, assembly GCA_964058915.1. Lineage (NCBI taxonomy): Eukaryota > Metazoa > Arthropoda > Insecta > Coleoptera > Cerambycidae > Tetropium > Tetropium fuscum. Next base: position 4,581 of record CAXKVY010000305.1, read on the forward strand.
CATCTATTTTTGCTATTTCGAGCAGCTTGTTATAAAGTTTGAGGTCCATGAGGCGCAGCCTTTAGTTAGACCTGAAGAGAGCTGCGGTGGGTCAGAGAAGCCTGTAAGCCACCTTTACCCTTCACAGAGTGTATCGGAGCCCCTCAAAGTTGGACATTGGTTCGCTAGCAGTATTCTCTAGAGTGATATCCGAGAGCGGTCAAAGACGGTTTGTGTACTTAGTCCCAACTGTGAGTACCACTTTCTTTATTTATGATAGCGTTGTGGAGGACACCTTTGTCTCACATTATGGTCACGACACTTCCAGGACAAAGTATATGGGTGGTAATAAAATCCTTGTAACTTTAGTCATACCTCTTACCATAAGCTTTGCGTTTGTGATTATTTCATAATTTTTTGATTTTGTAAACTTAGGGACAGCTGTTCGTAAGGGCATTATACCTGTAAAAACTACAATTTAGATGGTGTGCCTTTAGCTTCTTTATTTGGTCATTTGTTGATCGGTGGCCTGATCACTACCTACTTTCCTAGGTAGTATATTGTATTAGTATTGTAGGTTTCATTATTACAAGTAAGATCACCATTTATATTAGATTTCAACTTGTCTCTGTTGTACAATGCAAAAGAGCGCGACTTGTAGGCATTTGTAGGTTAATATTAGTGTCAAACTCATCTGTCACCACAGGTCTTCACACACTGTCTTGGTTGTTCCAAATTGTGATTTCCCTGTGTCACACAGTGCTGTGACACATTATTTATCCGTGTTACATTTACCTTTATTTGTGTTTATACATATTTATATTTACAAATACCTTTATTCATATATCTCTATACCCATTTACATATTTTTACATTTATATATTATTATACTTGAATTCGGATACAGTGTGTGTTATTTGCACCTGCCACATATCTTGCCAGCTGTGTATTCATCTATCAATTTGGTTTTGCCGATTTCACTAAAATCGGATGGCGCCTGGGCTGGTTTACTTATGCGCAGAGAAGAATTAAATTGTCCGGAGTTTACTTTAAATACGAATTCCGAACTCACGACCGCTTCCGTAAAGACGAGCAGCCGGCCTCTGTGACATTGCCTGCAACACCTATTTAGTGTCACACTACTTGTTCATTAACCTTTTCTGGTACATTAGTGAAATATTCGCAGAATATTCTTAAAAAGTTCACCCTGTAAAGTACCCTGATCAGTTTGTTCGGGAAATCCGTAGGCGACACAATATACAAAAAAACAAATATAAAAAAAATACAAATAAACAAATATACAAACAAAAAAAAACAAGTATGACATTAAAAATAATAATTTTTATCTCAAGAACAACAAAGTGTGTCACTACATTTTTTAGGTAATATTAAAAAGATGATGATCTTTTTATTTCGGTCCTCAGTTTTTTGAGAACCCCGTAGGAGAGGAGAGACACAACAAGCAAAAAAAAACAAGTATGCAGTGTATGACATATTGAAAATAATATTTTTTTTCTCAAAAACAATCAAGTGTGTCACTCTGAATTTTTTAGGTAGTATTAAAATGATGGTGCTTTTTATATTTCTGTAATCAGTTTTTTTGAGAAACCCGTAGGAGAGACACAATATGCAAAAAAACAAATATGTGGTGTATGATATTAAAAATAATTGTTTGTTTCTCAAAAACAACAAAGTGTGTCACTCTGGATATTAAGTAGGATCTATAAGATTTTAGGTATTATTAAAAAGAGGATGATCTCCTTATTTCTGTCAACAGTTTTTTTGAGAAACCCGTATGAGAGATACAATATGCCAAAAAAACAAGTATACGGTTGATGGCATATTAAAAATAATAATGTTATACTATTAATTGTTTCATTTGTGAGTTATGACTTATTATAATGTAAAAATCGTATCATTGTGTACTACTCTCCCATATATTTAAAGTGATTTAGTTTGTCTAGCTGTAACCAAGATTAATTAACCGTTTAATTTATCTTGAGCTGTACTCCTACCGTTTTCTAATGATCTTAGCAATGGACTAAAATACTAGACGCCAACGCCAGGTGGGCAACACTTAGGGTATTGATAAGCGCAGATATGGAAGTTATCCAATGTACCATCGATATTGAATCAAATTTTCTTAGTTAAAGAAATAAACTCTACCAGATTTAAAGAATCAAGAGGTTGATAGGTTTACAGAAGAATAATTTAAGAAATGTTTTTTTTTTCATCTAAGCAATAATAATTGATAAGCCTTAAGGCCTCAAATTACACACAAATTACAGTCATTATTTGAAAAATAATAAAACTGAATGTATTCCTACTCAAAACGTAAGAAATCTACAAATATATCGGTATATTTGCAATTAAAAAAATAATTCCTATGTACACTTGAGCATGAAAATAATAATTACATAATTAAAGTAAAAAATTCTCAACAAATTGGTAAATATGTAAATATATAATTTAGTACTAATTATTAAATATATACTCCATTTATGGGAATAGAATCTTAGGAATATTACAACTCCACTGACAATCAAGATGAGGGAGACCACGAAATACTACGAACAAGAATTTGTTAGTTAGGAAATGAAAAATTATGCCAGAATTTCAACTGGCGAAATTCTCACACATGGTGACTGATGATATGAGTTATGTCGAAGGATTGGATGGAATGAACTTTCGAAACAATGCACTAGACGTTTATGCATATTATTTCGTTGCCACATTTATAAAAAATGAATTACCAATTGATTCATTCAAACATAAAATCCATTCAATTATCCGGTTATTATACAAAGACCGACAGGGTCTGGTGAAACAGTACAGGTTCTACAATACATATTAGACTATTGTAGAGGAGCAAGAATTTGGAATATTGCGGTAACTCAACCAAGGAAAATAGCCACTATTAACAAAGTGACTAGAAGAGTTTGTGAGGAAAGCCTTTACGTACTGTTTGTGATTTACAGGTCGGTTTAGAAGAGAAATTGCATCTGAGATGCATCTCGCAGTTATGACAAGAGGAGTTTATTACAAAACATATTTCAGGAAAATCATTGCATCAATTCACTCACATTATAATTGATGAACTTGACGAAAGAAACCAAAATCTCCATCTCACCTTAATTGTCAGAAGATTTCTGTTTGCCAATTCTTCTAGAATAAGGTTGCATCTCTGCAAATCACCTGACGTCACATCACCTGCGCTAACATACCATTGTCTTTGTATCATGATCATACTCTATAAACCCATCTCTCTTCTCTTTCTCATGTGCATTATATTCAGCACAACTGAAATTAATTGCAACATATTCACCACAGTTTATCACGTAAAAATTATCACGTAAAATTCACAATAAATCACAATTAAATAAAATGAAAACTCACCAATTTCTTATGTTTGCCATAATTGACGCCGAAGAATTTGGCGACTATTTTAGACGGCAACATCGCGTCGCTTCGCTTTCAGCTTCTATTATGTCAGCTTCTATTATGTGTCAATAAAAGAATTCCTTCACCGAAACTACTTTCTACCTGGAACATCTAACTCAAACTAAATGATTTACACAGTCCATAATACCAAATCTTGACATCGATAAGCCAGAAATACCGAAATAAAATCTTTGGAGATTATTTATTTGTCTTTTCTCTTATTCATTTCAATCATTGGCAAATTGGATACATTGGATGCTTTAACAATTAGTAGCAAATACGTCAATAATTGTAAACATGTTTTACCAGTATAAAACATGTCTATGTTTTACATTTATTGGCGTATTTTGTTATTGGATCTACTGCATCCAATTTGTCCAATCCAATTATTATTTGTCCAATCCAATTATTAAAATTATAAGGCAAAGGAATATTCGCTAAAGATCTTCCGATATTTCTAGTTTATCGATATCAACATTTGGTATCTTTCTCGGCCATGTGATCCTAAGGCTTGAGTTAGTTGTTCCAGATAGAAAGTTTTGGTGTAGGAACTCCTTTTATTTAAATATATCACACGAGCTGGAAACCAAGTGGCGATATGTTAGCATCTAAAATATTGGCAAATTATTCGACATAACTTGTGGCAGACAAGAGAAATCTTCTGCAATTAACAAATTCTTGGGTTCTCGTGAAATCCATCAATTATAAAGTGAGTGCATTAATGCAGCGATTTTCCTGGAATATGTTTTGTAGTATAACTTCTGTTATCATATATGTGAGAAGCATCTTGGATTAAACTTTCTGTTCTAAACCGAACTTGTATCCACAAACAGTGCCCAAGGTCTGACATCTTTCCTCACAGACACTTCTAGTTACATTTTTCTTATTGGATATTTTTCTTGGTTGAGTTACCGCAATATTCCAAATTCTTGCTCCACTTTGCAATAGTCTAAGATGTATTGTAGAACCTGTGCTGTTTTACCACAACCTGTTGGTCTTTATATAATGTCCGCATAATTAACATCAACAATATGCAGATTTTTTTCGTAATTCCCTTAAATTCAATTGATACAAAATAATTTGTATATACGTCTAATACATTGTTTCTAAAGTTCATTAAACTTCATGTATTATGGAACCGTTGTCTTGACACACCCTTGAGGTCCTTTTACAATTGGAAATTCCTTTTTTTATAAATTTCAACGTAAGTGCCTTGTTCCTAAAATCCATTCCATCCTATCACAGCACTCATATTATCTCTTTGAGAATGTTGTCGGTTGAAATTTTGACATACTTTTTTTGATATCTTTGCGGTTATACCTAATAAATATTGTCTACCTGGAACAACTAACTAAAGCCATAAGTCTACACTTCTTTTTTTGTCGTATTGGTAGCAATAAAATTACTCCCTCCTTTCCTGCCTTAACTTTTCTCTTTTATGTTTCCAGCCTTGAGGAACCCCTTAAAAATATCTGGCGATATGAATTTAAATAAACATCCAGCTCAACAATAATATCACTAATATTGTTGCATTTTTTAGGCGTTTTATCGACCTCTGAATTTCTAATCTGGGATCCTTTCCCTTGTACCTATTCAATGGTCTATCTGTAACAGGAAGATAAAAATCATCATCGGCAAAAACTTTGTCTTTTTCCTCTTTTCTTTTTTAATCGTTTGTAGTCTTTTTTAATCCCGCTCTTATATCCGCAGGTTTCATGGAACCTATCAGAAAATTCATGAATTTGAAAGCTTCTGCGTGAAATAAGCCTGTTTTTCGAAATCCCATTAGAAGTATGAGCGAAATGGATAATGAAGAACCGGCAAGTAATGCTTGTTTATTTCTACTACACTAGAAGACGTAAAAATGAAGGTTATAAGCAAAAAAAAATCCAGTGTTTTGATAAGAGAAGAATTGCAAGTTTTTTGAAAAAGCTGATGATCTCGGTCCAAGCTTTGGGTACAAAATACACGTAGTATACACTATTTTGTGTGAATGCACAGTATATTAGTTTATATAAATAATCACAAGTTTCCTTAAGTTTTAAGTTTTCTTGAAATTTTCTTGAAAATTGTCTTTATAGTGGAGCGGATCTACGAAAAAAAAAGGGGTCCAAACGGAAGTGACTTTTTTGCAAAATTTTGTTTTCCAACTTGTTCATAATGTTCCCCCTGGTAACTTTTTCCGGTAATTGTTGTCCACCAGGGGACGCGCGCAGCCATTCAAATATTGTAAAAACAGTTTTTTTTTTAGATTACGCGTAATCAATGAGACAAATAGAAAAATAGGTCTCCTCGATACGCGTAATCTGGTTTTGGACCCGTCAAAATCGGTCCATTAGAACCGAAGGTAGAGCGGTTTTAAGATTTTTGTTTTTTAGGGGGGACAAGAAAAAGGGAGTGAGCAATGGGATTGTTGCGGGAAAGGCGGTGGTATTGGGAGGCTGATTTTTTTTTCTCTTGTAGTAATGGTTATCGGAAGCCCAGGCCGAAATTTTTTTGAGATTTCTCAATTAGGCAAGGGATGGGAGGGGAGAGGGTGGAAAAGGGTTAAACGGATCTCCGGCCCTGAAGAGCCGATTTAAAAAAATAACAAGGGATTTTTTTTGATTTTTATAAGGAATCGAGGACAGCTTGAAAAAAAAAAACAAAACTCAAAAACACGGGCGTGGGGGTGTGAAAATAAAACATGTTATTTTTTTGTTTATTTTTTTTGTTATGGGAAGGAGTGGGGAGGGGCGCCTACCATATTGAAAAAGTTGCGCAATTGTATAAACTTTACTGAAAAAATAAATTACCGATTTCGTTCATCAGGGACATCGGCATCGAATCTAGGTTAAAGCCGTGTAGAAGGGCGAGGAGACGTCCTACGCCCTTAAGCCAGGGCTCATTCTCAAGGTGAAGGTTTCCCCTATTAATTAAAAAAAAATCCCGATCGCACCAATAGTTTTCATACGCGCGCGAGTTGAGACTTACGATTCCTTCCTTTTCTCTCTCATTTCGTTGTCGATTTCAACGGTTTTTTTATCCTCACGATGAATTTTCGAAGCGGATTCAATTGTTAATGCTTAATTGGGCAATGACGATTTTTTTTAGGTAACAGCGAGAGCAGGAAGGAAGAGGAGGAGGGGTTATGAAATAAAGAAAAATAAATCACAATTTATAATTAACATTTCTTATAATATATTTATATACAACATCACAAATAAGCAATTTTTCGGCCATATACTTATACATAATGTCACGACTCGAGTCTGATAACCGCAGCGCCTAAATCTAATCGAGGCGTGCTTTTTTAGTTGGAATCTCTATTTCTGCGTCGCTACCACTTGATTTGTCTTCGCTTTCATATTCCCAATATGAATCTGGGTCATTATTCTCCAAATTTGCATACAAAAAGTTACTGCAAGCATCGTCATGCACCCCGATCTGCGTTTATTAAAAATTGAGGAAATTAGATTAAGATTGTTCAGTAGAAGGAAAAAAGTACTATTTATTGTATGAGATCATGAATAAACACGCAGTACTTACAGCAGCTTCAGTAAATTAATGTACAGGCGATAACGGGATTTTTTTGTATTTATTTTCCACTCAAACAGAATGATGCAGTCTGGAGAGATAACCTTCTTGCTGCACTGCACCCGTCGGAAAAGTTGGGAAAATGTCACTCTAATATCAGGCTTACCTTCCTGAGCTCCGATTTCATTCCCCTCCTCACCTTGCCGCCGTCATCCCCCGCGCGAGAAGAGAGGGTAGAGTCCACGCCCACTCTTCTGCCGCTGGAGATACTAGCGAGCGAAAATAAAATTTCCCAGTGTCCCAACTCGCGCGTGTATGAAAACTATTGGTGCGATCGGGATTTTTTTTTAATTAATAGGGGAAACCTTCACCTTGAGAATGAGCCCTGGCTTAAAGGCGTAGGACGTCTCCTCGCCCTTCTACAGGGCTTTAACCTAGATTCGATGCCCTGATGTCCCTAATGAACCAAATCGGTAATTTTTTTTTTCAGTAAAGTTTATACAATTGCCCAGCTTTTTCAATATGGTAGACGCCCCTCCTCACTCCTTCCCGTAACAAAAAAAAATAAACAAAAAAATAACGTTATTATTTTCACCCCCCACGCCCATGTTTTTGAGTTTTGTTTTTTTTTTCAAGCTGTCCTCGATTCCTTATAAAAAACGAAAAAAAATCGATTTTTATTTTTTTAAATCGGTTAATCAGGGCCGGAGATACACCCGTTTAACCCTTTTCCACCCTTGCCTAATTGAGAAATCTCAAAAAAATTTCGGCCTGGGCTTCTGACAACCATTACCTACAAGAGAAAAAAAATCAGCCTCCCAGTACCACCCCCTTTCCCGCAACAACCCCATTGCTCACACCCTTTTTCTTGTCCCCCCTAAAAACAAAAATCTTAAAACCGCTGTATCTCCCGTTCTAATTGACCGATTTTGACGGGTTCAAAACCAGATTACCCGTATCGAGGAGATCTATTTTTCTTGTTCAAAACATTTTTCTCTCCGTCTCATTGATTACGCGTAATCTAAAAAACCTATTTTTACAATATTTGATGGCTGCGCGCGCCCCCTGGTGGACAACAATTACCGGAAAAAGTTACCCGGGGGTAGGGGGGAACATTATTAACAAGTTGGAAAAAAAAATTTTGCAAAAAAGTCACTTCCGTTTGCAAACTTAGATCCGCTCCACTATAAAGATTTCAATAAAACATGTTATTACGTTTTTAAAGTAGATTAAATTTGCTACAATTTGAGACCAGAATCAGCTAGCTCTGTAGGTACAATAGCTACCATGATTTTTGGAGGGCTATCCAAAAATAAAGTCTTATGGGAAGATGTTGTAGGGAATGTAACTAGCTTTAATTTAGGCACAGAACGACGGCGACGGTCGTAGGTCTGATAGTTTCCTCACAATCCTTACAGAATACAGATTATGCATATAACCTGGAACGCAGTGCAGTCACACCAATAACAAGTTATTTTTATTCCTTCATGCACGGTAAATTTACTTTATTTCATATCGCTTAGACAAATTTACCATAAAGCGAAACACACAGATTGTAACTATTATTATAATCTACGATACGGTGCAATCACATAAATAACGACTTTTGCGAATTTGCTGCTAATTCTCTCATTATGTATACACCTAAGTATACATATGCATAAATAAAAATGTTGAATTAAGTAATTACATTGTAAATATATTATTAATAGGCTAAATATATATTTCTTGTGGATACTGGATATGGGTTTCACATTTTTGGAAAAAAAATTGACGTCGTTCTGTGCTTAAATTAAAGCTAATTACATTCGCTACAACATCTTCCCCTTTACTTATGAATTTACCCATAAAATTTTCCCCGATCCCCGAAACGAAAATTGACCAAATTTCACTTTTGGAAAAAATTGCTAATTTTTGGAGGGCTGTATCTTGGTAGCTATTACCCTTGGTACTACTTCCCTTGGTAGCTACTAGCTTGGTACCTACGGAGCTGGTTCTTATATCAAATTGTAGCAAATTTAATCTACTTTAAAAGTGTAATGACACGTTTTGTGAACAAATGCATAGTTTAGAAGATATAGTGAAAAAACCGAAATAAGTGCGAAAATTTCGCGGTTTTTAGACTGCTACGAAGTTAACACAGGTCTTTCGAAGCTGCAAACTTAGATATACCTAGACTACTCGTAGTAGTCCTAACAACATATTAAAACATCAGAACTAGCCGTTTGCGATTTTAATGTACTATATGACCGGCCTATTATACAGCCTCATATAACTCACCAGGTTACTTAAGGACAGTTAAGGAGATGGTCAGGTTCCGCCAAAGCGTAGGCTGTCTCGTAGAAAAGGCTCGTGGAAATGTTCTTATCAATCGTGGTCGACACCACGGCGCTATAGCATTCAACCCAATTCAATTTATGTGAAAAAAGCAGATAATACTGGGCACCGGCTCACAAAACCCCAATATGAATATGACTCGCCGGAAATTAAAAGGATGTCAAGCGTAATGTCAATGTGAGGACATGCCACCTAAGAATCATAAAAACAGAAAGGACGATCAGATCGGGCGAAACTGTATTTATGTAATAGACTAAGAGCTCGCCTGAAAAAAACCGAGTGATAAGATCTGGATTCTGGAATTTGTCCGGTGTGCGGATCAGAGATCCGCTGCACTTAGGCCCCATTGGGCCCCTTGTGCTTCCTCCGTAAGGGAAATGTCTCCCTAGGACATCGGCCAGCCTAATGTTGTATAAAAGGTGATGATGTTGCCCAGGGGCATTTCCCTTAAATCGACCATAGAAGGCCAACGTTCCCCCAATATGGATTCTCTGGACATTCTATGGACACGGCGGGACATTCACAAAGTACATGCTCGATCGTTTCATCTTCTTGTTCACATCCTCTGCAGATGGGTGTGTGTCACTTTGTCTCATGTTATAGAGGTGTTTCCTTACCCGGCAGTGTCCGGTTAGGATTCCTGTAACAAATCGCAGTTTACCCCTGGACATTGCCAGATAGTTCCTCGCCGTCTCTTCGCTGGGATATCTCAAGAGATTTCTGGCCAGCTGACAGCTACTTGTTTCATCCCATAACGTCTTAAATTTTTTGTGGGTGTTTTCCTTTATTAATTGGAGTTTCACTGCAACTGGTAGTGTACTTGAAGGACCAGGCCCAAGGATACTCAGGCTGGCTGCCTTTTTGGCCAGTTTGACAGCTTCTATATTGCCGTTGCATTGTGAGTGTCCTTTGACCCAGCACAGGCAGATGTTATTCATCTGACATGCTCTCACAAGTGCTTGGTGGCATTCCCATGTTGACCCTTTAGTTATTTTATAATTTTTCAGGGCCAGTAGTGATTGTCTACTATCTGTGCAGATTCTTATTGTCTTGCCCGTTATTTCTCTGCGAGCAATCTCTTGTGCGGCTATGGTTATACCAGCGGGTTCTGTTTGTACTACACTGGCATTTTTATCCATAGTCCAGTTGCATCGGAGTCGCAGATTTCTGGAATATATACCACAGCCTGCTCCATCCTTTTTCTTTGATCCGTCCGTGAAGACATAATTTACACCTTCAACGCCGGCCTCGTCTTCACCAATAGTATATATGGTGTAAGGTTTATCAAAGACAAGCCGAGGTGGAATACCATCTGCACATGCCTGTAAAAGGGGTATCTTTCTGACAGCCTCAGTCCACAGGCAGCTTCTGGTTTGACCATAGCTTGCGTTTGGTAGTATACCAACGGATTTGAGGCGAGTCATGATAGTCAAAGCCACTTCTTCTAGATGTAGGTCTAGCGGTGGAAGACACAGCATTATCTCCATTGCTCTCGTTGGTGTTGTGCGCATAGATCCGGTTATGCTCAGACAGGCAACTATTTGTACCTGGCATAGCTTTAGTTTTGCTGTTATTTGTTGACTCTTGGGCCACGAAACAACAGCTCCATAGGCCAACATTGGTCTTATGATAGCAGTGTAAATCCACAGGACCACCCTGGGTTTCATTCCTCAGGCTTTCCCTACGGTCCTGCGACACTGCTCGTATGATATGTAGGCCTTATTTATTCTTCTTTCGAGGTGAACATTCCAGTTTAATTTAGCATCGAAAGTTACCCCCAAGTATTTCACCTGTGGTGCAAAATTTAGTGCTGGAACAGGTGGCCTCATTGGCTTCAGTTTTCGTTTCCTTGTAAAGAGTACCATTTCCGTCTTCCTGGGGTTGACGGATAGGACATGCCCCTCACACCGATTTTCGATTATTCTTAGGGCCATCTGCATTATCTGCCAGAGGGCTCCTTCGAATGTTCCATTAAGCAGTATCGTTAAGTCATCTGCGTATGCAATTGTGTAGAATCCTTCCACGTTGAGGTAGTTTAGGAGGCTGTCAAGAACCAGATTCCATAGCAGTGGTGATAAAACACCTCCCTGCGGACAGCCTTTCGCAACCAGTCCTCTTATGACAGTGTCTCCTGCACTGATGTGTACTGCTCTTTTAGAGAGCATGTGAGCATCCAGCTGCTCGCAATATGAGGAACGTTCCTATGTGATAGGACCGCTGTAATTTTAGGAAAGGTGGTTTTGTCAAACGCACCTTTTATCTACCTTTTTATCTATGAGGACCCCCAGGGTGGATTCCTTATGATCCAGGGATTTCTCAATCCGACTCGCTACCACATGGAGGGCAGTATCGGTGGATTTTCCTGGCGTGTATGCATGTTGGTTGGGGTGCACGGGATTGTTAGTCAATGTTACATCCCTCAGATATCGCTCACATAGCTTCTCCATTGTCTTCAGTAGGAATGAAGTTATGCTAATAGGACGGTATGCTTTGGGGGTGGAATAGTCCATCCGTCCTGCTTTTGGGATGAACAATACTTTTACTTCTCTCTGTGTCTTTGGGATGTAGAGGTGTGCTAAGCACATCCTAAACATCCCAACCAGGTGCGGCAGCAGTTTATCCAAGCCCCACTGAAGTAGTGCTGGATATATGCCGTCAATGCCCCGGATTTGAATGGGGAGAAGCTCTGTATTGCCCATTTGATTCTGTCTTCACTTACAATTTGGTTGGCGGTTTGCCAGGTAGGCGGGTTGCCTATTTTAATAGGCAACCCGGCCATATATTGCCCCTTTTATAATTGTATATAAAAATTGATTTTGATTAAAAACTTGATGAACGTAGCAAACTTGCAGAATTTTTGCAGAAAAAGAATTTTTAGGTCTACAATATTATGCCAGAAAAATATGCCAGATTTCAGTTCAATTTTTCTCATTTCGTCAGGAATGAGAAAAATTACTTTACTTACCTATAATCTATATACAATGGCTCTGGTTTTACATTATATCCGAAAGATATCCTACAAAAACCTTACCTACCTTTGTATAGCTTCATAATGATATTAAAAAACGTATGTAACTGGAAATTGTATTTCAGAATATTCAGTAACAACTTTATATACAAACGTTATATTATATTACAAATAAATACAAACCTTTACGAAAGGCAACATGAAAAAACAAATATTTTTGATTTTATTCTAATGATTATTACACTAATTTTGTATATTGCAATAATGTATCATGGAATGCATCTATTTTATTACAATTCTGCTGTTTTATTTCTTCTGAAAGACACTGTAATTTTGTATCCAAATTAGTTAAATACATATTCAAAAATAAGAAATGTATTTTTATATAACATGTGGAATGCTTCATAATTCATATATATCACAGAATATTTTGAATATACTTTCAAAAATATATAAAATATGCCTAATATAAGAGGCGGAAGTAAGCCATTGAAGCAGTACAGTGACTCAATATTTATTGAACTTCTTACTCACTTCATCAGTTGGTAACAACTAGAAAATCTGGGAAAAATATGATATGGCATGAAATAAATATTTTTCCCGTTGTACTAATAGAATATAATTTCAAACTAATAAACTAAAGATGAATAATAACACAATAAAAATGCACGATATATCGTTACGTACTTCTCTAGAAAACCCTCAAATCAAGATGTACAGTGTCGAGCAGTTGAAAGTAAACGATTTTCTGTACTTCATGTAATTGTAGCTTTCAATTTTTGTAATGTGTAGATAGATGCCTGTGAATTTATTAATTTGATATGTCAAAAGTGACTTCCTGTTAAATTTATTTCCATTTCATAATTTTAAACCATGGTGAAGCTTACAGATGCTAAAGAGACACGCATCGTAAATTACTTCAATGCTGGGTAATCTTTAAGTGCTATTGCCAACTTTTTTCAAGTTAGCAAAAGTTGCACATTTAAATTGAAAATGTTGCAAGGTGAGGATTTAGCATTTCATGGGAGAGGAGCTGCAAGGAGAAGCAATTTGATTCAAGATGAAGAAATGATAAATTGTTTAAGAAGAAGGTTTGTTACGGCTGCAACAGCTTGTCATGGTTTCATGCTTCCTTGTGGACAGCTTGACGCCGAATTAAACAGAACGATGCAAGTAACTGTGCAGCTGCTAAAAGGCCTTGATTATCTGACGACAACAAAGAAGCAAGGCTGACCTTTGCCAACAATTATGTTGACAGAGATGAAGATTTCGGGTCATTTTCTCCGGCAAAAAAGGCAAGCCATGATGGGTCACTTCGTGTGTATAGACCAAGAATTCGCTGTACGAAGAACGATGTACCAAGCCAATTAATAGTAGCGATAGTTTTTCTGTTAATATGTGGGGTTGGATAAGCGCGGTCAGTCCAGGAGCCTGCTGGCATATGGAAGAAAGGCTAAATGGCGAACATTATAAGAAATTTACTGCAAAACATTATGTTATTATCGGTGCAGCAATTGTATTAATATTACTTTCCAACAGGGCGATTGTCCAATTAACAACTGCATATTAGCATGGGATTGGCTCTAGGACAACATTTAAGTCTTGCCTGGGCCATCCAGAAGTCCCGATCTCAATCCCATTAAGAACATTTGGCGACGATTGGTAAAGGAAATTCGAGTCAGAAATTTTCGCTCGCAATACAAGGAAGAACTTTTGTTGGCCGTTAAGAACGCTTGCAAAAATATGGATGCAGATTACTTTTTAGCTATATTTTAAAAATAAGACACTCGCTATTATGGCCTTATTCGAACATTTTCCTCTAATACCAAATTATAATCTAGACATCAAAACGTCACATTGACAACACGATTGAGATTCATAAGTCTCTGTACTGTCGAACTGTACTATATTGAGCCGTTTACCGTCAACTGCTCGCGAGTGGACAACTGAACAAATACTTTGACATCACGTGTCATTTAATATGGCGGCTCTGATGTCAAACGCGGTCGCCGGGAATTTCAAATAATATTATATTAAATATTTTTTTATTAATAAAATCAGAACATTACATAAAATCTGGTTTTAAAACGTTTTGAAACGTTTGAAATAACGAAAAAAATTATTAAGGGGGTATATGGAACCACAGACCTGATAAGTAAAGTAGAATAACGTTTTTCATAAGCCACTGTCAGAAAAATGGCCCACCCATGGGTGGCAACGGTTTAGAGAATTTTAAAAGACATTGACAAGGGTCACTTATTTGTAGTGGCAGCATTGACAGCCATTCTATGATTAAATTCATAACTCCCATAACATATTAAAACTTATTAAGTGTGTATTTCTTGTGTTGTACTATTTTACAATTTAAAAAGGAAGTATGTATGAGTGTATTCAACAATGTATATTCACTTTTATTAATTTTTCTACGTTCATGCAAAAAAAACCAAACTTTATTGAACTAGTGCAAAAACTGGTTCTTTATTGGACTAGTGCAATACATTTTCTTTGCACTCATCTGTTATGCTATTAGTGTTTTGTGACGATGACAAACAAACATAAAATTTGACATTTACTAACGCCTTCTAAATAAAACATTTTTTGGATGTTGCATGAACATAGAAAAAATATTGTATGCAACTCGTAAAAAAAGTATTTATTGCACTCGACATGTTCGAATAAACACGTACTTTTTGCACTTGTTGCATGAAGAATTTCTATGTTCATGCAAAAAACATAACTTTATTGAACTATATTTAGTTGCAAAAACTTTTTCTTTATTGCACTAGTGCATTATTTTTATTGCACTCATCTGTCATTCTACTACATCAGTGTTTGCGATCGTAACAAACATAAACATAAAATTTGACATTTACCAATGCCACCTAAATAAACCATTTTTGATTTTGTAAGAAGGTAGAAAAAATATTGTATGCAACTCGTACAAAAAGCGTTTGTTGCCCGCGACGTCAAATTGTCCAATAAGGGCGTCAGGCCGAATTGGACAACACTTAGTTACTACTAGTTACTTTTTGCACCTGTTGCCATAAAAAAACTATTGTTATATTTTTCGTCTCTAATCACGTCTCTATTCACTGACATATATAGTATTATTAAGTTTAATCTCTCAGTTGTTACAACAAACTGTTATCGATATTGTAATCATTTAAAAACCTTGTAACCTTTTAAAATTCCCGCCGGCTTTTACCTGAAATTGAATGCGTTTTAAAAAAAAAGGGTAGGCAACATAATAAAAAATACTACCAACATAACCTCTAAATCGGCGTCGTCGCATAAAGCCTGATTTATAAATTGCCGTCCGCCGCCCGCCCGGCTGTCCACCCTCCCGTAGGAAGTTCAGCAATAGCACGATCATTTAAACCATTTATAAATTATCTTAGCCCGCTATCGTATTCCGTCCTCCCGTAGCAAGATCCCAACTTTCATGATTATTCCGTTGCGGCCTTCCGGCAACCAATGAGCGAACACGATTGCAGTCGTGCGCAGTTGACAGTGTTTACATTTCAAATTCGCTTGTTCTTGTTGCCTATTTATTTTATTTAAACAACGTCGGGTAATGTGAGTGAGACATTTTGTTGATAATACTACTCGTGTTAATATACTTTAGATAATTATAATAACGCATAACCCAGGCAGCACAAGTTCATTCAATGTACGTCCAATTGACAGTTATGATCAGTTATTTCTACGTTATTTCCAATGTACGTCCACTTAATCCAGCTTACAAGCAATGGACATCCAATGGATGTTAAGGTATCACAAAATTTTGTATCCAATGTATGTCCATTTTTGGTCCACAAAGGATGGGAGGCACTGGACATAAAATGGATCAGTTATGGACGCCCATGATTCGTCCACTTTACAGTTTAACCACCCCCCTCCCATCCCGGCCAACCCAAAACAGCCGCCCCCCCCCCCCCAGTAAAACTACAAAATCGTCCATAAAATCTTACTTTATGTATATTATAAAAATTTGTATATAATATCTTATATATATGCTATTTTTCTATAGTATTCCACTTTTCATTATATTCCACCATTTCTTTTCTTTGCTCTCCGCAACCACTGGACTCCGGCAATCGGTTTCAATACTCGTAATATTTAACAGAGTAATACTTACTTTATAGGCTCCACAGCTTCACAAAGCAACACCTACTATACCCTGGTTCCGAAATATTGTGGAGTGATTCATACATAATATCACACCACCGTCACAATTGAACGGTCTGCCTATTTGCAATGTATCACAGAATTTCTTAGTGTGCAAATTTGTGTATATTCTATAGAAATGGTGGGCAGAACTCATTAGTAACCGGGTCTACCGCTCTCATTGGTGAGTTTTAGGCGGTTCTAAATTAAATTAAATTTCATTGGTCAAAGACGAGGGATTTCCTTGGATATATTGACGCATGCGCTGTTTCATGCATGTATGTTTTGGCGCGACAGTGGCGTTTCATTGTGTCTTATGTACGGTTGATTCGCGATATAAATTAATTATAATATTAAGTTATACGCGAGTGTTTAGTGTTTTTATGCGATGGAAGCGACAAATGCGAGTAGTAGTGGTTCTAAAACCAATAATTCCAATCGTAAGCGACCGAATTTGACAGGAGAACTGAAAATGATCAAAAATGTATACAAAGGAATATTGGAACGGTTTTCTGGAATCATTTAAACTGAGGCAGTTGATGAATAGTGTGTTTCGTGCAATTACAGATGAGGAACCCATTGCAAAAAAGAAGGCAACGGAAACTCGTGGCAGAAAGAAAATTGACGTCGACGAAGATGTCAACTTCGCAATTCGCCGGATTATCCATGGTTTCTTTTTTAAAAATGAGATTCCGACACTGAAGATAATTTCACTTGCTATTTCTGACGATCAATCTTTACCCAAGTGATCTCGGAAGGTTCATTTGAGAACTATGCACAAGATGAAACTGAAATTGTTTTATGGCGAAGAAAATATTTGGTACTTCTACTTGATAAAGAACACGTATAGAGTATACATATCACACATTTTTAGAACCATCTAATAACAGTATTTTTCTTAAGATAATAAAAAAACCATCACAAGTACACTTAAAAACAATGTTAATAACTTGGATATTTTATTTCATTTCTTTTTATTCTGCCCCCTCTAAAATGATACGCCTATGGAATTTCGTTCCCTTCGCCCCTCATCTCCCTGAGCCGTCCTGCTGGTGATGAATCACTCCGCACTATTTCGGAACCAGGGTATAGGTACCTTTTTTAAACTTAAACCTTTATAAGCACACGGAAATAAACTTTAAACTTTCTAGACGATGCGCAACAAACTAGTTAAATAGTAAACACTGTAAACAGCCGACAGAAAGGGAAATGGCAGCACTATGCTTACCGATAATACGGCGTTGGGCCGTTAGGCGCGGCTGAGGCATGCGCTTGACGATGCGCATGCGATTTGCATAGACTCACGATGGACTTAGAATGGACATCCATTGGGTGGGTTTTTAGATGCATCCATTGAATGTCACTAATCGTTACTTCCAATGTACGTACATTAAAGATCCATGGACAAATGGACATAAAATGGACGACAGATGGACATCCATTGGGTGATGTGTGCTGTCTGGGAATGGCTTTTAAGTTTCTCCAGTATTTTCAAATTTAACCTCTCTATGTGACTAAATCACGGTAGTGCGTATGCCGTATGCTCATGCGTCAGAACTACGCTACGGAATTTTATAAATCGCTTTTGGCCAGCGGGCTTATGGGAAGCGGGACCACGGGCCACGGGCTTACGGGAATCTATAAATCAGGCTTAACATTGAAGGTGTCACTTTTTATGCTTAGTCAGCATTCTACTTTATTTATGAGGTATGTGGTTAGAACCCAATTCCACCGGTATAGTCGAGGAAATAAAGCACTGAAAACGGCTTATCTATCGATTTTTTGAGCAGTAAGATGGATCTTAATTGAGTTCGATTCATAAGATCAATTTTTTCATGAAAATATGCATTTTAGAAGTCTGTCCCGTTAACGTTGCGTTAATATAATATCTACTTGTTCCGTTCTAATCGTCAGTTAATAACTACACAATTTATTGTGTTTAATTACTGGTCAGTGTCATGGGACTGTCATTGTCGAAATAATTTAACAAATTTCGAAAATGCCAGGAAAAGTAATAAAGTGAAGATTGCCGAGAGCTTTTAAATGTTTTTGCCTACATAAATATTCGTTGGGTAATTGCACTGGAAAATCAATGGCTAGACCGCCCCTGGATAATACTGTGCGTATTAATATATGAGCGTGCTACTTATTTTATATCTAGTCACTTTAAATATTTCTTTCTTTGAAATACATTTGTCGAGAAACTTATCCTGACAATTATTTTCCTTATTGATTTTTTGCAACATTTTTAAATAACTGCTCCCGTTTAAGACCTACAACTTTGTATATTCTTGTTCTTCAGTCTTCTCTTCAATTACTGTCACTTTCTTGGAATTAACCGGCGTTTCCAATTCTGGAACATTGTCGTACTTGCTACATCTGTCCTTGTCTTTCTGGTAGTTTTTTAAATCGAGCAGCAGCCCGTTGGATATACCTTTTGGCGTTGTTATGGCGTCTGGTTTTCTCTCGTCGAATACATCCAAGAGGATTCCAAAGAAATGCGAAAAATTTTCGTTGGATTCTGTTATTCGTTTTTGGTAATTTAAGACGTTAGTCCATATAGATATCATGTCTGGTTTGGAGACTTTATGGTAAGGTTCGTGCTCCACTACTTTTATTATATGTTGCACCAGGTATATAAAAACATCTTTTTTCGGCAGATCCTCAATGATTGAAATAATGTTTTGCCTACTACTTTGTTCTAAACACGAGGCGTTATCTAAAACAAAGTATATGTATTTTTATATGGACAGAATAAAAAATAAATAGACAGAATAAATAATAATTATTTAGAAATCGAAAAGGTTAACCGATGGCACCAAAAATTAAAAGACTATTTTGTCCTAACTGACAAAATTCAATGAATTACTAGATAACATTGTACTACATTAAGTAAGTACATATACATATATACCAGATATTTCTGTCCTAACTCTTGAAAACTTTTGTAGTTAGAACATTATTTATGACTAGTTCTCTTAAGGAAAGTTGTCGGCAAAAGTTAGGACGCTCCGCTGTGACGACATCACACATGATTTACTGACATCATAACATCAAAATGTGCTTAATGTCAGGTTGGTGGCTGTTGTTGTCGTGAATTGTTAATTATTGTGCTGGTATCTTGTCACTCAATTGTTATATCTTGTTGTATTGGTACCTTGTGCTGGGCCTTGTTATTCAAAACTTAACGCAACGCTATATTATAGATTCTGAATAAGTAGAAGTAGTTTTATGAATAAATTAAGTGGATTTAGGGTTGCCGACACTCCGGTTTTGACCCAGAGTCTCCGGGTTTCACGATCTATTCTCCGGATTACATATAAATATATATATATATATATATATATATATATATATATATATATATATATATATATATATATATATATATATATATATATATATATATATATATATATATATATATATATATATATATATATATATATATATATATATATATGTAAGAAGTAGAAGTCAAAACAAACAAAACAATATTACGGAAGATTTCAGAAATTCTAAAAGATGTTGCAGCGTCGCAACATTCGCAACTCGTCACGTGCATGCACTTGCTCGTCTGATTCACAGTCTGATTCAGCACGAGCCATCGTAGTCGAAGCTGGCGCTGTGCTTGTATGTTATCTCTAGCCAAGAACCGTAAAGAGAAGGATACTATTCTCCGGATTACATATAAATATATTCGGGTAGAAGTAAAAACAAACAAAACAATATTACGGAAGATTTCAGAAAATATTTCAGAAAAGATGTCGAAGCTGGCGCTGTGCTTGTATGTTATCTCTAGCCAAGAACCGTAAAGAGAATCGCAATGTATTTCCCTTTTAAGGTTTGGCTTCTACCCTCCTTTTGTGTACTTTAGCCGGTTTTTATTCGTTATTTGTTCAGCGTGCTCCTTTTGGCTGTCCGTTTTTATGTTTATTGTTATTCTAGCTTTGTTTAACGTACGGTTTTTGGTATCGGGATATGCGTGTTAGTTACTTAGTTGTTATTTTTATTAATAGTTATTGTGTTAGTTTACATATATAAGCGGCTATAAAAGCGTGGGTACAAAGCTCTAATCTACGTTAGTAATGTTATAATTGGTCTTTATTGTTGTGCTCATTTTTTGTTTTATTTTATTTTTTATATTGTTTTCCTTTCTTTTATTGTTTTTTCCATTTTTCCTTATTTTGTATTTTTTATTATTTTTACGTATTTTTATATTTTTTGGGTTGCTTGTTTTTTGGTTTTTTCTGTCTGTATTTTATTTGCTTTCTGTCTATTGTTTTTTCTATTTTTTGCATTTTTGATTTTTTCTGAATACATTTCTGTTAGTGGCGGGGGCTAGGGGGTGAATGCGTAATTATGTGATGGGTATTTCGGTGGTCTTAGAAATTTATCTCATTGCCTGTGTGATTGTTTGGTTGAAATGTGTATCTAATTTGTGAATTAAATTTGGCATGATTTTGTCTGCTATAAAGTTATCTAAGTATGGTGTTCCGGTTATTTGGTGTATTATTGTTGTTTCGATTTTTAGATTGGTGTTTTTGTGCTTTTGCGTTATTATCCTTAGACATTTATTTTGTAATACTTGAAGCTGATTTTTTCTGGTTTGGCTTATGAACGGGTACCATACCGGACTTGCATACGTCAGTATCGGTCTGACATATGCCTTGTATAGTACTGTGCCCGTTCCTAAGCTAGCATTTTTTATTATTGGGAAAATTTGATTAATTCTGCCCCTGGCTTTATTTATTACCGTTTCCTAGTGTTTTATAAATGTGAGTTTTCTATCTAGTTTTACTCCTAGGTATTTTATTATTGGTATGGTTTTTACTGTTACTTCATTTAATTTTATTCGTATGTCAGGTACGTCTCTCTTTCTAGTGAATATCGTCATTTCTGTCTTTGCCTCGTTAATGTATAGTCCCCAGTCTGTGTAGTATTGTACTATTTGTGTAGTCTGCTGTTGCATTAGTCTGTTTAGTAATGGTGCACTTGTCGTCGTCGCTAGGTTGCCGTATCGTCTGCGTATAATGCAACAGTTGTCCTGTGATCTGTTGGTCTAGGGATGTCGTGGGTATATGGGTTAAATAGGGTCCTAGGGATGATCCTTGTGGGACACCAGATGTTACCGGACGCGGTTGTGAGCTTTCCTCATAGACTGTTACTACGAATATGCGATTTGAAATGTAGGATTGTATAATCTTGATTATACGAATCGGAAAATTCGCGACATGTAGCTTATGCAACAGTCCAGGCTGCCAGACCTTGTCAAATGCTTTTTCGAGGTATAGGGAGACAACCCCTGTATATCGACCTCGATTAAGATTGGTGGTAATGGCTTCACAGATACGGAACAGCTGTTGGTCAGTGGAGTGTTGGGGTTGGAAACCGTATTGGAACTCGCTCACTACATTATTTGCTAGAGCGAATTCCATTACTTTTCGTTGTATAAGTAGATCTAAGATCTTGCTAATTGAGGGTAGTAGGTTTATGGGGCGATAGCAAGATGGATTTATTTGGCTTATGGATAGGAATGACCTTGGCTGTTTTCCAGAATTGGGGATAATGTGTTAGGGTTAAACAGGAATTAAATAGGTTTGTTAGGAACATAATTGCAAGGTAAGGTAATTTTTTGAGGGCATAGTTGGGAATCTGGTGAAGACCGGGTGCTTTTCTATTATTTGTCGCTTTGATTGCCTCGTATACTTCTTTAGGTGTGAAGTATACGGGACAGTCAGTAGTTCTGAGGTTTAAGTTATTTAGGTAATGTACGGTTTGATTTGCGTTTATTCTATTTTGTATTTCTATTGCGTGTGGTGTAAATTGTTGCGCGAATTGTTCTGAGAAGCACTCGGCCTTCTCCGTATCCGTTTGCGCATTTCCACGGGCTGTGATAAGGGTTGGAATTTTGGGTCTTGACTTTGTGAATCGTCTGGGTAGATGATAGGGATCTTCGGCGTGGGATTCTATGGTTTCGCTTAATTTTAGGTCTCTGAATATACGTATTTCTTTTCTTATATTTCTTGTGAGTTTATTTATGATTTGATTATATTTGGGGTCTTTAGATCTATAGTATGCTTTTCTGGCTAATTTTCTTTCATTTATGATGTCTAATATTTTGCGAGGGAGAGGATTGGATATTAGGTTTTTTCCCGATACCGTCTGGCTGGATTTTAGGGCTGTTTGTATCGTCTTTGTAATGTGTCTTGCTGCCTGCTCGATGTCATGTATATTTTGACACCTCGGGCCTCCCGTAATTTTGTTGTTTATTTGTTCCTTGAATATGTCCCAGTTGTAGTCTTTTTATCTTGGTTTTCTATTTGTTTTAATTTGTTCAAATTTGAGGTTTATTGTTGCCTGAATGGCTAAATGGTCGCTGGCTATTTCCGTAATTTCTTTAAGTTCTATGTGTTTATTTACGTTGCATGTTATTATTATGTCAAGTGTGTTATTTGATATCGGTCTTGTGGGCCATATCGGGGCTATTATTCTCATATTTTGTTTGTTTTGTATATATTTGTATAATTTTTTCCCCCATCATTAGTTGTGCCATTTGTTGTGTTCCATGACTCGTGCAGGTAGTTTAGGTCTCCAATTATTAAATGTTTGTCGTTTACTTGTCTGATAGTATCTAAGTCATTTGTGTTAAGGGTTGTCCGTGGGGGTTTGTATGCAGATACTATCAATATGTCTTCGTTGTTGGGAGTTTTTAGGGTTACGCCCGTTGCCTCTAATGAGACAACGGGGGGGGGTATGGAGATTTGTTTATATGGTATGTCTTGTCTTATGATTATTGCTGTGCCACCACCATTACCTGTTGTTCTGTCGTTTCTTAGGACTTTGAAATTTGGGATGTTGAATATATGTTTTGGTTTTAAGTTTGTCTCTGAGAGACAACATATTTGTATTTTATTTTTGTCTAACGCGTTTATTAATTCCTGTTTCTTTTGATTTGCTCCATTAATGTTTAGTTGCATAATTATTATTGACTTTTTTGTGTTACTTATTTTATTTTTGTTATTATGTTAAAATGTTTGTGAAAGCTTCTGCTATTAAGCAGATTTTATCGAACGGATCTGTTTTTTCCTTTAGTTGTTTAATTAGCTGTATTACTGTGTTCCAAATTTTGTTAAATGTTAAATTGTTAAATTGTTACTTATGTTAAATTGTTTTATTAGGTCTATGATTTCCCTTAGGGGGTTGCTATTTACTTCATTAATTTCTGTTGTTGCTGGTTGCTCATTATTGTTATTGTTTGTGTTTGGCTGTGTTCTGAAATTTTGCCATTTGGATGCGTTATCTTGTATTATTTTATTCGCATCCTCTGTTGTTCTCACCGTGGGGGTGCTAGTTCTGGTGGTGGGTTGTCTTGTCTGTCTGTTTGGTATGTTTTGTCTTTGTTCGTTTATGTTATTGTTTGTCGTCCTTTGCCTTTGTCTGTTTTTTGCCTGTATGTAACAGGACACCCTCTATAATTTGCGGGGTGCTCCCCCCCACATAGTGCGCATGTGCATCTTTCCGCGTTGCACTGTTCCCCCTTATGATTTTTTGCGCATCTTACGCATTTCGAGGCTAGATTGCAATACATTGAGGCGTGTCCTATTTTTTGGCAGTTATGGCATTGCGGGAGATCGGTCCTGACATACTCTGAAATGGTTACTCTCAGGTGGCAGAGATTATTCAATTTATAATAGTCATTTACCGCTATTTCGGGTACGGTAAGAAGTAGGATGTTAGATGCCTGCTTCCTTCCGTTCCTCGGTATCATAATTCTGGCTATATTCATGAATGGTAGGTCTTTTAATTCTAAGTCTTTTTCTATTTCTTCCCGTGTAATGTCTAAGGGTATGTACTTCACTACTATTTTAATTGGTTTAATGTTTTTAGTACTATGTGTGAAAAATTCTATTTCCTGTTCTTCTAATGCCCTAGATATTTCATTGTGTTGTCTTTTGGTATCTGGGAAGCAGATAAGTGCGGAGTTATTAAATTTGTATTTCGGGTTAGGTGTGTGTATGTTTAATGTTTATTTGTTTTATAAGGTTTGAGCTGTTTTGGGTATATATGTGTATCGGTGGGGGTTTTGGTTGTGCGTTTGTTTCTTGTGTGTTGTGTTTATTTGTGTTATTCTGTGTATTTGGTGTGTTTTCTCTGTTTTTTGGGGTGTTTTCTTGTGACTTTTGTATTCTTATTTCATCTAGTATTAGGGGTTTAAAATTTTTCTTAGGTTTCTTTTTAGGTTGTACTGTTATCTCCTCTAGTGAGCTATTTGAAATTCTGTCTATTTGGGGTTCTATATTTCTATTTATGTATGATGAATTGAATGGATCGTTTACTTGTTCCGTTTCCATGTTTGTAGGGGATGTTGTTTTGCTTTCTGGTGTATTTGTGTGTCTGGATTGTGTAGATTGTGCAGTTTGTGTGATTATTGTTTGTGTGGATATAGGTGGTTTATTTATCTGTGCTGTTGTTATTATATTTGTTGTGTTACATGTGGTGATTGTTGAAGTGTATGTGATTGTGTTTTGTGTGCTGGTGTTAGGTGTGTTATTACTGGTTGTGATGCATTCTGTTAGATTTTTTATTTTTGGGTATTGCGGGAAAAGGTGTGGGTAGTCGATTAAAGGAGTACCGTACGTCGAGCTAGTGGTTATTGGCGATCCGCGGTTAGAGTTTGATGTAGAACTGTCCCTCCGGTATTTTTTCCGTAAAGAGAAGGATAGTTTACTCCCATAAGACCCTGTCAGCCTTATAAACGAATCGAGGCGTGTGTGTGTGACGTCACCAACTGACCAAAAACCGTTCATTAGCTGTCAAACTGTGCAAATAGTTCGTGATTTAAATAAGTTTCCTGGTTCCTTTTAATTAATCGTTGTGATTTTGTGTGTTGTGTATGTTCATTTTGTGATTTCTGTGTGACTGTATGTACTCTTTTTATTGTACTATAGACAATTTTTATTGATATTTCGTAAGGAGTTCAGAATAGATATATTGCAAGTGATTGTGAAGTTTTCTCGTAAATAATTACGGATATAAATATTAGATACTATTTAATATTTCTAGTGGCTATACATACAAACAACATGCCTGGAAGAAGGTGTTAAGTATGTGGCTGTAATAACAGCAGAGTGGTGACAAAAGTCACTAGTCACTAATGAAGATACTGTCTACCATTCATTTCCGAAAGGAGAAGACTTTGTTTCAAAAACTATTCTGGGGCAATGGATAGTATGTTGTAACCGTAAGGACAAATTTAATCCAACTACAGGGGCCATTTTTTCATAATCATTTTACTAAAAATGATTATGAAAGGGGCTTACAAAATTAGCTTTTAGGTACCTAATATTATACCCTCGATGGCCTCGATTATACCTTAGTAAAAAAATTTAGGTACAGTGCCGTTCAATTGAAAGTAAACGATTTTTTAAATTAATGTGAAACAGGCTTTCAGGTAATCAAAACTTGATTGTCAATTTTATTTGTCAGTTTACTAATAATTATTCTATATTTTGAAGTTTTCCTTATAATAATTATTATTATTATGCCGCGCTTAACTGAACCGCAAGAAATGAGAGCTGTGATGTTACTGCAGAACGGATGGTCAATGCAAGCAGTTGCAGATACTTTGAATGTGAGTAAAGGTTGCATTTACAAAATTAAGCAAAAATGGAATGCATAACGAACTGTTGAGTACGTTCATAGAGGGGGCCGTCAGAAATTCAGTACTATGGAGGAAGACGAACTCGTCCTTGACCACCTCCGACAGAATCCTTTTGATACAGCAGTGACTGCCTGCTTCTTAACAAATTTTCCTGCTTCGGTGGAACCGCAAGACGACGTATCAGAGCATCTGAGCTGAAGAATTTTTCGGCTGCAAATAAAGTTGCTCTGTTGCCACGGCATAAGGAGCAGAGGTTAAATTTTGCCAACAAATTTGTCGGTGTGCCACAGGACTTTTGGGACAACACAATTTTTTCAGACGAAAAAGTTTTTCAATCCTGCTATGATGGCTTTGTGCGTGTATACCGCCCAAGAAATTGCCGATATAAAGAGCGCTATATAAATCCTACAGCTCGTAGTGGTCGCTTCTCTATCAACGTGTGGGCATGGATATGTTGCCAAGGAGCAGGTGTTACTTGGAGAATCAGAGAGCGTCTTACTGGTCAAAGCTACGCTCGCATTTTGGAATATGTTATGTTACCTTCCGTTTCCATTTATATCCCGAGAACTTCACTTTCCAGCAGGAAAATATTTTTATTTCCTCTTTCCTTTTTCCATATTTCAATTAAATTTATATTTCAGGATAATTCCTCTATTCACAAATCACGAGTTGTTACTGAATGGCTGAATACAAACCATATTAACACTCTGCCTTGGCCCTCTAAGTCGCCGGATTTAAATCCGATAGAAAATGTATGGGCACAAATGGAAAAAGACATGTATAGCATAAATTTCCGACCAGCGAACGTAGAAGAACTGTGGTTAGCGATTGAAAATGCCTGGGAAAATATTGGCGAGGATTACACCAGGACACTAATATTGTCTATGAGAAATAGGCTTCAAAAAGTTATAAACGCGAATGGTGCTTGGACCAAATATTAATTCATAGTAATTTTCTTAAGTTCTCAGTTAGTTTGTTAATTTAATGGATTTTTTTACAAGAGACGTCCTTACCATATAGATTTTCCTTAATAAATACTCTATATAAAATGCTTTCACCCTATAACTGAGAGATACTTCAACCTAAAGTAATTTTGAATGTGATCTGTTTACAAAAGCCTGCTTCACAATGGGAAAATTTCCAAAATTTCTCATAAAAGTCGTTTACTTTCAATTGAACGGCACGGCACCGTGAGCGAAATGAAAACGAAAGCGAAATATTATGTAATAGTCAGTAACATGGACATAATTTGCAGGATTGCCTTTAAAGATAATTTTAAAGAGAACTGCAGTTCCGACATAACATTTGCCAGGAAAAGCACCAAATATGTGTGTCAAGTTAGCAAGACAGGAGAAACAAGATAAATGAAATAGAAATTTTTCAAGAATTATCACAGATATATCATATTAAAACCGATATAAAACCGAAATTATTTTATTTCAAACATATTACTCACATAGTGGCAAATTATATAACGATAAAATTTATAATCTTTTACTTATAAAAACACAAATTATTGAAAACACCCATTATTTCTAAGTGAAAGGAATTTTTTCCGAGTAATCTCAAACGCGGGAATTTTTATAGTTTTGTATATAGACATTTATTTTATATGGACTGCAACAATTTTTAATAATAAAGTATAATATTCCTACGCACTCGATACGCAGTACCCAAAACTAAGTTTGCTTGTAAAATTATACGTAAAAACTATAAATATTGAACCCCCTGGCACCTTCTCCATATAAAGATTTAAATTCTGGTCAGATAACTACGTCATCAACTGGCTACTGGCGCTTAGCCACGCCCACAGCCGATAAAACAGCGTCTCTGAACTATCCTTCCCTGTCTATAATCGTTGATCTCTAGCCTCGTTTTTATTTAGGGTTTTCTGTTTCTGTAAATCCCACAAAAAATATTGTGTTAATACTAGCAATGTAAGTTATTTTTCTTAGCTGAAATAATGAGCGACAGTGCCGTTAGTGATTCAAATGCAGCAGAGCGTGCGTCTACTTCTGCAGGGAAACCAGCACGCAATAAAAGTTACGAATTTTAATGACAATTGGACACAAAATGTCAGCTAAAAAGACTGGTTGTTGAAAATAGACAATATTAGAGCTAAATGTAGTATTTGTGCCGTAAAATTCACGGTTAACCCCGACGGAGAAAAGCCACTAAAAAGTCACAAACACTAAGAGTCATTCTACTGCAGCAAATAACCGCGCTAAAAACAAACTACATACTTACTGCTTTTATGCCCCAAAAAATCAGTTGAAGAGAACCATGTTACCATAATTGAAGCGGCACAAATTTATCATGCTATTGTAATGAAGTAGGAATAATCTCCCTCACATTACGCTAGAAACTAGGATATTTCATTTAACTGTAAGCCCGTAAATTATTCATAGACATTAATAACGTTAAATTGCCTCGAAAAAATTATTTTCTTTTTAGGTAAACATTGTTATTAAATTGTACATTCAGTTCTGCCTATAACCAGGTCATAAACAAACCCCTTCTGGGTACCCCGCCGCTGTCAGTAGTTTTTCCAGTATCAATAATCCGCGTAACCGTCACCTCAAGGCACCGAAATATCGGACAGCGCCACATGCGCTGCACTCCCAACGATATCAGTAGGTAGGAGATCACGCGTCAGCGCGAAAAAACCGTCCAAAATCATATAAAAGCCGCTCCACAGCGACCTACCCCACCTTGCAGTAATGTTCCTGGTTAACCTGTACAATTCCTGCATGAGACTAACCCATTATCCCGCATATTGGAGAACAGCCAAGGTCGTCCCTATACACAAACCGAATAAATCACATTCCGATCCAGCTTGCTATAGACCTATTAACCTATTACTCTCTTTGTCACTGCGAACTCCAATCCCACGTATTGGAGTTCGCAACAGCTGCAACAGCAGATAAATAATATAACAACTTTTTACCACAAATGGGGGTTAAACATTAACGAGGCAAAAACGCAAGTAGTCGTCCTCACAAGGAAACGGGAACCACCAAACTTAAAAATCTGCATTAACAATATAAACATTAAAAACATCACGCATTTGAAATATCTAGGGGTTAATCGGAGCGAAGATTTAGGTTTGAAAAACAAGTAGATGAGACTATAAAAAAAGCAAAAGCTAGGCAGGCCCAACTAGGCACAATAATGATAAAATCAAATACACAGACAGCACTATTAATTTACAAAGCTTATATCAGACCTATTATCACATATGCATCAGCAGTGTGGTATCCTTGGATTTCGCAATACCATAAAAACAAACTACAAATATGCCAAAACAAAGCCCTTAGGCTGGCCACAAACACAAAACTCATCACAGGAACAAGGAATACCACACTGCATCAACATACAGGCATGCACACTATAAACCATTACATTGACAACACAATAATACCAGCATTCATAACACGATTAACCCAACATCCAAATAAAACCATACAGCAAGCAATGATACCATAATTTGCAGACCCTCCCAAACACCCATCCCTAAACTATATCTATGCCCCATAACTCCCAGCATCACAACCCCCATACTAACAAACAATGATTGAAAAAAATAAAAAACAGAACAAACAAAAAAAATGAACAAAATAAAAAATAAAATCAATAAAACTAGACAAAAAAAGCATGAAACAAACTTAAAAAAAATAATACCCAAAAAAAGAGGCATGTAATAGAAATAATAATAAACTAACTAACACAAAAGACCCATAAAATTAACGTAGCATATAAGTATTTTGTATTCCAACGCTTTTACAGCCCCGCTTTATGTATGTACTAACAACTAACTAAAAACCAAATGTAGAAACTAACGCCCGCAATATCCCGTCCCCATCCCCCCGCCCGAGGTCGAGGGAGAAAAGACATAAAATCGGATAGTCAAGAACACCGCAGCAACAAAAATACATTCATCCGGCAAAAGTATTTCTAATAGAAATAGAGGCCAAGCTAAAATTAGCATATACATGTACGATGTAAAGTCAGTTAGCATTCTTCGCTAACCAAAAAGCATTCTGCACCCTTCGGGTTGTCGTATTTTGCATCCTCCGCCTTCGCTGCCGTTTTCGTTGCTGTTATTCTGTAATCTGACAAGTTGCGACTTGCCGTGATTGCCGCTACCGATCCCCGTCACGAAAGAAAAGTAAGTGTACTTTATTAACAAGCGCTAAGGAAATCCAGTCTACGAACTCGTAGTTAAATACACGTGGAAATCGTGTGGGTTCACCCAATAGGCTGTAGTTCGGGTCGTAGCATCTTGCACCCTTCGGGTTGTCGCATTTTGCATCCACCCTTCTGCTGAGCATTTTGCATGCAGCAGGGACTCCACAGGCTACCTGAGTCACGCAAGCAACTTCCGACAAAACTAGTCCGCGTACATCATATCCGCGAAAGTTTGGATTTCCTACACGCTGCACGCTTTACTGTAGTATTATTGCTTCCTCCGCTTGCTAAAGAGTACCATTTGTTTTGCACTCGCCGCCCCTTTGTTATCCCGCTTTAAGCCTTTATTCGTAACGCTTTTCATCCCCATGACGTAACTCGCTATAGACAGACTGAATACCCTCTGTATATATGTAAATACCGGTGTAACCGAAATAATAAATTCTGTAAATAAAATCTGTTGTAATCATAAACCGGTGTTCTTCTTGAAGATAGGGTAATACAAGGCCTATCGGTGTATCACGTGACCTGGCTTCCGCCCTTCTCCACAAAAGTTATCCGGGGCCCCTACAGATACTGCCTGTAGGGAAAGGTGATCTGTCTGCACTGTAAATCATCATCACAGTTATCTTGTGCTGATTATGGAATTAAATTGTACTTATATTTATACATTCTGCTTTAGCAAAAAGTTCAGTGTGATCGCACTAAAGCAGAAGCAATAATTGAGAACTATTTGGGGTCGAAAAGTGTAGAAAACACGCTAGAAGATATATGGAGGCAAACGCTGACCAGTCAACATTTGCTGCGATGCATCAAATAAGGAAACCCAGAAACTCCCATTGCAGTGAGGTATTTTAGTGTCCTAAATGGGATACAAAATAAATTGTTAGATTTTACCGAAAATAATGAAGAAATTTCGGCGTCAATAACAAGCGCCATAGTTCAAACACTTAAAAAATGTTTCGGAATATTTCAGACTTCAGCTCTTTTAGCGCCGATAATGCGTCAATGAACTATGGTGTATCGGACGAGTCATTAACAGAGGACGCCGGCTAGACCACAGGCTAATAACATTCTTTCTTGAAACATGAAATCTTTCATCCTACACCAAAGAAAAAAATCCAGGCACTAAAGGTCAGGTGACCCAGCAGGCCATGGAAATAAACTGCCTCTTCCAATCCACTTGTGAGGAAATATAAAATATCTGGACACAACATTCCCTGCCTCTTCAAATCCACTTTTGAGGAAATGTTGTAAAATATCTGGACACAGCATTTCCTCACAAGTGGATTACAGAAGGTAAATATTAAGTCACGACGCTACGGTCATATTATACTATGATTTCTAAGGTGCAAAATTTATTTCAGGTAATTATGCTACAGCGAATACACATTTAAAAAAATATTTCTACTGGTCGCCTCATAGCGTTCAACGAAAGCTCGTTCCTTCAGGAAAACAAAAGTAAAAATTACCCCACAGCTGTGATTTGGCACGAAGCCATCTCAGGCCTTTCCAAATGCGATATTATCTTTACTGTACAGAGGGACAGTGAATAGACACTTTTAGAGAAATTATTTTTACTCGTCGCATCATAGCGTTCAACGGAAGCTTCGTTCCTTTAGGAAAATAAGTAAAAATAACCCTACAGCTGTGATTTGGCACGAAGCTATTTCAGGCCGTTCCAAATGCGATATTATCTTTACTGTACAGAGGGTACTATACCCTGTAAGGAGTAGGCAGATTGAGGCTCCAGCGTCGAACACCTTACACATCCTAACGACTAGCTTAACCTTTTCCTTCCAGTTCTATCTTACAGATGAACGATTCCTTAGGCTTTATATGTGGGGAAGAGAAGTTAATTGAATAATTAAAAAATCTCCTGTTTCCACTTACCACAAGATTTAATAACTTGCTGCACAGATTCATGTGTTGCTAGTGGCTCTGGCAGTTCCCGTAAATATTTTTTCAAGGAATCCGTTAATTCATTTATGTCATGCTTATATTTCTCCAGTTCATTCGCCTTCTTCCTCGCCATCTTCTTAATTATCTTGTTGATTTTTTCGGTAGATCCAGATTTTTTATACAAACCCTCGCTACCAATATTTGCCTCAATTAATTCAATTGACTTTTTTAGCATCTCATCGATGTTTAGACTAGAATTGCTAGAATCTGAAACAAACATTAAATCATGATGGGCCAGAGTGCAATTAGACAAAAATTACCCCTGACCCGGACAAAATTTTTAACAAGCTGAAAATATCTAAAAATGTTCAGAACAACTAATAATAACTGATAATCAGTTGCCAAAAAGTCCGTGTTGGGAAAAAATCATCAAATACATAGCCTACCCCGAAAAATTCGTTAGCAGCGGTTTTTTCACAATGGCAAAATAAAAAAGACTGAGGCATTAGAAATAAGAAACGTTTTTGATGTTGATGCAATGCTCTGTAAGGGACACCTAAAATAAAATAATTTATCTTTCTAAAATTCCGTGTCACGTGATAACAGGGAATTTTAAAACTTTTGAAAATTCTGAATTATTTGAATTATAAAATTTTTTTTTGAATTATAAAATTAATTCAAATTAACTTATACCTCGGTCGACTTATAACTTGGAATTTTAGAATTCCGAAATATAACTAAAAATTTTATGTAAAATTCCGAGTTATTAAAATTTGATGGAAAATCCAGAATTTTATAATACTGACTTACAACTTGGAATTTAGAATTAAAATTCCGATTTTTGGATTTTTTTAATTCCTATACTGTATCCAACGAGAGAATGGACTTACACTCGAGCAAAAATTCGTCTGTTTTGGTCAGATCTCCGCCCCTTAGAACATTAGCTCAACGCCCTCAACGTCTTAATTGGCTCAGCAGGTAGTCAGGGCCGGCGCCTGGGTCCGATACCTACCTGGTACCTAATTATATAAAGTACCTACTACTGTCTACCTATTCACAGTTTGTATTTGTAGTCTCGCAAGTACGGTTATTTTAGTTGTGTTGTTTACGGTTGCGAAATAAGTTTTAAATCTATTATAAGAATGGCAGCAGCCAGAGACGAGATAAATCCACCATTATCGCCAATTAAGAAGAATAAAAGAGGCCAGGTAAAGAAATATAATAATAAATATGTTTTATTTAATACGCATACTATTCACCACCAGTAACCATGGTCAATGATTTAGTTTTGTTTTTAATTTTAGGTCGTGCATCAAAGTCAAAAAATAATTATAATAAATTTATATAAGAAATTAAAGGAAGACAATCCGCAAATGTCGTACGAAGAGACAGTTTTAGGGTTTATATTACTTTCATAACGCTCATACATTTATAATAAATTTATGTTAAATAAATAAAATGTTTTCATGTTGTCAAAATAAAATTTATTTCACCTTCTTACGAATTTATTTCATCGAATGACGGTCCTGCGTAGCTCGTTACAGAGCCCCTCCTCTTTAGTCGCCGATGCGCAAAGCAAGTCCATTCTCAATATTCTTCGCCGACTGATAACTCGGAATTTTAAATTTCCAAGATATAAGTAGATAACTCAAAAATTTGATTCCGGGTTATAGTGAAATTCCCAGTTAAAATTCAGAATTTTAAAATACTAACTTTATAACTTAGATTTTGAATTAAAATTCCGATTTATAACTCGGATTTTTTAAATTCCTCGGTATTATAACGCAGAATTTAAAAAGTCCGGTTATACGACTGCGTCATTATAATGTCGGAATTAAAAAATCCGAGTTATATCTCGGAATTTACAAAATAATTGAGATCTATTTTATTATAACTCGGAATTTTAAAATTCCGATAGATAACTCAAAATTTTTATGTAAAATTCATTCATCGTTATTAAAATTGCGACATCGTGGAACTTAAAAACTTTTAATATTTTTCTCTTTAGGGGATAAAATGTGGAACACGACGTTACGACGTTACTGTCCTACAAAAAAGGGGTACATAGTCACAAAAAAACCAGTTTCGGTGTTTGTGGAAAACCGCGTCAGTTTTATTTAATATTATATTATGTATACTAAGATATTCACCATCCAGTAGATTGCAACGCATTTCAAAGTTAATGGTACTTTGAAATGCGTAGCAATCTAGTGAATGTTGAATATTTTAGTATACATAATATAATATTAAATAAAACTGACGCGGTTAAAAATGCGATAAAACTCCGGAGACGATTAAAACTCGAAGTTTTAATCGTCGAAACGCGCGTCGAACGAAATGAAAGTGTTTTGGTGTTTGTGGAAACTACTCCGAGTGTTACGAAAGAACAGAAAAAAATCAGCTGGTTATTTATGATTTATTTTGACATGTTGGGAGTATATGACACTTAGGTCAAATTATCCATTTTGTGGGATAAATGTTTTCTCGAGTTTTTTTATCAAATTATGTCATGGGGATAGTTTTTCGCAAAAAAAGGTGGTTGCGCCTACCGTAGAGGTACTTCTTCTAAAAACTCTAACTAGCGTGGACTATTAAAGATAATATTGCTAATAAAAATAAACCTACCTTTCTTTTGTACTTTAGAGTTGTTACTATCGATGCTTTTAATGCTCTCCTTTGAATTGTGTCGTTGTATTGTATTATTTGGACTTTCCATGTAATCCTAAAATTAAAATAATATACGTAAATCCACCGGAAATGAAAATGTTTCTATTCCCAATACCTATTTTAATCTACCTGTACCATGACGAAGTTCATTATGTTACAAAGACACCGCAATAATCTTATGGAAATTGGGTTTCGGTCAAATCGCCTGATTTGGATATGTTTTAGTTTCGTCATCATAAGCAAAAGTCTCAATGGGTACAAAGCTCGAAAATCAATACTTTGACTGCTACGGAGCTTGAAAGCTCCAAAGCTCCACCACAGATTTATTTATGCGTGCAGTGTTTATAGATTTTTAAATACCTTACTTTTTCGATTTTAATGTCTAGGTTTATGTTTTTGAGGTTGCTGAATTCAAATCCAATGTCAAATTGTCCAAATTGACACTTGACAGCTGTCAATTAGCTGTCCAAGTGCCCTAACAAAGTGCAAATCTTATTTTCATGTTATGAGTTTCGATTTTATTGTCTAGGTTTATGTTTTTGAGGTTGCTGAATTCAAATCCAATGTCAAATTATCCAAATTGACACTTGACAGCTGTCAATTAACTGTCCAAGTGCCTTAACAAATCTTATTTTCATGTTATGAGATTATGCTGTTTAGGTAACTCAGTTCATGTATGATACGTATTTGCTTCTATTACCTACTAACACGCCCCTAATATATTTTTTAAAATGATGTTTATTCGCGCCACATACAAGTTAATAAATAAAAATCATATTTTATGAGAATATATCCAAAAATATTAATTTTTAGACATTCATCTTACTCAGTTACGTCAGTTTTTGTACGCCACTGGCGGCTTTATTTTAAAACACAAGAAAAAACTTTATATACCAATCGATAGAGTATAGAGATAGTCTAAAATTTATGTATCTTCTATTTTTTTTGCTTTTAAGTGGTCTTAAAGATATTGATCAACATGTGTCATTGTGATTATCCCCCACCATTTTCTTGTTATTATGGGGCCTTACCTTGAAAACATAAGCAAAGATTAGGTCATATGCAGAATTTTACGCTCTATCGAATGGCATAAAAACGACGTTTTTATCTCTTACAGTTTTCGAGAAAAACATAAACTAAAACGTTCCACTTATCAAACTTGAGGGGGTGGAGGGGGATCAGCATGACTTTTTGAGATAGGTGTGTTCAAAAATCTACTAATGTTGACACCCTCTATCCACCCTAGAAAGGATTTGCTTTTGACTCAACATTATAAAATTTCATTTTGAACACTCAATATAAAATTGAAATTCAAATTGAAATATAAAAAATAAAATAAATATATATATTTAAAAATTGTATTGATATAACTTCTACCATTAAATCTTTAGAATAAAATCCTGAAAAAAAAGGTAGTCCACAAAGAGAAAAATTACAAATATTAAAAAATGAACAAGTTAAAGGTACTTGATTAATTAAACCACCTATATAACGAATATCTTCACAATTATTTATATTTTACCGATTTTACGGACAACGTATTACAAAAAACAATTATCATTTTATTACTGCAATAGATAAAAATATTTAAAAAATAGAAAAAAATTAAAAATATATCTTTTTTTAAATTAAGAGAAAACAATTAAATAAAAAAAATTAAAAAAATAAAAAAAGTAAAAAAAATTGGATCCCATAAATGTTCTATGGAATTTAAATCGGGACTGAGAGGTAACCATTCCATCAATGGAATAGACATGCTGTGGCTCATATTGCCGAAGTGGTTACATTAATTCGTAGCGGCCAGACCAGAAATGGCGCTACTTGGTATAGCAATGCCGACATTACCGACTTTAATTTTCTAATTTAATAAAAATAGTTAATCTAGTAAACTCATGGTAGAACTTGGAATTCTTCCGCTAGAATAGAAGTCCAACTGTGGGAGTTTATCCGGAAAACAGGCATTCGTAGTTTATTAATATATGTGTACATTATGAAAAACTTACTTGTCTTTTCTTGATAAATTCAAGTTCATCAGGGTTTTCAATATAAAATCTAAGCAATGCATCAAAAAGTCTCGTTGCATCCGTGGACTGCGTTACAATATCTTTACCATTGGAATTCAGCGAGTCTTCGGTTATAAAAATAATGGTGGGTCCCCAGCATATCGACAAGTTGTACGTGTCCATTTTATTTTCGTTCTTATGTTTTACTACTTCAGTCAAATGCTTTATTAACACATAAAGGGTCTCTGAATTCGATTCTGGTAGTCTCCGGATTATCGTTCTAATTTTCTCGCGGTCCTTCCTCGAATAATTTTTCTCGTGTTCTAAAATAATAGTTGATAATTATAGTTAATTTTGATAACCTAACTAAGCAAATATTAGTATATTGTTTTATATCGACTATAAGCGACACAAAGAAATAACTTTTTACGTGGTTGGGAAATTCTTAAATGGAAAACATATTATATATATTTTAAATAAAATTTGTTATTTTTTTTATTCCACCATCTTATGTTTAAAACTAAGACAGCTATCGAAGGATTTTTTTTCAATGTAGGCCTTTTAAAGGTCCCGAAGATTTTCACACAATCCGTATTTTTATTAGTCTACATATCAGGAAAACGAAGTATTTAAATTTTATGTTATAATTTTCAGTAATCGATAATTCTTTTTATTTTTGAATTTTTTTTTATATATATAGCGACTAAAATGAAGCCCAAACATTATAAAAGTTTTGAAAATAATAAGTTTTTCCTACTGTCTACCGTTTCGCAACAGCAAATTTGTTTATAGTACGCTAAAGTTATTAATATGAATCGCAATATTTCGCAAGAGCACACGGGAAAAACCATCCGTAGTCCAAAATCAGGATTATTACGCCAAATGGTAGCTTAGCATGCGAATTTTATTTCGTCCATAGTAAACCATTGAAAGACCGATCTAAATCCCTTATATTCGCGTGTAAAATAAGCGTACAATGGAAGCGCGACCTAAGTCCTCCGAATTTACGAATAACCGATCCAAGTCCGATAGCCAATCCAAGGGGGGGAGTCCAACCCAAGGGGGTGGGGGGAATAACAGTTTAATGCATCTATCCGAAAAACAACAAAACAGAGGGGTCACAGTGGTTACTTTTGTTACCTAAAAGAAGTTTAAATAAAATTTGTTTTGGACTTAAATCGGTTTTCTATCTTTTTTTGTGTACCTAGTTACCTACATATTTTTAGGGTTTTTTAAATATTTTTGTAAATACTTGCTTTACTTTTTATCAAAACGTTAATAAATGATCCAGTTAAGATATATTGATATTTTGTATTTTCAATAAGTAATAACAGGACACTTTAAAACCTTACAACTGATTTATCTTAAAATTTGCCAAAAGTAACTTAGATCGCTTTTCCGGCGTGCTCTTCATTTAGTAGGTGCACCATACGTAGGTATATAACACCAATATACAGGTTGCTCCTAAATTGATGCGAAAAGAAAGTGATAAATTAACTCCTATATAAAAAAATCCTCCTCGCTGCTAGCGAGGAAGAGATTCGGAAGTTAATTGGGAAGAAAACACCAAAAAATACCGAAATTAATAAATAATCTCAGTTTAACCAATTCGTGGAATTTTGCGCTTCAAGGAAAATCAAATTAAAGCAAGCTATTCCAGAAATTGCATTACAATTAAGAACTTTTGCTTGCAACATCAGAAGACTGCCAAGAATATAAAGAATGTGTTGTCAAAACATTATGGAACTCCGCGGCAAAGATTATACAAGAAAAATCAAGTTCCTGACAGCAAACAAAAATTGGGGTTTAGGAAGTGCTACAGCATGGTATAAAAACATCCCCGTACGTGTTAATACTACATCCAAATGGACAAAAGAAACCACTCAAAAAGTAAGAATTAATACCGCCAACAAAAAAAGTGACAAATCGTTCTTATAGATCAACATCTTGCGTGCAATGGATTAGTAATTAATGGATTATTATTATTATTAATGGATTAGTAATCAATTTGGCGGACGCAAATATACCAGAACAAGTCATGAATAACTAACTGAACTGGTTACAAAATATACATTGTAATAAATAAATACATATGGTATTGATTATCCTACAACTGTAATATTTACTGTCAAACTGACTGATCTGATCGTTTGAAATTTTTGACAAAAAAAT
Source organism: Tetropium fuscum (assembly GCA_964058915.1). Taxonomy (NCBI): domain Eukaryota; kingdom Metazoa; phylum Arthropoda; class Insecta; order Coleoptera; family Cerambycidae; genus Tetropium; species Tetropium fuscum. The sequence continues at coordinate 43,585 of CAXKVY010000305.1, forward strand.
TTTTGCTAACGTTCGATATATTCTCTCACCAACACGTGCCTCGCACACAGTCAATTTTCATCGATTTTAACTCGAACTATCACCGATGATAATCATAAATTGCTATTGATTATGTCCTAAAAAACAGAGTAATATAGTGATTAAGGTACTAAGGGTGTTAAAAGGATACTAACGCGCCGAGGTCGGCAGTGTACTTGACCGTACTTGAATGTACGTCGGCCGAGGGCGTCAGTATCCTATAACATTCGTGGTGCCATCAACGTTTAATGTCCTATTATTCTGTTATTTAATTCGATTTTTTTATTGACACTTACGATCTATTAATTTGACATCTATTAAGTTTGTTCAGAACAATTTGAATTAAAACAGAGAAAAAATCAAAATTGTTTGTAAACGCATTGCATTGCAACGCATTTAATTTTTATTGGCAGTAATAACGGTCATTTGTAATTTCTATTTTAGAAATGATTTATTTCCGTGGTTTTAAATTTATAATACCCAAGGACGTTATAGATATTCATAAAGCCCAAGGGCGTTATTTCTCATCTAGCGTAACTCTAAATAGGGTGGTTATTTCAATATAGCAGACTAGTAGGACTAGTAAGGAACTAAGACGTTCACGGGTTTTATTGTATATAGGAATCGGTCAGTGGGTTATTTAAGAAGAAAAAACCGCGGAGTGCTATTAAATTAGACGGTGAAAATTAGAAACTGAAATTAGACGGTGAAAACACCCTTTTCAGTTTTTCCAGTATATCTCGCAAATAAAGCAAAATTTCGATATACTTTATATTGAACTATTAAATTTCTTATTTTCTTATATTGACTTGGCTTAATTAAAAAAATTTAAAACATTTTTTATGCCGAAAATGTTGAAACAAAAAGAAAAAAATCCGAAATTTGTTTTTTTCTTTTTTGCCTATAACTTTTTTTGGGTCAGAGATGGGTATAGGCATTGTCTTATAAAGAAAAAGTAAACAAAATTTCCTTTCAAATTCTGTGTCGAAAAAATTGTTTGGTTAAAACTTGACCGAACAAGGAAAATATAAAGCTATGTTCGAGTGGCCATATTTCGGTCAATTTTTAACCCAAAAAATTTTCCGATCCAGCATTTTAAAGGAAAATTTGTTTTTTGTCCTTTTTTAGAATGCAATGTCTATACCTATCTCTGACCCAAACAAAATTATGGTCAAAATAGTAAAAAATTTAAAAAATCTACAAAAATTCAATTATCTACAAAAAGTATCATATGAAGTATATCGAAATAGAACTTTTTGTAGAGAACTAAATTTCTTATTTTCTTATATTGGCTTGATAATTTAAAACATTTTTTTTTCCGAAAATGTTGAAACAAAAAGAAAAAAACCCGAAATTTCTTTTTTTTCTTTTCTTTTTTGCCTATAACTTTCTTTGGGTCAAAGATGATGTCGTTATAAAGTTTGAAAGTAGTTTTGTATTATCAACCAATAAACTTAAAATACCCTTTTTTATAGCGTAAGATAATATTTTTTCAGCAAAATGAAAATGAGAACAATATATGTATAAGAGTATGTATAAAAAATTCAAATATGATTAAAAATTAGAAAAAATAAAGCTATGTTCAAGTGGCCATATTTCGGTCAATTTTTAACCCAAAAAATTTTCCGATCCAGAATTTTAAAGGAAATTTTGTCATTTTGTCTTTTTTTAGAAAGCATATATAGAAAGCTACACCTATCTCTAACCCAAACAAAATTATGGGCAAAATAGTACAAAATTAAAAAAATCGAAATTTTGAACTTTCGGCATAAACAAAATGTTTTATTTTTTTTTAAATAAGCCATTTCGATGGGAAATTCAATTCTCTACAAAAAGTATCAATGAAGTATATCGAAATGGAATTTTTTGTAGAGAACTAAATTTCTTATTTTCTTATATTGAATTGGCTTGATAATTTGATAATTTAAAACATTTTTTATGCCGAAAATGTTGGAACAAAAAGAAAAAAAACCCATTCTTTTTTTCTTTTCTTTTTTGCCTATAACTTTTTTTGGGTCAAAGATGAGTATAGGCATTGTCTTATAGAAAAAAATTAGACAAAATTTCTTTTAAAATGCTGTCGAAAAATTTTTTTGGTTAAAACTTGACCGAACAAGGAAAATATAAACCTCTAAAATATAAATGTTCGAGTGGCCATATTTCGGTCAATTTGTAACCCAAAAAATTTTCCGACCAGCATTTTATAGGAAATTTTGTCTCCCATTTTTTTAGAAAGCAATGCCCAAAACTCTCTGATCCTTCGTTTGCGAGATATATTGATAAAACTGAAAAGGGTGCATTTTTACCCCTAACCAATTCCAAATCTCCAATTCCACCCTCTAATTTAAAAGCACTCCGCGGTTTTTTCTTCTTAAATGACCCATTGACCGATTCCTGCAATACAAACCCCTGAACGTCTTAGTTCCTTTCTATATGACATAATCAATAACCTATAACACTAGTTACATTATCCCCGATTATATCATGGTATTTAAAACATTGAAATTATTTTTAAACAAAGAGACCCGTACGTATGTATAGTAATGTTGAATAATAAAATGCAACCAAAACCGATCAAATGTTGAAAGTACCATGTGTAAACTAATTGGAGAATAATTTGGGTACTCACTAAGTAGGCAAATTCAAATATATCGTAATTAAATTGTATTGTGTTTTTACTTACTGGTTATGTTCAATAAATTATCACAGACATCACACGGTATCAAAGGTTCCTTCAGCTCCCTGAAAAACAGCTTCAAGCATCCAGTTAAAACGTCCACGTCTTTGCAATACTCATCAAGAATACTTAGCCGGCCTTTGTCTACCTCAAACCGAATTTTCTGAATCGTCGCCAAGTTTCCAGATGTCCTGTAGATCCCCAAACTTGTTATGTTATCCGGCCTCTCAATTAACTCTATCGTTTTCAAAATAAATTCCGGCACAACCTTTTCCGTATTGTATATGTTTCTTAATGTATTCCCAAATATTGGCTCGTTTTGATAAATGCCCTTCTTCTCTAAAACTTCCCTGCTGGATCGTTTTCCCAATAGCCTCAGGAGAGTTTTAGTTATAGTAGATTTATTATCATTGTCGATGTAACAGCTCACTTTTTCATTCTCGATAAATAGTTTTGCGTCTTTTGAGCTCTCAAAAAATATTATATAAGTTAAGTTGTTTGAATCCTTTAACTCTACGTCTCTTTTATTTAACAGTCGGATACTTTTTAGGATCACGTTGGCTCTTAATAGCTAAAAATTTATCAGATTATACAAATTATTATCATTACGAGGGTCTTTGCGCCAAATTATAGCAACACAGCATTTACTGGGAGCAGGTACACCAATAATCTAAAGATTGGTAGGGGAGCGAGGGGCAATGCCGATCAGTGTTATATATCGGAATATATTGGTTAAGTCAGCTGGCTGTTTATTAACGACGCAGTGTGTTGACGAGTTTTAGTGCTACATAATACAAAAAGTCAAACTTTAAGCATGTTTCTCTTTAACCTAAAAGTTGACAGCTCATGGTGGGGTTATGCCAGTCACAGGCAACGTGTAATAGCTATCGACTGACCGGCATTACACGCCGGCGCCGTTTAGTAAATGCGATGATTTTTAATTACCAATTAAAAATCTAATGTGATATTTATTTAGTATTACGTGCCTAATAAAATACATGGTTTACATTTGATTAGATATAACTATACCTATACTATTATTATTGCAGAATGCCACGTAAATTTGTTCGTACGACAAATAAAGCTAAGTGGAGCGAGGAATGTCTGAGCAATGCGATTCTTAAAGTCGAACAAGGAATGTCGATACGTAAAGCAGCCCAAAAATTTTGAAAGTCCTTTCAGTACTTTACAGGTAAGGTTAAAAACAAAAAAAAAATCTGAACCGCGTATGCACCGAAAGGCTACGTTCACACAAGAGCAAGAACAGTGTATAGCTGAGGAAATTAAAGTTCTAGCGAATTTATTTTATGGATTAAGTCTGCAAGTGCGTCGTTCTGCCTTTGAGCAGAAAATAATAAAACAGCAAATAATTTCCATGCAGGAAAAAAATGCGGGTAAAGACTGGCTCATTAATTTTTTGAGAAGGAATCCTTCGATATCCACTCGTACATCTGAAGCAACAAGGTGGAGCAACAAGTTGAAGCAACTTTTAATAGATAGGAAATTAATGCGTTCTTCAAGTTGGAAAATCTAATGGAGAAGTAGTTTCCTGCATCCAGAATATTTAATATGGACGAAACTGGTATTTCGACCGTTCGGGATCCAAGATCAATTTTGTCACCAAAGGGACAGAAAAGAGTTGGCTCAGTAACAAGTTGGGAACGGGGCAAAAATGTCACAGTGATATGCACCATGAGTGCTTCAGGAAATTTTGTCCCGCCTATGTTTATATTCCCTAGACAACGGATGTCACCACAGTTGACAAAAGACGGGCCAGCTGGAGCCATATATCATTGCTCTAGAAATGGGTGGACCAATTCCGAGCTTTCTTTAGTTTGGCTACTACACTTCTGTAGAAATGTAAATGCCACTAAAGAAGAACCTGTGCTCCTAATCGTTGACAATCATATGAGTCATGTTTCGCTCGACGCCTACGAATATTGGAGATAAAATGGTGTTGTTATGCTGTCCATATGAGGGTATGCAATAATATGCATACGCCCCATCGCCTGCAGCCGCTGGCTAAAGTTTTATGGTCACCACCTAAAATCTGCTTTTAGAAGAGAATGTGACCTATTTATGAAAACATATGCTTTGCTGAAAATAACACCTTATGATTTAGCAAATATTTTTAATAAAGCTTATTGTGTAGTTGCAGCAATTCAGAAAGGAGTTTCTGGATTCAGCAGAACAGGAACTTGTCCACTCAACCCCAATATTTTCGATGAAGAAGATTTTATGGCATCAGACTTTCCCCAGCCAAAACCGCTTGATAACTCAACGGTAGTGAGCCTTGAAGAATCCGCTAATTCAAGGCAAACTTTGCCGCCGATGTTAAATTCTGTCGGTAATATAAGTAATGATAACTCATTAATACCGAGTTCTTCACAAGAGTCAGGTATCTCCAATTTGCCAAGTATTAGCAGTTCTATTGAACCAGCATCAGATTCTGCCAGGTTAATAACATCTCCTGTTCTTAGAGAACTTACTTTTGTGCAGCTACCTAAACAGCAACCAGAAAAGGCCAGCAATAGAAAAACACGAGCAAAGCACCAATCTGAAATTTTGACCAGTACTCCCATGAAGGAAAAATTGGAGGCGCGTATAAGAAAACCACCAACCAAAGCCAAGAAGAGGGCTATTACAAAGAATAGAAAGGTTAATGCAAAAAAACAAGTTAACGACGACTCTTCAGAAGAAAGTGTGATTAGTAATGACCTCTGGTTTAGGTGCACCTCATGCGGATTTTGGGTTCATGCTGAATGTAGTGGTGGCATGTCAATTAAGAAGTACACTTGCGATAATTGTTTCAAAAAAATTCTATAAAAATTCGATGATCTCTGTAATCTATCTCTGAATCTCCATAACAATGTTGCAACTAGATTTGTATTCTTTTTCGTGCATAAACATGGAACTAATAAATGACTAATTACCCGCCAGACTGACCGGTATTATCCGCCCAGGGTGGAAAATGCCGGTCATTAAATACATTTTTAATTTTTGTCAGATACGGACAAATATTTATTTTAAGTCCATTGTCTTTTGTATAATTGTCAGCTAACATACTAAGCTATAAAAAATTCCATTCCATTTGAATAAACAACTAAAAATTAAGTTATTAGCTCAATTTATACTTAGACGACCGTCATTGCCCCTTGCTCCCCTACTCTAAAGATAAGTGTAAAGATAGTGGTATGTGTGTAAAAATTTTGGGTGTTATCATCGATGACTATACATCAAAAGTAAAATCATTGGTTAAAATAAGGTGCTTGCGACTAGTAGGCCAGTCAAATTAGAATTTATCGACAAATTAATTTCCAGTAAGCTGGAAATAGTATCAATACCTTCATTTGATCCTAAATGCGTGTAATCTGACTGCACCATCCCAGAAGGTGAGCATAATTTTTGGTAGTCAAAAAACAACGAAATTTTTGCACTTTTTTCAGTTTTTGGTTGTAGCTTGAAAACCTCCCTACTCGACCCACACAAAAAACGAAACTTTATTATAACGCTCACGCAGTAAATGCTGCGAGACCGCGGTCCTTCCTGTCCCCACTGCTCGTAAGACTTGGTGCAATGCTTCATAAGAAGTACGGATCAAGAGATCTCCTGGAGGTGTAATCACAAGTCTTGGGATTTCTTGTTCACATTTCGAAGTTTAGCTGTTTCAAGCATCTGTCCTTCAAGACCCACCGCAAGTCGTGCTGAAAGATTCTTTTAGCCAATGGGTGCGTGACAATGCTGCCTGGGGCATTCGGAAATATACCCTTGGTCACCTTTCTAAAAACCAAGCAGGATGGCCTCAAATCAATTTGTATCTACGAGGTCAACGTACGAAACAAAATACTGCTTCGTGACGTTTGACCAGCCTCTGTATTACAAAGCGAGTGAGATGGTCCCTCAATTCTGAATCTCCATTATCATCAGTGATCGAGCGCCTAGGTGACTTCCAGCTGCTGATGGTTTTTATGCACGCTATTGGATACGTAATCCAAGAGTCAGGGGTCATATTTTGGTCCACCTGGCATTGATAATAACTGTACTGTCAACAATTACCATTACTGACGACGAGAATCAGGCAATATTGGATATGCTGAATGATGTATATAGGAGCGCCATATTTTTCACAACGCCTGGACCAACCAGCGCCCACGAACATTATGGAACAATTCTATGAGAAATTATCGCAGGTTGAGCTGATTGGACTTTGTTGAGATGTTCTTCACCCTCACAATGCATTAAATGTAGACCACACACAAAAATTTCGCGGTTTTTTGGCTACCAAAAGTTATGCTCACCTCCTGGGATGGGGTCAACTCGGATTACACGCATTTAGGACCAAATGAAGGTATTAATACTATTTCCAGCTTACTGGAAATTAATTCCTCAAAACACTTTTTTTTGCAAAACACCAATGCAAAATATCTGATTAACTAGAGGTACAAAATCGATTAAATTTGTAACCTACGGGCATTTTTAACGCTGATTAAGATTAAAAAAACGAAAAAGAAGCAATAGAGCTTCGCGTTTTTGAGTTCATAAGGAAAATATTTTTTTTATATATATATGCCTCATATACACTCACCCGCAAAATACTCGATCCACTCAAAATATTGATGAAGTTTGCTTATCAATAACTTTGTTAATTTAGGTCCGATTTGATTATTTTTTTCATCTATACTGTATCCAACGAGAGAATGGACTTGCACTCGAGCGAAAATTCGTCTTAATTGGCTCAGCAGGTAGCCAGGGCCGGCGCCTGGGTCCGATACCTACCTGGTACCTAATTATATAAAGTACCTACTACTGCCTACCTATTCTAAGTTTGTATTTGTAGTCTCGCAAGTACGGTTATTTTAGTTGTGTTGTTTACGGTTGTGAAATAAGTTTTAAATCTATTATAAGAATGGCAGCAGCCAGAGACGAGATAAATCCACCATTATCGCCAATTAAGAAGAATAAAAGAGGCCAGGTAAAGAAATATAATAATAAATATGTTTTATTTAATACGCATACTATTCACCACCAGTAACCGTGGTCAATGATTTATTTTTGTTTTTAATTTTAGGTCGTGCATCAAAGTCAAAAAATAATTATCATAAATTTATATAAGAAATTAAAGGAAGACAATCCGCAGATTTCGTACGAAGAGACAGTTTTAACACTAACCAAACAAACGGGCATTGGCAAAAAATTCAATGAAAAAAATTTTAGCAGAATATAATAGAACTGAATATAATCTGAACATTGGAAGAATTTCATTCCTCACATTATAGAGGAAGAACATAGGTTTTGGGAACTTGTCCGTATTGTTGACAGTTTAATCGATGAAATCCCACCACTAATAATTCACGTAAATGGTCAAAGTGATTCTGATAGCAGCGATACAAACTAATTTAAATTTATAATTATATGAAACAATGTACTATTGTTGTAGCTAAATATTAAAAAAAATTAAAAAAAATAAAAATATCAGAAAATGTCTATTTTAGGAATATTTAGGGTTTATATTACTTTCATAACGCTCATACATTTATAATAAATTTATGTTAAATAAATAAAATATTTTCATGTTTTCAAAATAAAATTTATTTCACCTACTTACGAATTTATTTCATCGAATGATGGTCCTGCGTAGCTCGTTACAGAGCCCCTCCACTTTAGTCGCCGATGCGCAAAGCAAGTCCATTCTCTCGTTGGATAGAGTATAGTTGCTGAATTTATAAAGAATCTCACAGACGATTCAATTAAAAAATGCAAATGTCCATATTATACAGAGTGACACAAAAAGTGCATTTTTATTCTAACTTTAAAACAATATATGGAGTGGCCAACCTATTACACCTTTAAATTTCTTATTTTGTTATCAAGCTACATCTATTCCTTACATTTTCTTTTTTTATTTATTAACATAACTTTTTTTTGTTAAAGATACGAGGGTTTTAGAAAAACGTTACATTTTGCATTTATTTCAATGGTAATAACAAAGTTGAACAAGGAATGATTTTTTGCACAGATGGATATGACAGACAATTGTTTCTGTCAGAACTAAACTACACTCCCCGGCACAAAATTCCGTCACCCTAAAATTTTGCCCAATTTTGATGTTTTATAACTTTTTTATTTTTCATCTGATTTTCATAAATTTTTTACCAGTCTGTAGATCAGTTCATTGTGTGTCTTTTTAATTATTGTAATAAGTCATATTTTTCGTCCAGGCAATATTATACAGGGGTAAATCAAAGTGTTGTTTTTTGTCGTAAACTCAAAACACCCTATGGAAAAATTGAGGCGAATAATTTTGTTTACAAACTGTTTGCTGCCATCTTAGACGTATTGTAAACATTTTGATTTTTGATTCATCCCATTATCTCATTTCTTCTGCGAGCAGCAAAATTTTAAATGAAACGCTGTTAATTTTATCGTTTTTAATTAAAAAACATCGACGTTGGCTAAATACGCGGTTATTGTGACAGAATATTTGACAGTACAGTTAATTTAGTGTGTTGTCATCATGGTAACTACAGCAGACGTAGGTAGAATTGTTGCCTTAATAGAGGATGGCCGCAATAAGAGTTATGTCTCCCGTACTCTGGGAATTGCGCGGTCTACAGTTTGTGATGTTTGATAGGTATCTACAGACGGGAAACTTTATTAGGCGGCAAGGCTCTGGCAGAAGGAGAATGACCACTCAAGCTGATGATCACTTTGTCATTATGAGTTCTTTAAGAGATCGAAGAGCTACTGCTGTGTATCTAAAAAATGACTTGCAAATGGTACGTCGAGTAAGTGTAAGTGAAAGAACGATACGTAGAAGATTGTTAGAAGCAGGATTGCATTCACGAAGGCCAGCAGTATGTCCAAAATTGCTTCCTCGGCATCGACAACACCGACTGAGATTTGCAAGAGCGCATGCTGACTGGACTGTAGAACAGTGGGGAAACGTACTATTCACAGATGAATCCAGGGTTTGTTTAAGGTCGCCGGATGGTCGTGAACGGGTATACAGACGTAGAAATGAAAGATATGCAGACTGCACCATATCTGAGCGACTGCAATATTACAGTGGTTCAGTCATGGTTTGGGCGGGTATTTCTACCGATGCACGTACTGACCTTGTATTTGTTGAAAATGGAGCACTAACCGCCCACCGTTACATTGAGGAAATCCTCCAAGAAATTGTTGTTCCATTTGCTCCTTTCATTGGGAACCAATTTACATTAATGCATGATAATGCTAGACCTCACGTTGCACGGGTAGTGAGCGAATATCTGGATGAGGTTGGACTTCCAAGATTGGACTGGCCCGCATGTAGCCCGGATCTCAACCCAATCGAACATCTTTGGGATGTTCTTAAAAGAGCACTCCGTCGCCGTCCTGTGCAACCACTAACCTTGCAAGACTTACGGCTGGCGCTGACAGAAGAATATCAGGCTATTCCTCAAGACAGAATAAGTAATCTTATTAATTCGATGCCACGAAGAATGCAAGCTGTCATTGCTGCGAGAGGAGGACATACAGGTTATTAAAATTTGTCTTTGTTAATTAATTTTGTGATATACCTAGTGGATGTTTTTGTTAATAAAAATAAGCTTGAAATCAGCGTTTCATTTAAAATTTTGCTGCTCGCAGAAGAAATGAGATAATGGGATGAATCAAAAAACAAAATGTTTACAATACGTCTAAGATGGCAGCAAACAGTTTGTAAACAAAATTATTCGCCTCAATTTTTCCACAGGGTGTTTTGAGTTTACGACAAAAAACAACACTTTGATTTACCCCTGTATAATATTGCCTGGACGAAAAATATGACTTATTACAATAATTAAAAAGACACACAATGAACTGATCTACAGACTGGTAAAAAATTTATGAAAATCAGATGAAAAATAGAAAAGTTATAAAACATCAAAATTGGGCAAAATTTTAGGGTGACGGAATTTTGTGCCGGGGAGTGTATTACCCGTTAGTTTACAATTTGTCACATTTGGGCGCGTTTATGATTAGTTTAAAAAATACGATTAGTTTAAAAAATATGGATCTTTCAACCTACTCTGCGAGAGCCGTTGCTTTGGTGCAGGATGGTAGGTTACAATATTATGTGGCCAGAGCGTTGGGAATTTTAAGATGCAAAGTTCAAAGAGCTCTAAAACCGTTTCGTGAGTTTGGTGTATTCACAAGAAGAAATAATTGTGGTCGAGAAAAATCTACTAGTGAGCGAGATAATCGCTTTATAACGCTAAATGTTTCGCGGGACAGAAGAATTACTTCTGTGCAAATGAAAAACCAATTAGAGGAGGTGAGGCAAGTTCAAGTAAGCGATAGAACAATAAGAAGGCGGGTTTTTGATATTGGACTGCGAGCAAGGAGACCTGCAACGGGTCCAGAATTATTACGAAACTATCGGGTTTCACGCCTTAGATATGCTAGGGAACACGATTATTGGGGTAATGAAGAATGGAGATATCCTATTCACTGACGAGTCAAGGTTTTGTCTAAGATCACCGGATGGACGTGAAAGAATTTACCGTAGAACTGATGAGCGTTTTTTGCAAAACTATTCTTCGCCTAGGGTAAGTTATGGAGGCTTCGGTAATGGTGTGGGGTGGCGTGAGTATGGAAGCCCGGATGGACTAAGTCATAGTGAATAGGAGAGCTATGACAGAAGATAGATATATAAGAGACGTTTTAGAACCATAATATGTTGTTCCTTTTGCGCCGATCATCGGAGACGATTCTATGTTGATGCATGATAATGCCCGGCCGCATGTTGCACGAATCGTTAATGAGTAATTAGCCGAGGTTGATATCCCAGTAATGAATTGGCCTCCTCGAAGCCCAGACCTAAACCCAATTGAACGTGTTTGGGATGCTCTTGGAAGGAAAGTACAATCTCGTGTACTAGCAGCTTAGTGAAGTTTTAATGGAGGAATGGCAGCAAATCGACCAGGGTTACATTCAAAACCTAATTGAGGGCATGCCATGCATAAAGCGATTATCTAGCTCACTATTACACTAGATTTTTTTTCGACTACAATTATTTCTTCTTGTGAATACACAAAACTCACGAAACCGTTTTACAGCTCTGTGAACTTTGCATCTCGAAATTCCCAAGGCTCTGGCCAAATAATATTGTGACCTACCATCCTGCACCAAAGCAACGGCTCTCGCAGAGTCGGTTGCATAAAGAATATAAAGATCCATATTTTTTAAACTAATCGTATTTTTTAAACTAATGATAAACGCGGTGAAATGTTACAAATTGTAAACTAACGGTTGTCAGTTTAGTTCTGACAGAAACAATTGTCTGTCATAGCCAGCTGTGCAAAAAAATCATTCCTTGTTCAACTTTGTTATTGCCATAGATATAAATGTAAAATATAACGTTTCTCTAAAACCCTTCTATCTTTATCAAAAAAGTTTTTGTAACAAATAAAAAAAGAAAATGTAATGCATAGATGTAGCTTGATAACAAAATAAGAAATTATAAGGTGTAACAGGTTGGCCACTTCATATATTGTTTTAAAGTTAGAGTAAAAAGGCACTTTTTGTGTCACCCTGTATAATATGGACATTTGCCTAGTTTTTTTTAATTTACTAATTTATTTTTTTTTAATTTTAATTTAATAATTCTTTATAAATTTAGCTACTAGATGAAAAAAAAATCAAATCGTACTTAAATTAACAAAGTGAAGTGCCGGTGAGTGTATTATTCGCTCCATAAAACACGTGTCAAATTATTCGAATATATAATAGAAGAATAATAGAAGAATATATAATAGAATATATAATATATAATATAATAATATATTATATTATATATTATAATAGAAGAAAGGTCTGGGATTTACGAAATTAGTTGTAATGATTGTGATCGAAAATATATTGGACAAACGAGACGGTCAATTAACACCAGATTTAAAGAACATATGGCTCATCTAAAATATGGAAGAACAGATAAGTCTAGTGTTGCGCAACATGCTTTTGACAACAATCATAGAATAGATACTAGTAATTTAAGATTAGTTAGAAATGTGACCAATAATAGACAGTTGGATGCATTTGAGAGCATAGAAATTGTAAAGTGTAATAGTAGTATGAATAGCGACAAGGGACCTATCCCGTATAGCCCGCTTTACGCGTTGCTTAGCAACCGATGATTGAAGCGTGATTAGTCACGCGTAAATTTCACGGTGATATCATTAGTGACGTCACCGGAAAATAGTATAAATATGGTAGATTTTGTAATTTAAGATTAGTTTTAATCGTCTCCGGATGATGCCAACTTAGTTGGCGAAACGCGCGTCGAGCGAAGTGAAAGTGTTTTGGTGTTTGTGGAATCTACTCCGAGTGTTACAGTTACATCAAAGGTTCCAGCCCTATCCAGTAGTAAGATGACTTCACGGTCAACGGAACTGAATCTCTATCGCAAGTATAGTACTAAAATTAAGTTAATAGGTTCTGATATTTGGTTTCTAAAATCCTGTAAACGTCATTCTGTTTTTCCAAGTTTCATTCAAGTTAAAATTCCAAATTGTTCGAATATTTCAAATAAGGTTGCTTTATTTGCAAAACATAAATGGCTGGATTTAGAAATCAATTATATGTACAGTAAACGGAGTATGCTTGAGATACAAGCATATGATCTTTACAAGAAGCTTACTTTTAAGTTAAATAATTTAGATTATGAACAATGGTGCGAATTTCAGAGGAACATGTTTTTATCAATCAATGCGAAATTTATCAAAAAAATGTCTTCACAAAATAAAAAATTTAAAAAATTGATTACTAATGTACCAAAAAATGTTCCTCGGAAGGTCGTTGACATTGTGGAAAATCACTCGTCACACTCTTTTGATAAAGAAGAACTTGACCTTCTAAACAAGGGTTTAAACTTTGCTATAGCCCCTTCTGATAAGATTTTGGATGATGTCGTGGCAGGGATTGAAAGTTCAATTCAATATCTGCCTGATTCATCCAAGGGTCTCGTCAGAGTGGCTTGTAGGAACCAAATTACTAAAAATATAATGACTAACGTAGGCAATAGAAAGTCATGCTCAAAGAATCCTAGAAAGACTATCAAAAGATTGCGCGAAAAAGACTGTTTTTATTTAAAAGCAGATAAAGGTAATAAGGTTGTTATTTTAGATAAAGAGGACTATTATGAACGGGTAAACAACCTAATTAGTAATGGTCCTTATAAAGAACTTACTAGAAACCCTTTACCAAGAATGACCACTGAAATAAAAAATGTCCTCAAATCATGTAACAACCTTATTACTCCACCTGTTAAGAATGGGTTACCAAAAATTCATAAGCCAGGGAAGTCGGTGCGTCCAATAGTATCGTCTATTGGATCTCCGACTTACCACTTATCAAAATGGTTGACTAAGGAATTTGAAAGTTTGCCCATTGCACAGCCTAGTTTTTCAGTTAAAAATTCAAATGATTTCATTGATAAGGTCAAGAATATTCAATTGCAAGAGGGTAAAATTTTGATTTCCTTTGATGTTTGTTCATTATTTCCTAGTGTACCAATTCCACAGACCTTGGACTATCTTGAGGATTTACTCGAATTAAACAACTATAGAAGAGAAGTAATAGAAGAATATATAAACCTTACAAAACTTTGTATGAAACAAAATTGCTTCCGTTTCAATGACAAGTTTTATGAACAACATGAAGGAACCGCAATGGGTACCTGTTTATCGCCTTTCATTGCTAATGTCTTTATGAGTCGTTTTGAAACTGAAGCAAAAGAAGAATTAAATAGTCGTTTCACTTCTGTAAAGTTTACATATGAACTAGGAAATAATGGAAAACTTTCATTTTTAGATGTATTAGTAATTAAAAATAGTGATAATAGGTTAGAATTTGATATATATAGAAAAGATACCAGTACGATCAGATATATCCCTAATGACTCTCACCACTGCTATCAACATAAAATGGCAAGTTTCAACTTTCTTGTCCATCGTTTACTAAGTTTCCCTCTCAGTAATGAGAGATTTGAAAAAGAAAAAGTATTAATTAAAGATATAGCTGTGAGTAATGGTTATCCTAGAGATATAGTTGAAAAACTAATTAGTAAGCGTAAATTTAAGGACACACTTCGTAATTCTACGACCTTTCAAAAGGATATAGAGGCTCCAAAATATGTATCCATCCCGTACGAACCCCGGTTTACTCATGGTTTGAGTAAGGTTTTCAAAAACGTGGGTATAACAGCGATTCATTCGTCGAGCAACAAATTACAACAATTTTTAGACAATCCAAAGGATAAAATTGTTCCAAATGAAAGGTCTGGGATTTACGAAATTAGTTGTAATGATTGTGATTGAAAATATATTGGACAAACGAGACGGTCAATTAACACCAGATTTAAAGAACATATGGCTCATCTAAAATATGGAAGAACAGATAAGTCTAGTGTTGCACAACATGCTTTTGACAACAATCATAGAATAGATATTAGTAATTTAAGATTAGTTAGAAGTGTGACCAATAATAGACAGTTGGATGCATTTGAGAGCATAGAAATTGTAAAGTGTAATAGTAGTATGAATAGCGACAAGGGACCTATCCCGTATAGCCCGCTTTACGCGTTGCTTAGCAACCGATGATTGAAGCGTGATTAGTCACGCGTAAATTTCACGGTGATATCATTAGTGACGTCACCGGAAAATAGTATAAATATGGTAGATTTTGTAATTTAAGATTAGTTTTAATCGTCTCCGGATGATGCCAACTTGGTTGGCGAAACGCGCGTCGAGCGAAGTGAAAGTGTTTTGGTGTTTGTGGAAACTACTCCGAGTGTTACAGTTACATCAAAGGTTCCAGCCCTATCCAGTAATAGAAGAAAACCATCGTTATTGGTGAAGAGAAAACTATCTACAAGTTGGTCCAAAACTATCTCAAGTTCGTTTCGGTTTCAATCTTGCAAATGTCTGTTTCGGTTTGGTGTGGTTTAACTGCATCAAGAATTAGTGGCGTCTGTGAGTCGGAAAAAACAGTAATTTTAGCAAACTTTTTTCCCCAGGACCAGACCACCCCCTCCCCCCGTTTTCGAGGTCGCTGAACACGATGGCGTAAGGCAAATTTCTTTCTCGGCTTGCTTTTACCCCCTATTGGCCAAAAAACTGGGGCAAAAAGTTCTGGTTCTGGGGCAAAAAGTTTGCATACTCTTCCGACTTACAGACTTCACTAAATTATAGGACCTCTTTTATACTCATATAAACTATTTAAAAAATATGAAATAGATACTTACTTTTTTGGAACTTTCGTCAATTCTGTAAAAGTGTCCATTCTGATATTTTATTATTTCCTTCTTTTTCATCTTGAAAGGTGAACTCTCATTCGGAATTATAATCTTCGTACAAGCTTTTATTTCGAAGTCTTTATTACAGCTGTAACAATAAAAAGACAAATCACGGAAAACATAAGATACAGTGGGCGTCATCAAATCAAAACGGGACGCGTAATGTCTTGGAATGTGTGCCTCATTATTACTAACATCTTCAAGTCGCTGGAGCAGTAGCGGCTCGTTGTATGAGCAACTGAGGTTAAGCCTCACGTTGACTACATGAGTGTGAAGTACCAGGGATTTTGTATTAAATTTAAAATTTGCGAGAAATAATATACTTACTGTTTCCTACCAAAATCAAAATCGGTAGTCTTAGAATACCGATACTGCTTGATGTTTTGATGCCTTCTAATGCTCACTTCCTCTTCGATCTCCTCGCTCTCGGGTATTGGAAATTTTGGGTCATTCGATGGTGCCAACTTTTCATTTTTGATTTGATTGAAGGACTTCAGCAACTCCTGAAACAAGGATAAACTATATACTTACTATGTTTTTACAAGATAGAACTTTCAAATAGACAATTAAAATGTGAAACGTTGTAATGTCTTTGTTTTAATAGTGTTATCAAAAGTTGTACATTTTGTAACTAATTTGAGATGGGAAAAATTTTATTTTTCCTAAATAGTAGGGGAAAATTTTTCCCGCATGCAAAAAACATATAACGAAAACTTAATAACCAAACTCGTTTCTATATCAACATTCCCTCAGGATTTTTCATGTTAAATATAGTTATTTAACATGAAATATATGTTATGCATGTTAAATATAGTTATATTTAACGTATGTATGTTAAATATAGTTAAATATAGTTATTTAACCTATTTTTAAAATTCATATCTGCGACTCGTAGTAAAAGTATATTTTCCACATTTTTTTATCTCGGTTGGCGCCTCGGTCAAGAAACCTACGCCTCATGCCTCATGCGGAGTTTTTCACTTTTCCTACCTTGCACAAATAGCTATTGCACAAATAGCTATTTTCTACTCATATATATGAAAATATAAATGTCTCCACTGCCTATTTATGTATGACAGTGATATTTTTTTCCTTTAGAGAAGAAAATATTTTCACCTATAGAAGTGAAAATGACACAAAATGTCAAAGGACACCGCACGTTTTATTCGTAGCTGTTACCCCACGACTTCGTCCGCTCGAATTTAATGCGCGTTCTGAGCCTGCTCAAATGCCGTTGAGAGCAACGGCGAAAACTGAACAACTAAACAATTATCAACTTCGAAGTAGTCGTTAAGTTTTCTGGAATTATTCAATTTTCTGCGCAATTTTCTTATTTTTTCTCTCCGTAAGAACCTTCCACAAAGCATTAGAACATTTTGAAAAAAAGGTTTATCGAGCCATTGTACTTCAGGTCCCTTCGGATGACCTCGTTGGTCACATACCAAGGGGCATCTATTGCAGTTCGAAACGCAATGTTTTCCACTGTTTGTATCCTCTTGAGGTGCTTCTTCGCTGACGGTCTTGATGAGGGTCGTCTTATTCTTCAGACTCAGCCTCTTGTGGCCGGCTAACATTGGGTACAGCAGGGCTCGGTTGAACTTTGCCTTTTTCGTATTGGCATCTATATGGTCCTTCCATGACAGGGCTCGATCCAGGGTCAGGCCAAGGGACTTGTCGTTGTTCTCCCACTGGATGTTGACGCCGTTCATGGCGACGTATCCCGTTCGCCTCGGCTTGCGAACCCTCCGGAATAGCACTGATTGGCTCTTCTCCGCGTTGATTTCTACCTTCCATCGGTTGCACCAGTATAAGTGTTTTAGATAGGTTTTTCTCCACGCAAGAAAGTTTAAACTCTAGAACGAAGTTCGAGAGTTTAATTTTCTTGAGTGGATAAAACGCGACTGAAACACGAATGCTATACAACGTTTCATCCACAATCACGGTCATTTATAATGAGATATAATCAAAAAATGATTTGAACTTTCTCTCTAAGAGCGGCTATAACGTCAAAAATTATTGAAATTAATTAAAACATACTTGGAAGGTGTTGAATGGTTGCTATTTAGTTTCGATTGTTCGATTTCATTTGTAAAAATTTGTGCAGTTGGTGAAAAATGCAAAAAAGCGATTTTGTTCAAAGCAACTCTCCAGTTATTGCCTGCGAAGTCCAGTGTACATTATGAAAAAGTATTTTCCGAATTTAATAAATGGAAAGAGAATGATGGGGGTAATAAATGAGGAAGTTCTGCTATCGTATTTCTTAAATTTGCAGAATAAGTATGAAATTTCATCAATGTGGTCGAAGTACTCGATGCTGAAGGCCGCTGTAAAGGTCCATAAAAACATAGACATTGAAAAATATAGTAAGGTCACTGCCTATCTATAGAATGAGCCGAGAGGGTACAAAGTGAAGAAAGCTGCGGTATTAGAAAGAGCACACGTGGAAGAATTTTTAACAATGGCTTGCGATAAAGAATATTTGATGATTAAGGTAATATCTCTTAACCTTTTAGACACTGCCGGTAAACTTTGAAATAATTTAGGTTGCACTAATAATGGGGGTGTCTGGTGCATCTCGTTGCTGTGCATTTGTAAATCAATGATATAGTAGAGAGGGGCGCATATCTACTTGTTTTAATACCAGATACCAAGATCGGCGTGTCACGAAAATTCACAATTATGGAAGAAGGATTCTCTAACAATACTCTATCAATACTGTGGAGATGTGTAGAAAATACACGTCCTTACGTCCGAAGAAGTTATCCAACGACAGATTCTTTTTACGATACATTAATCAAAAATGTACCTCACAACCTGTTGGAATCAACACTTTGTGGAAAGTTCACTCAAGGGTTGCTTCATTTTTGTATCTGGCAAACGCAGAAACTTATAGCGGCTATTGCATGAGGTGGACTTCAACATCTTAACTGGCTAAGAAAGGTGCTGACCTTACATTAAACGACATGGTTGGTGGAGAAGTTCCGCTATAGCAGAAAGTTAAATCGAGGATTCTATATCCAATAAGCTTGATATCGCAAGGAAATCCATGGTACTCCTGGTACTAGTCGTTCCTTACAAGAGGAGACATTCATTGTCTCCACAGATTTTTCAAAACTTCCACAAGCACTATGCGTTCTGAAACCGATGGCAACTACAAGCGTGTTATTAATGGAAACAAAGTGAAATGATAAAACTAAATATAAATTTTAATGTTAATATTAATAAAAAAAATAAAATGTAATTGATTTAAGATTGTATATTTCATTATTCCACTAGTGGAATAAAGTAATTTTATTAATCCACTAGTGGATAAAGTGGTACTTTATATACTTCATAAGTGTGGATAAAACTGGATTTAAAATATTAGCTTAGTCAAAAAAAGTTAATTTGAACGACCCATAACTCAGAGACTGATCATAAGATTGAGAGATTCTCATGGGCACATGAGAAATATTAATCAGGACGTCGAGAATGCATCATATAAAATTTTCAGAATATTTTGCCGAAAGCCATTTTCCATAATAAATGTGCGGTGTTCTTTGCGACAAATTTATAGTAGTGCGTTTAATTTGTCCATGAGTTTATTTATTTGATTACAAAACTCTCATATCGCCATATTTCACACCCGAATATTAATAATCATACTTATATCCCACTTATTTTTTGAATATCTGTAATTTCACCTGCATCGTTAAGCACGAAAAAAAATTAACGACTTTACACTTTCACAATACGTCCTTGACACGATTCAGATAATTAGCAATAGGATTTACTGCAATTAAATTACTAATAAAGAATAATTAGTATACTGTTCATGATTTACAAACTTAACCGTGTCCTATTCCGGTTAAAGAAAACGTCTAAATGCTGAATTAATATACTATTATGATCCCTTGAATTTTCAATAGTAATACCACAAGTGATTAAGAATTTTCGCGATGTCTGTCGATTTACTCCTAACGAAACTGAGTTGCTTCAATCACGAGTGGTATTATTAAACTATTTCAGGAACAAAGTAAAATGTAAAAAAAATTAAATTCGATGGAATGAGAGGAAGATATTTAATAATAATAATAAATTTAATCCCCAAATCTGCTCATTTCTTAAATAATTCTAAATTAATTATAATCATGAAATATTTATTATTAACTATAAATAATTTGTTATAATAGAGAACATTCCCAATTTTTTTTGTTGCTCAAAAATGTTCTACCATACTGAAAAATAACATATGCAAAATATGACGCCTTAATTCCCAATAATAAATTTGTTATAAATTATTAAAGCCCGCGAGCGAGCGAACCGTTTTAAACAGGTTCAAAGTCGTGATGCCACATACTACAATTTACAAACGACGAGAGGACCGATTCGGTCGGCTACGGGAGATCCCAGCACTCGCTTTCATAGTTCATTTGGTCGCTTTCCGGCGCAACGCCTACCGAATATTGTAGGCTGTAACGTCACAGCTAGTTTCGAGCCGCGTCAATTTTATCGCTGTTTAGATCCTTATTACTGATCGCGCGGAATTAGAAATCTTGTTTTTTTGGGAGTATATGTTACGTATACTTTGTATACGAGCGTTACGCTCGACTATGTAACGCTCCTTCGGGTAAATTCGGCTGGAGCCGACTAAGTGAGAGAGGATCAGTCGGCAGAGCGAGACAGTAGAGAAAGTTTGTGGGTATTGAATGAGATTGAGCCGTCACGTTCGTCTATGTAACGCTCAGTCGAGTGAAGTCCACTCGTTGACTAAGCGAGAGAGAGACTTTTTTAGATATTTAAATAAACTTATATCTGAAGTATTTATAGCATATTTTAGCTTCCATAAGCCTATTGTTTCATTCTTAAAATATAAAAGCAATGAAGAAGTTTAATCAGAGCAAAATTTCACAATATAATTAATTCACAAATATATTTTTTTATTTTGTAACTAATATTATTACACGGGTACAGATATGAGAATAAATATTTTTATATAATATAAATATTATCTTGTTGATTCACCGAACTAATCCATTCTATAACATAAACGTAATTATATTATATATTTTAAAATTGGAAAATTAGAAGTTTTCACTTTCATCGTGTGGTCATAACACACCCATATTTTTTAGTATTACTTTTATATTTAAAATTTTTGTCATGTTCCCTATTATTATTTATTACCTAAGATAAAATAAACATTTTTTTAACACGGCCCAAATACATTATACTCGACTTTAATTATTACAAATGGTGCGTTTGTAAAAATTATGAATAGTATGACCCTTATTAGGTGGATACAATGTATTGTTGGTATTAATACTTCATGTACTTGGAATACTTGTACAAGTATACACTATGTTCTGATGATATTCGGCACTAAGATGTTTAGGTTATATAAGAGGTTTAATATGAGGTTTAGGTAAGAGGTTTAATCGAGTTCGAACTTCCATGTCCTGTAATTTTCATAGCTGGTTGGCTCACTAACGCCAGATTGTAGCCAAATCACGATTAGAGTGATGTGTTATTTTCACTTTTTTAGTGTCTAATTCTATATTTTCTGCAGACAATTGTGTCTATTTTAATAGTGTATTAATACCAATAGTGCAATTGTTGTAACAATTATTATTATTATATTTATTCCACTTGCCATTCACCGTCATGAAAAGTCTGTCATTGGTAATAATTCACATTTTCGATATCAGTTTCCGGTATAATCTCACAGGACCCACTTCAGGATGTTTCAGTAAGCCAGTTTGAAGTTTGAGTAAGCCATTTAGTATACCTATCTACACAGTTTTTATCACCGCCCTCGCAGGTTTTGGAGAATATTGGTTTATATGCAATTCTGTTTTTGAACAGCCTTTGCTGTCTTTTTTTGTTTTTCGCCATAACACTTCCTCTTTCAATTAAGTTACAAAGCTTCAACCTTGACCACAGGTATGGAAATGGTTGGAATCTGCTTTGACTAGAATTAGGAAAAATGCAGAATATGAGTTTCAGATAATTTTTGACCAAACTAAAATTATCGCTGAAAAAATGGACGTCGCAATTATAATTCCTAGGATCACAAATGTTTAATAAAACCGTGCTAATGCTCATTTGACCGATCCGGTAGACTTTTTCCGTGTTAATATGTTTCTACCCTATCTGGATTATCTTATTGCGGTTTCGAAGTTGCAAAAAGTTATTCCCAAGTATTATTTCGAATATCACCCATCTGATGAAGATATACTTGATGAAGTCCGAAAATAGGAATCTGATCTACCCTCCGGTATAGAAGCACTTCGTGGGGAATTGACATTGTGTAGAGAATTTTGGATGGATAAATCTGAAAAGGTTGATACTCCAATGACAGCCTTTAAATTTGCCTTTCTATGTCCAAATATTCAGGGTATATATTAAAAATCCTTTGTGTATTACCTGTTACTACTGCAATCTGAAAGGTCATTAAGCACCTTAAAAGGATTGAGACCCACTTGAGGGCAACCATGGGTCAGGATAGATTAAATGGTCTGAGTTTTCTGAACATCAACAGAGATGTTGAAATCGCTCCTGAAGAGGTCTTAGACATGTTTGCTATGAAACATATCTATGAGACACGAAAAATTCTATATTTATATAAAAAAACTGATAATTCGCATTACTTTCGTTTCGTTTAGTAGAGTTAAAAGCCCTCTCTATTGTGTCATCCCGTTTGCACATTGTTGCTAAAATGTAAGACCCACTTTTAATCATTCCTCACCCCTTGAGAAGGCATTGTACATCGAAGATCGAGTATTAAAATGCTGTCTTCAAATTTTCCATGCGATTGATAATTTCGTTAAAAACAAATAAAATGTAAACCCATGTTATGACGATCGATGTTATGACGACCCAAAGATGCGAGCAAGGTTCACATTGCCCAGACTAAGCCAGCCGAAAAACAACTCTATGTACCAGAGAGGCATATAAGATCAATTTCCCATATTGTGCTTTATTTGGGTTTGTTTTAGTTACACAGATGAGTGTTTAGTCTAGAGTTTAGATTTGTCTAGAGTGTTTAGTCTAGAGATTTTTAGTTTATTGTATTTTTCTGTTTTTAGTTAGCTATGTTGTATTATTTGTGCAGTTATTTGGAGAATATTTTAAGAAAGGATTATTAATTAAGACTATTAATTCTTAGTGAAGTTGACGTTTAATTTATTAACGAGGGTACCAAGGGGTAAGTTCATACAAATGCGTTATTTAACAATGATGGATTTTAGCAGTACTAGTTCTGAGAGCGAACTTGAGTAAAAAATAAAATTAAAACGCCTTAAAAAGGGGGCTGGTAAAAAGCAAGAGAAACCGTTTAATTATGAAGCATGCGTCATCTGCCAAGAAACCGGAAAATTAAAAACATCGAAAGAAATATCAAGAAACAAATTTATTGAATGCACTAAAGTTCGTCTCAATATATGTCAAGGAAAAGATTACAAATTTCAGTGACGTAAAAGAGCAAAATTATTTAAAATGGCACAAAGATTGTTACAAAACGTATACCAGTTCCAAAAATATTGCCTCATATAAATTAAAATATTCGAAAATAGGTACTAATCTGTTTCAACCAGAAACATGTCAAAAACATTCCTTCCTGACTGATTTATTGTTTAATAATGTCCTTAAGTGCGTATTTTGCCAGAAACGTTCGAACAATAAAACACTATGCCAGGTCATGACCAAGAACATGGAAGACAAAATTAAAACCATTGCACGCAATAGTCCTTTATTTTCTTCGGGAGTAGGCGAAAATAATTTAATTGCATATGAAATAAAATATCATGCCTCATGTCTTTCAACAGAATTACCCAATACACAAGCAAAACCTAGCGCAATTGCAAAAAGAAAATTGGAAATGGAAAATGGATTACAATAATTATTTAATTAAATAAAGATAGGTTTAGAAAAGGGAAAAGGTTATTACACGACATCCGTTTGCAAAAGATACCGGGAAGAAGCTCTGAGAAGTTTCTTGGTGTTGTGGGCCTGATTTTTAGATCATTTTTTAATTGCGTGCCCCACTGTTAATTTTTTCTGGGTCCCCATTGTCCTTATCCGTATAGCTGGTGCATTCAGCATCTGATACACCAGTGAAGCTAGCGGCCGGCTAGTGTCAAAGCCGCATTTGTTACGGTCGTTGATTTAAATATTTCAGACCTGCAATCAACGTTATGGGTTTGGGGAAGCTCCCTTGCTTCCATGGACTACACGCCCCTGGCCGTTGTAGACCATTTATCATTACAAATGTACATATTTTTTAGTAAAAACAAACTAAAATTAATTATAAGAATTTTTTAGATATTTTTTATTAAAATTAGACAAAACTCCCTTCCCAAAAACATTTTCAACGTTAAAAAAATGTGCAGCAAAGAAGGAAAACCCATTGATCAAGAGATTGTCAGACTGGTAGAAATCAGAGGCGGTGCAAATTTGATTGGATCTGCATTTTAACATAAGCGATAACGGTTCTGAAACATGCCTACTCAGTACTCATGTCTACATAAAGTGTACTAAATTTGTGATAAGAAATTACCAAATGATGACTATATTAGTGCCTAGATTAGTGTAGGTACACCTATACAAAAATAGTTGCCGCTTTTCTGTAGCGTTTTAAGAACTTAAGCAATACCTTAATAAACAATTGAAAAGACTAGATTATCAAACTGTAAATATATATTATCTGTAAAGTAAATAAGCAATAAGTACCTCCAATTCAATCCTAAGGTTATCTGGTAGCCGTGACTCCAATTCTAGCATTTTTGCAACATTTTTATTAACACGGTGCAGTTACGAAATCACATGACACTTGTTGTTTTCACTTGCAATAAATGTAGCCCATCTTTTTTCACGCACAATGCTCTGATGATTGTTTATTATGATTTCCTTTATAATTCGTAAGCCTAATAAGCAGAGTAGAACATGCGCATGACACAGTAATTTCCTAATCTAACATTTAAGTGGACTAGCTTGGGCGCTTATGCTAATAAACGTACGTTCCGCGATGTCAGGGGGGGGCAGAATGTATCCGTTCCGGAAGTAAAGTGTAACGCGAAATAGATATGACGAGCGCATGCATATAAACAAGTATTAATGAGACAAAACGAAATACACTTTCTACCGCGAGACGTAATCCAGCGTTTATTTAAAAAACGCATCCACAGAATTCAATGCTTGGTTCATTGTCTATTCTTATTTTACCAAAAAAATTCAAAGTGAATACGGTGTCTAGTCAAACGCAACTAGGTGTCGAGCGCGACCGCGTTTCTACGTTTAAAAATCCGTGTTGAGCCGTGAACTGCAGTCACGATCGAATAAATCAGAGACATTTAATTAAGTAGTTTTATTAAAAGGAAAGCTTAGCAGTTAATAACTTTTTATGGTGTAAAATGTCGCTTGACCCAAGGAACCTATAAATTAGAAAGTAATATGACGTCGAATGTTTCAAATTTTGAACAAATTTTCGATTATCTTTTAGAAATTCTGTAACTTTATAAGTTCGCAGATTTGGATGCTCTGAATGAAATATCCACAAAAAAACGGGAAAGATTTTTTTTCAAGTATCTAGTCCAAGAGTCTACCACACTGTAAAATGTTCAGAGTATGGGATAAACCTGTCGTTCTAGTGCGATTAGGGTTTTTTTTATAACAAAACTCAAATTTTTATTTTAATTGAAAGATTATGCGTCAAATCAACAAATTTAACACGCAAATTCGTGAGAAAAGGTGGTTTTTCCACAGTTGTTTGGAAAATAACTATTTTTACAATAAATAATTCATTTATATATATACAGGGTGTTTCTTAATTGATACGGAATTTTATAAGTTGATGGTTAATTTTCAATAAAAATTAAGAATTTCATATTTTTTTTCAAAACGCTTTCCACTTCAAGGAACGGCCTTCTAAAATTGGGGTAAAGAAATGCTTTTATTTTTTTTCTCCGCTAGGGACGAATTTACAAGAACGAGATTTTGCAGACAAGTTGCACTAACAAAATTACAGTTTGTGACAATTTTTGTAAACCTGAGATAATGTTATAAGGGGAACAATATCTCAAAACAACCCCTATAATATTTTTCGTCGAAAACGTCACTGCAAGTGTTGAAGTATTAATATTTTAAATTAAAGTATAAATGATCAATGATGATCAATGAAACGGGTCGTACACCACTCTGAAGATCCTCAATGAAGGTGAAAGAACTTGTACAACTTCTAAGTGGTTCGTTTCCGTATGTATGTCCAGATATAGGACTGTCCGAACATAGAATTTTCCATAATAATCAATCGAGTTTATTTTCATATTTATATATAAATAGTATAGTAAATATATATAATAGCAAAGAAAATAGTTCCAAGTTAATTCCCATAAAGTATACTCAAAAACAAACAGGCTGTGTGCATCAGATTACGGCAACGATTAAAAATATGTGTAGTAATAAAGTTTGAATATCGGTTGCAATATTGTTAAAAGCATAAATCATAAACTCATGTGATTGGTAGATTGAAATGTATTGATAATAAAGTAGGGGAAATATCTAGGACGCATTGTATTGTTTTGAAAAACCGGACTTCCTTGCCTACAAGCATCAGAAACATCAGAAGAGAAGACGCTATAGCACTAATAAAGTAACCAAGTAATTTAGTATCTCTTGCAGATTATTGTAAATTTTGGAATTTAAAATAAGAAAAGTCTAATATTTAAGTGTTAAGTAAATAATATGTGTAAAAACTATCGCTAGTGAAAATTTAGATATTTATAAACGTAGAAAAGTATACGGGGTTAATTTAAAATACCAGCATAAAATGAACCTAGGTAGGTGACCTAGAGATTATCATATCAAATGATTATACAAAAATACCAGTATTCCAGGGAAGTTATTGTATAACTTTAAGGAGAATTAGTTGCTGTTCCTATTGCTGTTAAGTTATCTGTTCTAACCAAAACGAGGGTGTAGGAGTTTGTGTACGAGAGGTACGAAATTCTGCATTCCACTGCTAGAATGGCAACACGTTCAGTGTAGTGTTTTTCGGGAGTGTCAGTGACCTCAAAGGTTTAAGGATTAACTTAGGACAAAGGTAATAGCCAAAATATTACCTTTGTATATTACCAAAATATTATTAATATAAATACTTATTGAATTTTATTCTGATTGCAAATTTCCATAATATTCCTCTATTCGCCCAGGATATTTATATCACATGTCAATTTATAGTTCCTAAGTTATATAAACTATCGGACATAAAAAGTGGCACACCTAGATTTTGTCCCAAATTTGATGTTCAATAACTTTTAAACCAGCCTATCGATTTTGATAATTTTTTTTTGTTTGAAAGGGCGATTCTTGCGGATGCATATTTTGTAATTGGCTTTCCATAAAAAATGTATTTTTTAATATGTACAGCCTTTAAAAACCGATTATGATTTTGACAAAAAATTTAAATGTCGCTGTGGAGTGAAATTTTATTTGTATTGAATTCTTAGATTGGTCACGGTGTTTACCATTCTTTTTTCAATAATTCTCTTTTTTGAATCACCTCTCTAGCCCCTTTAGCAACGAAGATGCGACATTTTAGATGAAACGGTGTTATTAAGTTTGATATTTAACAAGGAAGCTATGGTAACGGTTAACACTGAAACGTCAAAAGATTCAGTTGAAATTCTCGTGAAAAAAAAATTCAGTTAACGTCCTAAAAGAAAATGCCAGTGCAAATTAGTCCAATTCAAGTAGCTAGAGTTGTGGCTTTGATAGAAGATGGAAGGAGTCAAAGATATGCAGCTCGTATTGTTGGTCTACCAGAAACAATTGCCCGAAGAGCGATCCAGCGCAACCGAGAAACGGGCCAATACAGCAAACGTCCAGGTTCGGGTAGTTTTAGGATTATGCAAAATATTGACGATCAATTTATTGGTCTGCAAATATCGAGGAATCCCTATCAAACAGCTGTGATCACAAACCGAAATTTAAGAAACCCACGAGGAACAGTTGTGTCAAATCGAACAATTTGTCGGAGATTCAGGAGTCTCGGTTTTATCACAAGAAGACCTGCTATTGGAATGCGATTACTTCGACGACATCGAGTAGCTCGTTTGGATTTTGCTGGAATTCATCTTGTTTGGAATAATGAGTTGCATTGGTCTCAAGTTTTATTCACTGACGAATCAAGATTCATGTTGAGATCAGTAGACGGGCGTCGGAGGGTTTGGAGAAGGCGTGGGGACAGATACGAGGATGGTACTATGTTCAGTGAAAGGGAGAGTTTTGGCGGTGGTTCACTAATGGTATGGGGTGGAATTACCAGCGATGCCCGTACAGAATTATTTGTGTTTCTACCACGGCAATCTCTAAATGCAGTTAGATACATAGAGATCTTGAATGAACATGTTGTCCCATTTGCACCGTACATTGGCGAAGAATTCCTCTTAATGCAAGATAATGCACGACCGCATACACCAGTGATGATAACATAATTTTTAAACGATGTCGGAATTAATCGTATGCCGTGGCCCGCTTAAAGCCCTGATATGAATCCCATTGAGCATTTGTGGGATAAATTGGGACAACGTGTTAGTAGACGCAACCCAGAGAATCAGAATGAATTGAGGGTTGCTCTTACAGAAGAAAGGGACAATATCTCTCAAATCACTATCACAAAGCATGCGTATCATTTGATTGAAAGCATGCGTAAGCATATGGAAGCTGTTATAGCAGCCAGAGGAGGAAATACTCGTTATTAGTTAGTTTGTTGTTCAGTTATTTTTGTTTTAAGTTTATTGTTTTAATCATTAATAATTACAGTCGTTTTACTAAAATGTCGAATAATTCTTTATTTGTTATTTCTTTTTGATGTTGTTTGTACTTGTAAGTAACAATTATTTCAGCGTCCGTAATCGAAACCGCTAAACATGTTTAAGAAATGTTTAGCGGATGAACTTTTTAGACATTTTCAGCTCCACGGCCTCCTTGTTGAATATCAAACTTAATAACACCGTGTCATCTAAAATGTCGCATCTTCGTTGCTGAAGGGGCTAAAGAGGTGATTCAAAAAAGAGAATATTGAAAAAAGAATGGTAAACACCGAATGGTGACCAACCTAAGAATTCAATACAAATAAAATTTCACTCCACAGCGACAATCAAATTTCGTGTCAAAATCATAATCGGTTTTTAAAGGCTGTACATATTAAAAAATACATTTTTTTACGGAACAATAATTTAAACTAATCAACAACTACAAGCAACACAAGTCTGTTTTGAACTCTCCCTGAGACTGATGTTTCATTGCTCTAATTATAAAGTGATTGACCGAGCTATAAAATTTTAAATCTTATCAATACTTCCAAAAATAAAATTATAAACTTCAACAAATTAAAAATCTACATTATTCATTCAATTAATGAAGTGGCGCCCATAAACAGAGATTTCACGACATATAAGTTCATCAAAGTAAGTATAGTCTAATCTATTTCCTATCAATAAATCACAGCATCTCAATCTAAAATTAATAATCTTAAATATTTCCACATATAGTATAAAATTTAAAATAATACAAAATAATATAACTATCACAATTGCCTTCACCAACATGAGACATTAATATACTTATAAATATATATATATCTATCAAACTAAATGTAAAGCATCTTATCAAAATCTCATATATTTATAATAAAACTACAATCGAACCCCCATAATAAAAATACATTTATATTACAATTGGCGATCTAACATGGAGCATATATAAAAATATTAATCCCTTATAGTAATAAATAACATCAAATCATAAATCATATACATAAATATTACAAGATATAATTTTAGATTTAAAAGTTACCATCCAAAAATATAATTTACAATTGAAAACGAATGAGAAAATACAATAAATTTCTTAGACTTTACTCTTATAAATAATAAAACTGAAATATTAACAAAATGGAATACAAAAACAACATGGTCTGGTAGATATACCAATTTCTACTCAAAAAACCCTTACAACCATAAAAAACTGTAATAATTGGTGTTGCAGACAGATCAATAAAACTAACGTCTGCCATTTTTAGAAAAGAATGCATAGAAAAAGCAAAAAACGTTTTAATAAATAAAAGATAACTATCCTTTTTCTCTAATCAACAAAATTTTCAATAACCGAATTCACAAATACTATAATTCTCCACCACCACTAATCAATACAACTAATACTCGTAAAACATATATTGCCTTACCACAACGATCAGAAAATATTTCAAACATTTTAAAAACATATGATATTCACACAGCACACAAAACTACAAACAACTTAAAATTCCTTTACACAACATTAAAAGACAAAAATCACTTGAAAAAACTACTGTATATACGAAATTCCATGTAAACAATGTGATGAAGTCTACATTGATCAAACAATGCAACTTATTGAAGAACGTTTAAAAGGTCACAAATATTCAGCGACTATTACAGCTCTAAAAAAACATTCTAATGAAACAGGTCATCAATTTAACTACGAAAATACTAAAGTTATTAGTAAAGAACAAAATTATAAAACACGCCTAATTATGGAATCAATTTATATCCAAAAAAATCCTAATGCATGTAATAACAAGGAAGATACAGAACATCTTTCTGCAATCTACAATTTGTTAATATAAAAGTATTAAATAAATTAACAAAAAACATTACCTAGTCTACTATTTATATTTGTTCTATTTGAACATATTATATATAAAAGCATTAGGCATACAGTTATCAAGAAGATGTTACACTTTAAAATACATAAAATCTAGTTGAACCTATTGAAAAACAACTACTTCCTCCAACTATGTGCTGGAGAATATTGAATTACATATACAATAGAGTTCTAAAGCATTCAAAGAGGGAGTGATACAGAAATTGCTTGCTTAGTCAAAACTAAAATCATTTGTTGGTCTTATGTATTAATTTTTTTTTCAAAAATTCGAGAAAATTCCAATTTTCCCCCTGGATATATTTATTAGCTATGAAATTCTTTGCTATTCATATCATATTTGTTTTGTGAAAAGTAATCTTGGGTTTGCATTTCATTACATAGAGAAATAAGCAAATATACGAATAAGAAGATTTTATGCATTTTAAAGTTTAACATCTTCTGTATGCCTAATGCTTTTATATATAATATGTTCAAATAGAACAAATATAAATAGTAGACAAGGTTTGTGTATTGTGTAGGTAAGAATTTGAGTTCCGTCAAAAACTAATGTCATAAAACGTCACTACAAGTGTTGGAGTATTAATATTTTAAATTCAAGTATAAATGATCAATGAAACAAATCGTACACTGCTCTGAAGATCCTCAATAAAGATGAGTGAACTTGTACAACTTCTAAGTGGTTCGTTTCCGTGTGTATAGTGGTTCATTTCCGTGTGTATGTCCAGATATAGCACTGGTAAGTGTATATTCCTTCTTATTCGTCTATTTGCTTATTTCTCTATTGCTACAAACCCAATATTATAATAACTATTCGTCTGATTAATAATTATCTAATGGTACTTCTACTTCTCCTCTTCCTCCTCCTTCTTCCTGCTGGATACATGTAAGTTGTTCTAACAGAGATGCATAAGATATCTCCTCGCTGGTATTGTAAGAATCCTCTTCTGAAGGTGCTTCAGCATTGCTGCATGACTGGCCTTGACAACTGGTACATGCTAATGAACAAAACAATCCAACTTTTTTGCAGCTGCACTTAGCACTACATCCCTTTTTTTCCATTTCGAAAAATTGTATTGAGGAGTTTTTCCAGTGCTGGTAAAGGGGAGTAAAGTCTGGATTGGTTCCAATGTATTGTCAGTTAACTTCCAACCGCAGTCTTCTGGGTCCCAGTTGATTACCAAGACACACTTGAACTTGAAACTTGAACTAATATACCCGAAATAGATGTTGATCAGCAGAAGCAGAGGTTGGGTGGAGACAATAGTTGCACTGATTTATTGTTACGAGTATTTTTTACAAAAGATAAGTATCGGAACTTAGCTAATCAGGGAATTTTTTTGGAGCTCCATATACAGAAAGAAGGAAGCGAATTCCATTGGTGATTACAGCTTGTGGAGTAAAGTTACTTTCTTTAAAAATTTTAACATAATTAACTAAATCTTGGTTTTCAAACAATTTAAAAATTGTTGTTTTAACACTCATGAAAATATATGATATATCGCAGCCAGTTTATTGCGTGTAAAAATAGTATGCGATTTCATGGGATATGATTTCATAGGAAAAATAGGATGTAATTCTCAGAATCGTATAAATAATTGTATGTACCTATAAGTTACATAGAACATAGACCCATATTTTTAATTGTCTCACGGGTCCGGATCCAGAGATGTATATAGGCCGTATATTATAGAGAACTTTTTGAGTCGCTATATCTCATAAACGGTGATTTTGAGGGAAAAAATGTAGGAACAATTTTTATATATAAGTGCATGATTTACGATTGTTGTCTAAAGAGAAAATGTCTTGAGAAAAATAACAGATTTTTCTGATAAAACTGACCGTTTGGCTGAAAATGCAAAAGACCCATATTTGAGAACTTTGACCTTGAAACAATTTTTTTTGCAGATGTGGGATCAATGGGCACTTTTCACATTTCAATTATAATGGTGTTCCCAACATTCGTACCAATTTTCAGCTCTATGTGATTTTTTGTAAATATAGGGGTGAATATTTTTAGCTATTTTGACTGGTTTACAAGTTTTGAAAAGAAAACGTGAAAAGTAAAATTTGGTACATTTTTAAAAGTACAGCCTGTTCTAATAGTAAACAAAGACTGAGCGTCGCGTTTTATGGTGATAAGGATAACAGCTGTAGAAGCACTTTCATAATACGCGATTTAATCGTTGTTGAAATATCATCGGTTCCTGTTACGGTTTTCATTATGGTGTAAATATATGTTCTAATAAACGTCTATTTCGGTCCCGGTCAAATGTATAGATATAAACTAGTGTAAAATATTTATAGATCAAATCACAGGTTATCGTAATAACTCGGAAATCATTTACCGTCGTTGAGCGTATGTCAAATAGTGTTAATTACGGGAAGCAGAAAACGATTAAGTGCTCATCTGGAACAACTAAAAATGTTCCTAGGTTACTTGCTTAATAAATAACTATTTTAGTATTGAAAATACTACCGGACGCGTTATATAGATACCCGTATCACGATAAATGTGTATGACCTCAACGGATCTGTTGAGGTCACGGAGTATAATATATACTCGCGAACAACCACCTAAAAATAATTATTCTTATGTAAATCCACCTGGCGGATCAGATTTTGGAAGTTCACCAGGCAATCCAGAATTGCCAAACTGGTCATAATGGCAGTTTTCTGAAAAATCTTTGGAATTTTAAAATTTTTACTTAGGTATTACCCTTATTTTTTAGTTCAGTTTAAGTATGATTAATTTGAAATGTTTAGAAGAGCCTATTTAGACCTTTGCTATCATAGCTGATATGACAGAAATGGAAAAAAATGTACGTGTCACCAGTAATATTGTTTTAAAAAGTTGTTGACACGAAATTAATTAAAAATGCAGCAATGCAAATACTCTATCGAGAAAACTTTTTGTTTTTAAACATGGATAGATATAGGGGAGTGAAGGATAATCACGAACAGCAGACAATGCCGAACAAACATTTATATCTCTATTATCTCTATTATCTATTATTGACTCCCACAGACTATTTCCCTCGTCTTAATTTCCACCAATCACAAATGCGAAATTTTGAATTACAAATGGTTTCTAGATGGAAAAACTGTATGTCAGCACCTGTCAGCAGGTTTTTCGAGTTTACCCGCGGCAAAACTTGACAGCTGTTGTCACCAAAAATTACAATACCTTTGAAAACAAGCAATTATGGTCTCCTAGGATACCAGAAAACGACGCTAAACAATTTTTCTGATTTTATTGTCAATAAATTTTGTAATATTGTTTTTAAACAGTGCTAGTCAGCTTATGCAGTGGAAATGAGTCGCTTTGGAAGTATAGGATCACTTCCATTAGACTAATATTGATCTGGCGATTGAGAAAAGTGTACCGTACGATACCGTTGAAACCCATACGTCAATATGGAAACAGTTTACGGAATTCTCCAAGGCAAAGAAATACGAGCTTTTGGAAACTACAAGTCTAGAGCAACTAAACCTAATCCTGAAAGATTGGGCGTGGAATATGAAGAAATAAAACGGTGAAAATTACAAAGAACTAGTTGTGAAGACAATGTGGAACACCGGTGCAAAAACAATAGAAGAGATGTATTTTATGAAGTGGAAAATAATTTTTGATCCATTTAAAGATATTATCTTTAAGTCAAGTAGGGAAGCTCGTAATGCGAAACGAAGGAAATTGCAGATGTGCGCCAATAAAAGGAAACCGAGCTCTGCTTCATTAAAATTGGAAGAATATTACGCAATGGTTTTATCATGGGACGAAGACACTCCGGCGGGACTCCAGCGAAAATTTTACCATATCGCTTCAGTAGAACTTGCCTGGAGAGGTGGAGAAGCAGTCAATTGGAGAGTTCATTCTTTTAAAGAGGAAGTGGATAATTCTGGAATTAAAACAGGTAGATAACATAATTACATATTTTTTTAAATAACTAATTTTCAAAAATCCTACTTTTTAGGAAGAGTAGAATATAATCCCCTCTTCAATAAAACGGCCCAGGGTGGAGAAAAAAATGACCGATAGTAAATGGCTGGTCCCCAACACGAACCACCCTGCCTTTTGTCCAGTCCGTCTTTTTCAAATTCTAATGGTTAAACGTTCATCTAGTATAACAACTGATAGATTATTCTTAACAGTAAACCCATCATGGAACAAGGAACAATCAAGTGGATGGTACAAAAACAATCCAGTGGGAAAAAACGAACTTTCGAAATGGACTAAAGACGTAGCAGAGGAGGCAGGAAATACAAAAGAAATAAAAATAACAAACCAGTGATTCTTTATAGTGAATCTCAGTTAACTTTAATTTATTTTTAATTTCATAAAACTTATTCTGAGTTTCTAGAAATTCTTTACGTATAGGATCAACGTTGAATATTTGTATGAATGTCCATTGACCGTTGACAATCTCAGTACCTCATACGTTTATGTATGAGGAGTTTGCTAATTGGATGAACCAGAGTCTGAAAGAATAGGTTTCTTAAGTATTATTTTTTTGTTATATAAATTTAATATGAATCAGTCTAATGTTTCTATAATTGTATAGGCACTCTTTACGTAGACTTTAGTTTATTTTAGATCGTTATTAGTTACTCTTTTTATAGAATGGTAGACAGCAGTCAGTAATCTGGCTAAAGGAGGAGTGGGTGAACAACAATTATTTAAAATTACTGGCCACAGTTCAGCCAACTCAATGAAGCCTTATCTGCAAATGGATAATGAGCATTATTCCAACATTATAAACACCCTTAGAAGTGACGCCTCAGAACCTCCAGCTAAAAAACAGAAAACAGAAGATCCTGCAGCAACTCCTCGAGCTTCTCACTGTACAGCTGGACCCATCAACAATATTAATGATTTCAAACAATACCCTTACTGTGTACCAAAATTGCAATTTATATTTTAATTGTACCATAAATAATTAAGTTTGTAGTATTTTGTGATTAAATAAATTACATGTTTTCAAATTAATACTTACATATTTATTATGTATGCATGTATAATAGGTAGTATGTTTTGTAAGCTATGTGTATGCAGAATAATCTGTTACTCATGAAATACTCTTGTCAAATACCATTCGGGCATCTAATTTTTCCTGTGAAAAAAATCGAAAAAACACGTTGCTAAGTAATGTTTTAATAAAATGTATTCGTGTAGGCTCGTCTTCGACTCGACTTTTGTTACCACCAGCACTCATGCTTCTTGTTAAAATATTACCTAGCAACGTGTTTTTTCGATTTCTTTCGGAAAAATTAGATGCCCTTAATAGACCAAGAGCCCGTGTCACTTCTCGAACGTATCATAAGTTTACGCACACTGACCATGGGAACTCGTGGTATCGATGTCGACGATACTACAGATATGCCCGCCATACATTTTTTTCTGGGGCGAGGTGAGGGTAGGAGAGTTGCTAAACGGTTAAAAAAAATAGATGAAAAATATTGAAAGTTCACGACTGAGGGTAGTGGAGAACAAAAGTTTTCAATAAAATAAAGCGACGCTCGCCGGTTGTCAGTCGTCTACAACCAACTTGGCGTTCACCTGCTGCAACGTTCAAAATATGTCAAGAAAACGGGCCCCAAAACATTTTACAATTTACGACTGACAAAGGGGGGGGTCTTACCAGTAGCCTTTGAACGTGTGTCGTCCGCCAGTCTTTTTCAATGGGGCGGAAGGGCGCTGGGCCCTCCGATTTTGGAAAAATTTTAGATATTTTTTTATGATAAGTTTACGACTGACTTTTTCAAAATTATGTTTAATTCCAACTACCTAATCGGAACATGCAATTACCAGTCATGTGATGGTTAATGATGTGATGGAAATCTTGTCAGTCGTAAAAAAAAGTTCGTGGAATGAGGCTCTGTAGAAAACGGCTACTAGTTCTGGATTTGTATCATTAACATCAGGTGTTTGTGACTGACACTCGAAAATTTAGTTACAACGGAAGCACGTAAAGCTAAAACTACATTTCTCAACTGTTTATTGTATGGATAACGCCCTGTCGGTCGCTAAACGAGCACGTACGCTGCAATTTCTCGGTGCAGGTATAATATAACTATTATTAAAACATCGCCCTTAATTTCTTAAATACTGTGACTGGCACTTTAATATTTCCTGAATTGGTCATCTCACGTGACGGTGGAATATTTTCAGTCAACAAATGGAGTGCCGCGTGAAGTGCTCTGATCTGTATTCCGAGCTATATAATTACAATTTCTGGATTTCCATAACTTAGATGAAGTGTTTGTGACTGACACTCGAAAATTAAGTTACAACGGAAGCAAGTAAAAGTACATTTAAAAATACATTTAAAAATACACACAACAAATACATATAAAAATACAGACAACAGTTCTGTACAGCAATGACAGCAATAGCGGTAGCATTTGTTCTATGCCTGTGCGCATGCGCACCGCGTTACGCAGGAGAATCAATGCTTGTATTGCATTCTCACTCAAATGACGTATATTCTTAATTTTTAGCGGACCTTTGCCACACTGCACATGATTATGGGTGACAAATTCTTGATTTATGTGGTACAACTAACGTTCTATATTTTTTTTTAAGCATAAACTTATAATATTGAAGTATACTTGGATATTTGTGTACCTTTTCAAGGGCCCAGTACCTTTTTGCCATGTAGTATATGACTGACGGTTATAGATTCTCGATTTGTGCATTACTGATAACTTGTCCCTAAATTTTGAAATGTAAACTTATCATAAAAAAATATCTAAAATTTTTCCAAAATCGGAGGGCCTAGCGTCCTTCCACCCCATTGAAAAAGACTGGCGCACGAAATTTGTGTCGATCAAAGGCTACTGGTACTAAGGCTACTGACAAAGGCTACCCAACCCAACTGTCAAATTTTTTGGGGCCCGTTTTCCTCACATATTTTGAACGTTGCAGCAGGTGAACGCCAAGTTGTAGACGACTGACAACCGGCGAGCGTCGCTTTATTTTATTGAAAACTTTTGTTTCCCACTACCCTCAGTCGTCAACATTCAATATTTTTCACCTATTTTTTATAACCGTTCAGCAACTCTCCTACCGTCACTTCGCCCCAGAAAAAATGTATGGCGGGCATGTCTGTAGCATCGTCGACATCGATACCACGAGTTCCCATGGTCAATGTGCGTCAACTTATGATACGTTCGAGAAGTGACACGGGCTCTTGGTCTATGTGTTATTACTTACGATAATGCAGTGTAAAGGCAAACTGTCCACAATAGTTGAGTATAAACAAGGGAAAAAGTCGCTTCGTTCTCGAAAAAAATTGTTTTGAGGTATCACCATATGAAACCTACGATCATTGGTTAGGTCCTTGTGCATGTGAAATGACTAATTACGACATCTTTTTAGGGGTCAGATATTTTTTATCCCGAAAAGTGTCAATAATTTGTCAAACTGTTATATTTATGTGCTTTACATATACCTACCGCGATAACTTTTAAACTAATTATCTTATAAACATGAAATTTTTTTTAATCGATTGAGGATATATAGACAGACATAACTGTACTAATTTAAATCCCCTGATTCGCGTATGTTTTCTTGGAAAATGGATACTCGAAATTTTACTTTTATTGCTGCATGAGTTTCAGTAAGCGAGAAACTTTTTTATTTAAAGGAATTTTGCCATAGTATCTGCGTATAAATTAAAGAAGAGATACTGAAAAAGTTTTTACAGCAAAAGCAACCTTCTGTGACCAACAGTTTTCGAGTTATCACCATTTAAAATTAATAACACAGAGCGCGGTGCGATGTGCTTGTCTAAGGGCTTTTGCAGACGGTGCGATTGTGATGCGATATTCCGTTTGCGGCATATCGCAACGATATCGCGAAACCATCAAAATATATGGCATGTTATGAGCGTCTTTCACATTATGCGGAAGCGACAAAAATAACCGCACACTAATTGCGGTATTTTATCGCATCGCAGTACAGTGCGTCCGTCGGCCAAATACCGTCCGTTATTTTTCCGTGCGGTATTAAACCGACCGCTAAAATAAATGCACATTTGCAGAC
Organism: Tetropium fuscum; assembly: GCA_964058915.1. Taxonomy (NCBI): domain Eukaryota; kingdom Metazoa; phylum Arthropoda; class Insecta; order Coleoptera; family Cerambycidae; genus Tetropium; species Tetropium fuscum. Next base: position 82,321 of record CAXKVY010000305.1, read on the forward strand.
ATGTCGCTATTGGTTGCGAGATTTGTTAAAGAAAAAAATTCCAAGGTTGCAATTCTTGGCAGTTTGTTTTGAGCTATTTTCTTGATGTACCCAATAACATGTATCAATCAGTTAAATCGACGTTATTAATCGATACATCAAGAATGTATCGATAAATAACGTCGATTTAACTGATTGATACATGTAACATGTTTCCTCCTTCGTCTTCGATGTAGCAAAGACAATAGAATAATTGGGCTCTTATTATTCATACTACAACTCAGCGTCGTAGCTAGGGCAGGGCAACCGGGGCCCACGCCAGGGGCGCAAGCCTTGTGGGGCGCAAAATGGCAGCCCGACAAATCACGCTACTTGATCTACGCTAAGTTAATCCGACTGAAATGACACAGTATGTCCACGCCACTGGACCCGAGTCTGCGCTCGAGCCTCGAGTGGCATGAACCTTGTGACCTGGATTTCCCCGAAAGGCCTATGCGAAAGCGAGCAACGTTTTTAGAGGAATCGCGTATAAATATTATCAGTTATACTGGGAGAGTCGAGTAGTCGAGTCTTGTGTGTTTCATAACTTATAACTTTTAGACAAATCCTTTTGTGGGCTGTGCTGTTTACGTTTTAGATTAGATCTTAACGCAGGTAAGAACATTTTATTGCTTTGTAATTAAAAGTACCTAATGTAAACAAATGTTTCTTAAATTTGAATGCCACCAAAAAAGCCGTCAGGGTCGGAATTTAAGAAATTAAGAGAAGCGCGAAAAGAAAGTGAACAAAAATTGTCAAATAGATTATTCGGCTGGATATCCAATTCGAGTAATTTAGCTGTTGTAAATGAAGGTTCCGGATCTGCGTCTTCGTCTATGGAACTAGATTTAAATGTTAATGTTACTGACAATAATGACACTTTAACAATCACATCGACTTATGGAAACGAAAGTGATTTTACCCAAGAATCCCAAGATATACAAAGAGACTGTTCACTAGCCGCGGAAGCAGAAGGAGGTACGTTTTAAAGAAATTTTTGAATTTAAGGTCAACATTTTCTGCAAAAAAGAAATAATTTTTTTCTTTGTATGGCTATTTTAGAAAATCAGTATTTATGCATATATTATTTATGCAGTATTTATGTATATAAAAATAACGTTTGTTTTTAGAAGATCGTTCCTTTTAACCAATTTTTTTCTTTCCATCAGGGACCTCTGAAGAACAAAATACTAGTCATTTATCCGCCTTAGCTTCTGTAATAAATTATAACGATCCAAAGTCGTGGCCAAATATAGATGATAAGCTTAGGTGTTGCCTAGTTGAAAAAGGTCCAAGTCAAGGAAAAGACTGCGATTTCAGGTTATCCGTAAAAGACGACGGACGTATTTTTACTGCCGAATGGTTTAAGAAAACCCTGCCAAATAATGAAAAAGTAGACCGAACATGGTTGATTTACAGTGAAAAAAATGAAGCACTATTTTGTTTCCCGTGTTTACTGTTTACGAAAAAACCGTCCATTTTTTCAAGTGCAAAACAGGGTTTTTGTGATTGGAAACACTTAAACCCAAGAGTCGGTGAACACGAGAATTCTATAGAACATCGAAAATGCTTTGTATCATGGAAAGAATTGGAAATTCGTCTAAAGAAAGGGGTAGCGATAAACGATGATATGGAACGTATAATTTTAACGGAAAGAGAAAAGTGGAGATACTTTCTGAAGGTAATTTTGGACGTCATATTATTTTGTGCAAAGAACAACTTAGCTCTTAGGGGTAAAATTGAACAGATTGGTCATCGGAAATCGGGAATTTTTTTAAGTGCACTGGAATTATTAAGTAAATACAATACTCAAGTTGCCGCACATATTTCGTCTATTACTAAAGGTTCTGTTTCATATTTGTCCCCTAGTAGTCAAAATGAGTTTATTAAGTTGCTAGGATCTAGTGTTAAGGACACCATTATTTCAAAAATTAAAAAAGCGAAGTACTACTCTATATCGTTCGACTGCACTCCGGACGTCGCCCACACGGAGCAGATGGCTCAAATAATACGATATGTGCTAATTGAGGATGGTAAATGTTCAGTTGAAGAAAGTTTCATCGATTTTATTCAAACAAATAAAAAAACTGGAAGTGGTCTTGCAGATGAAATTATGACAAAAATAAAGAATGATGGCTTACAACTATCAGATTGCCGGGGGCAAGCCTACGATAATGGTGCCAACATGGCTGGCATATATCGTGGAGTACAAGCACTAATTTTGCGAGTAGAAACAGAACGAGTATGCAACATTTTTACCATGTGCAGCTCATTCTTTAAATCTAATTGGGGTGCATGCAGCTCTTGTAACATCAGAAATGGTAACATTCTTTGGCACGTTGCAACATATATTTACTTTCTTTTCGGGGTCAACACAACGTTGGGAAGTTTTGTCAAATTTGAAGTTGACTCTAAAAGGTCATTCTGAAACCAGATGGTCATCAAAGTATCAGTCAGTTAACTCCTTGATTTCTCAATTACCAGAAGTCGTAAAAGCCCTACATGTGATTTCTGAAGGAACAGATGAAATAACCTATTCCACAGACTCTGTGTCTTCTGCCAAGAATTTGATAAAACTAATTGATTTTCAATTCATTTGTCTGTTAAGTGTGTGGAATCAAATTCTTAGTAATATCGACAAGGTAAACAGCATTTTACAATATAAAACACAGTCAATCGAAAGGGCAGCTAAACATATTGATGGTCTCCTTCAGTATTTAAAAAATTTTAGAGAAAATGGAATTGACAAAGCTATAGACGCCGCAAAGGATCTCTGCCAGCAGATTAATATAACACAAGAATTTCCAGAAAAAAGAAAACGGAAAATAAAAATAATTTTCGATGAGAAGGCCGATGATGAAGCTCAGTGTTTTACAGACTTGAAGAAATTTAAAATCCAACTGTATAAGGTTCTTGATACGTTAATTTCGCAAATGGAGTGGAGATTTGAGACTTTGTCACACGTAGCCTCGGATTTTAGTTTTCTAACAGGACTCTCGCTTTTTAAAAAACCTACTGAATGCCTTAAAAAGGCAGCAGCTGATTTGGCACTAAAATATAAAGATGATCTTGACGCAAACGAGCTAAGCTTGGAGATCGAGAGTTTTAAATATCAAGCTTGTTCTTTAATACCCAACCTAAAAGAGGCTAACTTAATAACTGTGTTAAATTTTATGCATGAATATGGCTTATCGTCTAATTATCCCAATTTAGAAATATGTCTCCGTTTAGCACTAACGTTACCGGTTACCTCCGCGTCTTGCGAGAGATCTTTTAGCAAGCTGAAACTTGTAAAAACGTACTTAAGATCGCAAATAGGGCAAGAGCGTTTGACAAATTTAGCCATAATGTCAATAGAGTATGAAACGGCAGAAACAACTAATTACGATGACATTATAGAAAAATTTGCTATGGAAAAGTCAAGAAAAGTTGCATTCTAGTTTTCTTGACTTTTCCGAAGCAAATTTATTTTTTTTTCTTTCTACATTGTTTTATTTTATTTCTACATTGCGGTTATTTTTAAAAAGTGATTGATGTTTGCTTTTAACAGTTTGACTGTAATTTAACTGTAATTGACTGTCTTAACTTTTGTAATAAATATATGTGCAATAAAAGAGTGTTTCTTTACTCTTCTTAAATAGGTACAGATATTACATATTGATTTTTGAAACCAGTAAAACATTTAATCAAATATATACAGGGCGAGTCGTGAGGAACTTCTACCAGTTTTACCCCATATAGAGTTCATTGAGTGGACTCTTAGGAATATCTAAATTTTGAATACGTCACAGTGATGCTAGATATTATTTTATTAGGGAGGGTGGGGATATTATTTTATTAGGGAGGGGAGGTTCATTAAGGAGGGTGGGGGCTGCACAACAGAATTAACAACTTATGTGACTGCGCACTGTCTGCAAGATAAACTGAGCTGACAACAAGGCTGACCAATTTTTTTATTTTTATTCGCTGAAAACCAAATTGTATCGCCCCGTGTGAAAGCTTTCTGCGATGCGACGCGACATGCCGCAACCGATAAATCGCATCGCACACGCACCGTCTGCAAAAGCCCTAACACGCCATCAAATTATCGCACCGTACCGCGCTCTCGATGGGTTTTGAGTGCCTGCTTGGGTGATTTCCTGACCAATATAAAATGTTTAGAGAATTTTGTATTAAAAAAAATATTTAATGTTCTAATGGTATAATGAAAGTATATAGTATTTTTGAGAATATATAGTATTTAATATTTAAATACTTTTTTAAAGTGTTTCTCCAGCTCTGTATACAGGGTGGTCTGATTTGTAACAGCAGGACTTTACCAGGCGATAGTTCATCGAATAATAATGGTAGTTTCTTATACGAAGTATAATGTAACGCGTATCTTATATAAAGTATTATTTGTTATAAAATACACCATAATAATAATAAAATATTTAATACTTCTATCAATAAAAACGTAATGAATGTATGTTTAGTTACTTCTCATATTTTCTTGTATAATGCTCACATTGCTTACTAGTCAGATTCTGGGGCCAGCTGCAGACGAGAAACGACACAGTCAGTCAGTCAGTGTGTGTGTGTGTGTCGACACGAGTGATTACTGGTCGACTGCCCTGACCTTATTTAAAAATAGGGAATAGAGTTGGGCGTGATTATAAAGGAAACCCTTAGACGTTAGTCTTGGGCGCCGTGCCTTCGAGTGGCTGGTCTTACGAGTTTAGGGTTATCTTGTTTGCGACTCGAATGACGCGATAAGGTGTTACCTTGTCGTTGGGATACCTTTTGTTTAGCGGCAATTGTGTATCCGACTTATTTTTAGGATGGCACTAGCTAGTCGCTGAAGCATTGGGAATTTATTAAGTTTTATAGAGAGTAACACCCAGTCAAGTAGATGAGTAATAGATATTAATGATATGACTGAGAATAGTATTGGCCGTTTTACTGGAGGGTGTACTGAGTGCTGGTTCGGGGGCAGAGGAACCCCGGTGAGTACACTTGTATATTATGTATGTCAACAGAACAGTAATTGTATATTTTATGTTTTCATGGGCCTGGTCCGCTGGTTTCCCGAGAAATAACTCTGTCAAATGAATTGCATTGTAATGATCCACGGAGAAGTAAACAAAAAGAAATAAATAAAAATAAAGGTAAACATTCATATCTTTACAATACTCTGATTCAGCTTCGTTTCCGTTCGACAGGATATTAAAGAAACAAATATATTTAAAATAAATGAATGTCAATACTAAATAGAGGTAGATTTCTGAAATTTGGTACAGATAAGTTCTTTTGCATTGTCTATTGAATAGTGGTTGCCATTTTTTTGGCAAATATACAGTAACGCGCGTACGGGGTATTCAAACATTGTATTTAAAAAATCATGTGTCCCTGGATTTCTCACAACACAAATATAATATACACATAATATACCTACACGAAGGATTTCTCGATTAATTAGCAAACTTTTTTGTACCTTGCAATTTTTCGATGAAACAAACTACCATTATTTTGCCATAAACTGGTAAAGTTAAGATTCACAAAAGCCGGTCCTATGTGTCCCCCTCCCCCGTCCTATGTGTCCCGGCTTAGTTTTTAGAAATTGTGCCCCTCCCAGGAGTAAGTCCTGAGTGCGCCACTGGATCTCTGTACACGCAAATTGTATTATTCTCCGAGCCACCCTGTATTATTCTCAGTGTCATTATTTTGACCGAACTAAAGTTGGAAACCGATAAGGTAAGTGAGACAAAAGACAACAAAATAAAAACGAATTTGGTTTCCACGGTTTATATGGAACACAATGTGGTATTATTAGTTGATCGGAAACGGTGACGATAACAACATTGTGTCATCGTGTTAATGACACATGGTTCATACGGTATATATACTTGTATATGTATATATAGTATCATATCATCATTATTTAAGGATAAAATATTGCATTTACATGATAAAGATTCGTGGAAATTACACAGTGGCATCTTATTCTGGAATAAGAATCTTTAATTGAATAGTGAGGACATTAAAATTAAATCTAATATAGGTATAGTTTGTAACATAGAAATATGAGACATAAAAACCTCAGCAAAAAACCCTCATTATACGATCCCTTCACACCGGGGTAGCAGGTGTGAACACATTTTTAACAGCGTTGTCAAGTATAACCGATTTCCAGGAATTTAAGGAAAAACAAATAATTTTATATACATCGCCCATCACACTATGACATTATCATGTAGTATAACAAAATATCGATCACACGATATACCTTTCGTCATATTATAAAACAATTGGATGGTGAATGTGATGCAGAATAAGAACGTTTCCCATTCAAATATTACGGATCCATTTTACAGGTTCGTCGGCCCTGTCACATCGGCATCATTGGCGTTCATTGAATGCCTAAATTGCCTAATATCATCGAACGTTTTGTGGTCAAGAGGGTCAACAATAATTATTGAAATAGAAGTAATACAGTTATTCTTTAATTTAGTGTATTATGTTGATGGGTTTTGTGTTAAAATTGATTAGTTATTAGTATTCTATCAAAACATAACAACTTGTTGAATGAAAGCGATCTCCCATTGCGGCAATTGTGGGTATCCTTTGAACATTTTTTTTGTCTCATATTTCGATGTTACAAACGGTACCTGCTTTATCTTTTATTAGGTACTTAAAAAGTAGGTCGACAAATAACCTAAATCCCTTTAAATACTTATAGCCTGGGCAACATATAGAAATTGTGATGCCTTTTGACATTTGCCGGTATACCAATAGATAGTTTATTTGAACTTTATGATCAATAGAATGTTTACATTTAAAAATAATGATATAGTAGTGCCGTGTGTGTAATTATATATTGACCCATTTAAACATAATATACCAATAACTTTTGAAATAGTTAAGAAAATTAAATGCTGTTTTCGCCGTCTTCTTCAGTATCCGCCATTTTTTTGTCCACTTCCGGTTTAACCCGAAATTACAGTGTATTTTCGAGGATAGCGAAACCGAGTTATTTCAAATGGAACACCGTGTATATTTTTCTATGGTTGAAAAGCTCATTGGTACCAGTTTCTTGAAATAGATACATAAAAATTATACAGAGTGGCGATTCTATAAGCGTTTAAAATTAATATTGCGTGTTATCGGATTCCTACGACAAAAAGTATGATTTAAAAAGTACACTATGGAAGTAAAAGATACCGTGACAAAATACAACATACACAGGAAGTAACTTATCAAAATCAAAATTAGAAGTAGACTGCCGAAAACCGATTTTCTTTATCCTAACTAAGGTAGGTGTGCCAAATATGGCCATGTTCCTAATATTGCCACCTCTCATAAAATGTCTTAATTGTTCAACTAATAACTAAATGTCGCACGATCAAGTCCCCCGTATTCGAGAAGTTAAAATAGTACACTGGGCACTTCAGTGTTTCTCTGTTCTTAGTGTAGCACCTCCGCAATCCGCATATGGTTAGTTTTAGCTGACAACTACAAAATTCACGTAACTTTGATTAGCTTATACAAAGCTATTAGTTAGATTGTGTTTTAACTGTATTTGCACAATGTAAGTGGATGTTTTTTCTTTCTTGAAAGTTCATGGTCTAGTGAACCTAATCTTTTCGACGACCTTGTTCTAAATATCGTCACTCTATGATGTTCCTAATGCCACTGGCCACATTAGGTTTCGGGATTAATATTTGACTTTTATACAAATAATACTTATTTTTTACAGAATGTCACAAAGAAAAGAGGGCAACGGATGGAACGAAATCTACGCAATTCTCTAAAAGCGACAGAAAATGGAATCAGTATAAAAAGTGCATCTAAATAATACTAAATACCCAGGACCACGGTGGGAGTTAATTTTCGCAAAAACAATCACGACAAGAAACTTGGAGGCACACCTGTTTTGACTGTTGAACAAGACAATGCTGTAGATCAGAGAATACATAGATTAGATGAAGTAGCTATGTCCGTTACAAATAAAATCCTAAAGACGAGTGTTTTTTCTTTTGCCATTATACAAAATATTTCGAAAGCATTCTCAAAAAAGACGAAGAGCTGGGAGAAAATAGCTAAAGTCCTTTTTCTCTAGATATCCCGACGCGAAATCTCCGTATGGTAGAGGCCGGGAAAATCAAAAATATGACGACGATGACGTCACAAGACTGGTCTGGTTGATTTTACACTATTTTACATCAAGTCATCTATGAAGTACCGTACCTCAGGATTCTAAAAATCATTCCCTACGTATTTCTCGATATGGTAGGATAGAGATATACAGAATGTGTAAGTTAGACAGAGTAAATAAGATTGGACGTAAATCAACAAATCCCGCATATACTCATAACAGAGTACGAGTAGTTATAGTTAAGGCGTCATCCGCTGCTTGTAGTGGTTGTTGATTATACTCGTAAAACGTTGTACGTTTTTCGCAGTTTTTCCTTAGTAAAAAGCTCTATTTCAAAGTTGTAATAAAGTTAAAATAATAATTGAATGTCCTCAAATGTATTTAGTTCTTGATGATAATTCGTAAAATAGACATCGGAAGGTTGTTTTTGTTATGTGGCGAGACTTATCATCTCTCAAATGGCCAATGCTGGTACCTAGTGGAAGTTTTTCTGCGTAAATTTTAAATGTTCTGTGTAAATTTCAAAAGTATGTTTCTTGTGATATAAAAAACGTGTTAGTTAAAAATATACTTCACTACTTAAGGTAGGTGTCATTTATGTCAATAAAATGCCATAAAGATATTGGCTATTTTCTAGAAAAAAATGCAAACAAAATAATACCCAGGTGTTTTAAAAAGTAAAATCTTAATTTCGTTCCATTATGGGTTCTAAATGTTGCGTACCTAAGTGCTCAAGCAATTACGATAGTACCAATACTTATGTGCCCGTGTTTTCTTTTCCAAAATATGAGCAAATTAAACAAATATGGATTAAAGCCATTCATAGAGAGTCGTCCTACAAAACATTCAGTAGTCTGTATTAGGTATTTTTCAGCGTCGTGTATTATAAAAATCGATCGAATGACTAGGGACGGTGGTTCTATCTTGGAGGTTCCTAAAGAGAAACCAAAACTTACTTACTTACAAAAAACAATATTTTGTTTATATACAGGGTGAGTCAGTTTTTTGTAGACAAACTTTAACAGGGGATAGAACGCACGTTTTTAAAAAGAAAAGTGCCTATAAAGATATGGCCGATCTAGCTTCCTAAGGAAGATACAGGGTGTTAAAATTTAATTTTTTTTTACATTAATGTGTAATATTTTCTGAACGGAATGATATATTCACTAAATATTTTACACATATCTTAACCTGCATAGGATCAACATGGACTATTCTGCATAATAGAACTTTTTTTTCGTACGCCACTGACATTATCTATTTCACATACATATTTCTAAAATAACGGCCCCTTAGTAACAATTTTGATCTCTTGTAATTTTGCTCTAACTATGACAGTTTTCGAGATATTGGCCGTTGTTTCTCTGACAGTGTAATGTCGTTATTATAATTTTTTTTTCTCGAATTTTCTTTATGACTTATAAACGAACGCTTAGATTTTTTCATGTTTGGGGGATAATGCCTATTAATTAAGGCGCGTAAAACAAGCGGTAAGAATGCTCAAAAACTTGCACAGTGGCGGGGTGGAAGGGGTGCTCCACCCCTTTCGTAAACAGAACTTCTACGCCAAAGACTATTTAAAAAAAACTGTTATTTTCATTATCTACATACAGTTTAACAAAAATAATGACCCTTCTTCTGTTTCGAAATTCCTGTGCGTTTCCTAGTTATTTTGATTTTGAGTGTTTGATGTGGTACTAAATTAAGTAATTTATTTATTAGCAATAATAATTATCGGCTAAATATTTAATTCTTTCAACGAAACCTACCTAAATATGGTTTGTTAAGGATTCTAAAAAGCCGAAATCTCTTTATCTCTTTCCAAGTAATTACAATTACAAAAAAAAACATTAGATGAGCATTGATGTTAATGTTTATGGAGACATAAACATTTTTGAATTTATAGCAATATTTAATTAACAATAATAATTGTGGAATAAATAACAATTGTTAGCAATAATGATTTATAAATAACAATTACAAGAATTAATAACGATAACACTAGTACCTACATACATAAAATTAGATACTTTGTTCAAAATGTAAACCGTTCTTCTCAATACACATTTCACTGCGACGTATCATAGAACGTCTTAAGTTAACTAAATGATGCACCCTTATTTCATTGCAAGCATCTCTAATGCTATTTTGAAGTTCCTCAAGTGTATTAACCGGAGGGTATACACTATTTCCTTAATGAATCCCCACACAAAAAAGTCAAGTGGTGTTAAATCGGGGGATCTGGGCCTCCCACTGGACCTCCACGACCTATCCACCTCCCTGGATAGTTATTGTTTAGCCAATTTCTTACATTTCTGCCATAATGGGCCGGGCACCCATCAAGTTGAATCCAAGACTGTCTTCTTAAATTCAAAGGAATGACTTCCCATATATTACCATGGTGTTCTTCTAAAAATTGTAGGAAATTTTCTGAATTTACACGTTGTGGCAAGAAATAAGGTCCAAACACGTGGTTGCCGTAAATTCCAATCCAGACATTTGTACTAAATTCATGTTGAAAACTTCGTGGTCAAATGGCATGTGGGTTTTCATGTGCCCATACATGCAGATTGTGAAAATTTACTATACCACGACGAGTAAAACAAGATTCATCAGTCCACAGTATATTGGATAAGAAATCCCTATTATTTTGAATGGAGTTAAGAACCCACCTACAATAAGTAAGTCTTCGTTCAGCGTCACCTGGACATAAACCTTGAACAGGTTGAAAATGATATGGGCGTCTGTGATCCCGTTTTAAAACCCGGGAAATTTTAAATACCAAGAGCAATAGCAGCACATCGAGTACTTGTCGTTGGGTTCCTATTAAATTCCCGCAATATACGGTCTCTATCTCGTCCACGGTTGTTCTGTCGGCCCCCGGGTACATTTTTCAAACCCTGGTTAACAAATCGACGGTGGATACTCACAAAAACGGAATGATGAGGTTGTCGTCTATTTTGAAATCTTCTTCGATACTCCCTAGCTGCGTATCTTGAATTCCCATTTGCGAACCCATAAATAAAATGAATGTCGGCTTGTTCGCTATTTGTAAATGTAAACGGCATGTTACACTAATTAAAATCTGGCAAATCACATAAAATAACTTTTTAATCATAAAAATAATAATTAATAACAGTGAAAATATTCAAGATGAAGCAAAATTGTTTGTAGATAAACTTGTAATACGTCAAACTGTCGTTTCAAAATATGACATAATGCTGACTTGTTTTCCAAGGAGTATAATATTTTGTTGCAATTATTACGTACAGCTACAAATACGCTAGTTTTAAATGGAAATTATTTAGCAAACAACAACAAAAATTGAAACAGAAATTGGTACATGCACAAGTTTAATAAAACTTAAAGGAAATTTTTAAGAGTTGGCAACTGCACAATAATCTATTGTATTGTAAGTATATTTGTAATTTAACAGATTTCAACATATAAAAGTATTGTATTTGAGTAAGGCTTGATATAACAAATATTTATTTTGACTACATTGGAAAAAGATAAAGAATAAGAGATTTCGGCTTTTTAGAATCCTTAACACACCATATTTAGGTAGGTTTCGTTGAAAGAATTAAATATTTAGTCGATAATTATTATTGCTAATAAATAAATTACTTAATTTAGTACCACATCAAACACTAAAAATCAAAATAACTAGGAACCGCACAGGAATTTCGAAACAGAAGAAGGGACATTATTTTTGTTAAACTGTATGTAGATAATGAAAATAACAGTTTTTTTTAAAATAGTCTTTGGCGTAGATGTTCTGTTTACGAAAGGGGTGGAGCACCCCTTCCACCCCGCCACTGTGCAAGTTTTTGAACATTCTTACCGCTTGTTTTATGCGCCTTAATTAATAGGCATTATCCCCCAAACATGAAAAAATCTAAGCGTTCGTTTATGTCATAAAGAAAATTCGAGAAAAAAAATATAATAACGACATTACACTGTCAGAGAAACAACGGCCAATATCTCTAAAACTGTCGTAGTTAGAGCAAAATTACAGGAGATCAAAATTGTTACTAAGGGGCCGTTATTTTAGAAATATGTATCAGATAATGTCAGTGGCGTACGAAAAAAAGTTCCATTATGCAGAATATCCGAAGTACCCGAAAAAAGTAACATCCACTATAGTATTTTCGACAGGAACAATACAACATGTTGATACTATGCAGGTTAAGATATGTGTAAAATATTTAGTGAATATATCATTCCGTTCAGAAAATATTACACATTAATGTAAAAAAAAATTAAATTTTAACACCCTGTATCTTCCTTAGGAAGCTAGATCGGCCATATCTTTATAGGCACTTTTCTTTTTAAAAGCGTGCGTTCTATCCCCTGTTAAAGTTTGTCTACAAAAAACTGACTCACCCTGTATACATTTCTCCATGAAATTAACGCACCACCAAAAAAGAATCAAGAGTTTGAGGTAATTTTTTGTCTAGACCCCTTATCCGATTTCGAATATTTTTTTGTATGAGAGCCTATTTATTCAAGAATGTGAATATTCTCTTGCTTTTTTCAAAGAAATTTTGTTTTATTCATCACAGGATGTAACAACAGGGCGACGTGTTTTCTATTACATTTGGTAACACCCTGTGAAATTCAGCAGTTACACAAGCAAGTTAGAATTTAAATCGTACTCTAGCTTTATCTTTTCTTAACATTTTCTTTTAACACGCTTATATTAGCTTCACCTGTATGTATGTATATAACGGAATCTTTGAACGAGATTTTCACCCACGTCAAAACGTCAGATTAAACTGAAACTGTGCATACTTATCAAGGACCGATGACAAAATACAATAATTTGACAACTTTGTCCTAATGTCCTCACCAGGATCATCAAAAACCAGGATATAAAAAATGTGCCTCGCATTGGCGCATTCGCCACAATATAGAATTTACTGAAAGTTATACATTCATTAAATCTCGGTGCGTTCCTAGACAACCAGCACAAAAACTAATCTTTGTCATAGCAGAAAGTAACAATATTATAAAATAACAATCAACATATTTTTTAGTGACAAAAATTATACTAAAAAAAAATAAAAATACGCGCTTTGAAGGGAAACCGAACTATAAAGTAACAAAAAAACACGTTTTTATACCAAACCGAACTAATCACGCTTTTAACAAAATCTTGATTAGACTTTTTAATTTTTTTTACGTTTTTGATCGGTTTTCTTTTAAAGCGTGTTTTTTTAAACCATAATTTATTTGATTCAGTTTATATTCTTGATTAGTACCAGAAATACATAATTTTATAACATAACATATTTTTATTCATTTCATTTTGGAAAAACAGAGGTACCTAAGTAGCATGCTATGGAAAAAGGAAGAGACATGTGGATTAAATGTCAAAAAGCATTTGGAAGGAGTGTATTTATTGTGGTAATACCCGTATTTTTTTTCAATATTTTTTTTTGTGGTGAAAAATTTAGTGGTCAAAGTTGTGGACAAAATTGAGGGCGTAAAAATAGCATGTAAAGATTTACAAAAACCAATAAATCGCCTTGCTAGATGATTAGAAATTGTTTAATATACATTGCTACAAATTCAGATTTTTTCATACAATTTACCAGCTCTTCTGAAAACGACTCTGTTGAGGTTAGCGAATACGGGAAAAATTCACGCGGCCCGCAACGAGCTGTGACGTCACAGTCTACAATATTCGGCAGTCGTTGCGCCGGAAAGCGGCCGAATGAACTATGAAAACAAGCGGTCGAGTGCTGGGATCTCTCGTAGCCGACCTTCTCCTCGTTTGTAAATGGTAGGTTCGCTCGGGCGCGAGACTTTAATAATTTATAACAAATTTATTATTGGGAATTAAAGCGTCATATTTTGCACATCCTATTTTTCAGTATGGTAGAACATTTTTATATAATAAAAAAAGATGGGAATGTTCCCTATTATTGTTTGAAGTTTCTATACAAGCCTATCAAATATTTAATGAGCTTATTTCAGATAAATACGAAAGCGAGTTTTTAAAGAGTGATAAACATGGGATCATTTTGCGGGAGTTGATAATTTTAAAATTACAAACAATTCTTAAGCAACATGTGTCACTTCCAGTAGAGAATTTGGATTCCTACATAAAAACCACATCCACAGTGAATAAACATGGGAAATTATTTCCTAATGCTATAAGAGCAATCATATGTGGTCCTAGTGAAGCTGCTAAAACTAACTTATTATGAAGTCTTTTGTTTCATCTTAATGGAGTGCGATTTGAAAACGTATATGTATATTCTAAGTCGTATCAACCTAAATATAAATTACTGGAACGTGTTTTAGAACAGACTAAAAATATTGAGTATTTTCCATATGCAGATAGCAATGATATAATCGATCCGTCAGATGCTGGAACTAATTCAGTATTCAATTCCGATGATGTTTCTTGCGATAAACAGGATAAAATAAGAGCCTATTTTAGTATGGGTAGACATAAGCTCCTCGACCTTTTCTACCTATGTCAAACTTATACGCGTATACCGAAGCATCTTTTAAGAGATGAGAATTGTAACTGCATAATTTTATTCAGACAGGATAAAATGAATCTACGTCATGTAATCGATGATCATGTCACACCACACATGTCCTTTGCTAAATTTGAGAGTCTTTGTGGTGAACGTTGGAATGATAATTACAATGTATTAGTAATTGTGAAAGATTTTGATTTAAATAATGGTCGCTATCGTAAGTATGTAGAAGAAATTAATGAAACATGTGTTTTATGTAACAAAACACTAAAAATCAATATTAACCAAAACTAGTCATATTCTTTCCAATATATTCCTTAATAATTATTCAAAATTATTCAACAATGAAATTGACAGTCAAAATAAGGATAGATCAATCGGAAAATCAATGAACTTTCATAGTTAGATCTTCATTTTGCAATCGGTTTTAATGGAGATAGGGCTACTGGCGAAGCCTCCTTAAGAGTCAACGCGTCTATTAGGGTACCTCTATGGTGATGTGGAAACCCCCTTTCAAGATATTTTATGATAAGTAACAGTTTGTTTTGAAATATATTCTGTTTTACTCATAAAAACCTCTGTATATTGTATATTACGTTATGCCGTGACCAGACCAGTATCGTGACGTCATAAATTCTTGTCCCCGGCTTACAAAGGTCTTGTCTGACGTTATCCTATTCAAAGAGCAAATATTAAATTAAAATTCTGGAACTACCATGTTAATATTTGATGGAGCGAGGTCTTACATGGACATAACTATAGTTGAGGCCGCTGAAAATATTAATGTAATTCTCTCTTGTCTACGAAGTAACACCACTCGTGAACTCCAACCGATGGATAAATCATCTTTACCAGTTAATCCAGGAAACCCGATAACCAAATTGAGTTTGGGTGAAATCTTCACCAAATCTTCAACAGGCAACCACGGAAAACCAAGATACGAACTACAAAAAGCAAACGAGACATTTCTTCTAATAGCGAGTCCACACAGATTACATTGTTAAGGACAATTCGTCTGATGAAATTAGCGCCGTTATCCGAATTGAAACGCAAGATTGCCGAAAAGAAAGTTGAGAATGCGATACCCGAAATAACTAGTGCAAATTCGCCCTTCAAGGCTATAGGATTGCTACACCCAAAAATGAAGGTATGTATAGCAAAAAGGGAAACAAGCTGTAAACTCTAAGGTGCAGGAAGTTACGAATAATCCATTTTCTTCAAATCAAAAGAAAGAAAAATATATCTCCAAACTCTTATTAAACAAAGGAAAAAACATGGAGGTATAGCAAGAACATGGTATTGCATCTTATGAGGAAGACGGAAAAGAGACCTAAATATGTGCACGAAGCATGCGCAGGTCAAACAGGAAAAGATAAAGTACCATGGATCTGCCCTTGTGTTTCCAACCTCTAAAGAATGCTATTTTTATTTTTAAGAATGATTTTATATTATTTTACACAGTGGTATTATATTTTGAATAAATGTTTCTAATATTGCCACTATATTCCCAATACTGGGTGGCAATATTAGGAGACCTATGGTACTAATATTACCACTACCACCTTCTTGTGGTATAGGCTCCATGATTATATTATTAACACCCCAAAAAATTATAAATATTTTCCCTCTTAAAGTGGCACTATTTGAAACACTTAAAAGTTATATGTTTTAAGGGTCAAAATATCACTCTGTTACCTGATTTTCAAGCATATTTTGCGGCTCCTCCTTAAAACACCGATATCTAATCTGATTTTTCCACTGCATCACGTCATCGGGAATCCCAAAATCGAGCTGTTGGAAAGTTGTTGGCGAAACGCGAAACTCTTCGGCACTATCACAAAACTCCACGCTGACCCGACAGATATTTCCGAATTTCACTTGCAGATCACTAGCATTTTTTCCCCTATCCCCGTCATTTATGCACTCCCAAATGTTTACGTACACCGAATCTTCGTCATCCGAAACATCCATGTCATCGTTCGAAGGCTTCATACGCACATTTTGGCCATGGTAGGGTTCGTAATACTCAATATCGTACCTTAAGTTTCTAAGCCAGTTAGACACACTGCTGTCGCACATTTTACTTGCGTTTGACTCACTTATTCAGAGATAATAACATTTTGCCACATCCTCTCTGATAAAACCGTGATTTTGTGTGGTTCGTGCTCATAAAAATACTGCACATGAGGAGTATGACGATATTATTTTCTTCAGTGTTACGTAGATGCGTTTAAATGGGCGAAATAAATAAAACTGTTTGTTATACTGGCTATTCATTGATAAGCCGAGCAGCGACAAGTACAATCGTTTCCTTTTAAAAGGGTTTAGTCATTTATTTATAAAACAAACGGAGATGCTTAAAAGAGTCAATTGGGTGTAACTCTGTCCAATTTAATTGGGTAATTAGCTATTACGAGCCTAGACTGAATTAAGTTTAAACCCACATATGGTTCGCCAAGTATTTACACAGATATTATTGAACTTAACGTTTCACTAGCTGTGCAACGGCAGATAATATGTGTGGTTTATAATATATAATACTATTAATTAATTATAGCTGGCTGATATGAAACATTATAATATAAAACGCGGGTACCAGTAGCGTACGTTTCAATTTATGTCTCCGTAGGGGTCAGGGGCGACGTTATCAATCAGAATTAAATTCAGTCACCCTCCAGCTGCGAATTAAGCCGTTAGAATTGGGAATGATAATAAACATGTTCCCATGTTGTATATAAGGAACTACTCAACTATATTAGACTAAGAGCTCGCGTGAAAAAACCGCGTGATATACCAAAGATTTGACTCTAGAAATAAATAGTGTATAGTTCGTTACTCTTCCTGTTAATGTTCGTTGTGTACTTGGTTCCGACCGTAAGTACCACTTTCCTTATTAAGGTAGCATTGTGGAGGACACCTTTGCATCACGTTTGTGGTCACGACAGTCACTGGTCACGAGTCACGACACTTCCAGGATAAAGTATATAGATGGTGATAATATCACCGTAACCTTAGGAATACCTCTTGGTATCGTGGCATATACATTTCCTAAGCTTTGCGTGTGTTAATTAAGAAATACATAATGTTTCTTTGTAAACTTATGGACAGCTGTCCGTAGAGGCATTTACTTGTAAAAGCTACAATTTACATAGCTCATGTACCTTTTATTTGCTTAGTTGAGCATTTGCTCTTGGTGGTCTGATAACTACCTACTTACATTGGTGATACATCTGTCTTAGGATTGTCGATTTCGTCATTACAAGCGATATCACCATCGCTATTTATTTTAAATTTTAGCTTGTCTCTGTTGCAAAAAGTGTCAGGCAATCAGACATAGATTAATATATTAGTGTCAAACGTCAAAATTATAGATCTTAGATCATTCGATCGGTGAAGTTGCAAAGATCTTTTTTTTTCAGATCAGATTTTCAGATCAGATCAGATTTTGCTAAAATCGAATGGTGCCTAGCTGGTTTAAGTTAACTTAAATACGTCGAACTCACGACCATTTGCCGTAAAGAGGTGCGGCCGGTTTCTGTGACATTGCGCCTAAAGCTACATCTAATTTAGTGTCACAATATATATATATATATATATATATATATATATATATATATATATATATATATATATATATATATATATATATATATATATATATATATATATATATATATATATATATATATATATATATATATATATATATATATATATATATATATATATATATATATATATATATATATATATATATATATATATATATATATATATATATATATATATATATATATATATATATATATATATATATATATATATATATATATATATATATATATATATATATATATATATATATATATATATATATACTTATATATTAGCTTTGAAATTCTTTGCTATTCATATTTGTTTTGTGAAAAGTAATCTTGGGTTTGTAGCATTTCATTACATAGAGAAATAAGCAAATAGACGAATAAGAAGGAAGATACACTTACCAGTGCTATATCTGGACATACATACGGAAACGAACCACTATACACACGGAAACGAACCACTTAGATGTTGTACAAGTTCTTTCACCTTTATTGAGGATCTTCAGAGCAGTGTACGATTTGTTTCATTGATCATTTATACTTGAATTTAAAATATTAATACTCCAACACTTGCAGTGACGTTTTATGATATTAGTTTTTGACGGAACTCAAATTCTTAGATTACACAAACCTAGTCTACTATTTATATTTGTTCTATTTGAACATATTATACCGGGTGTCAAAAAAGTCCCGGGACGGTCAAATATTTATCGGGAGTTACCCCCACCCCCGCCCCAGTGAGTGGAGTGGGGAGGTTGAGTTTGGTATGTCTGAATAGTTTTTTCAAAAATATTGAACCCCTATTTTTTTGTTTTCCGATACGACGCATATTTTTCTAAATATTTGACCGTCCCGGGACTTTTTTGACACCCGGTATATAAAAGCAATAGGCATATAGTTATCCAGAAGATGTTAAACCGTTAACTTTAAAATGCATAAAATCTTGTTGAACCTATTGAAAAACAACTACTTCCAGCTATATGCTGGAGAATATTGAATTACATATACAATAGAGTTCTGAAGCATTCAAAGAGGGAGTGATACAGAAATTGCTTGCTTAGTCAAAACTAAAATCATTTGTTGGTCTTATGTATTAATTATTGTTTCTTCGAAAATTCATCCAATTTTCACCCTGGATATATTTATTAAATTTGAAATTCTTTGCTATTCATATTTGTTTTGTGAAAAGCAATCTTGGGTTTATAGCATTTCATTACATAGAGAAATAAGCAAATAGACCAATAAGAAGGAAGATACACTTACCAGTGCTATATCTGGACATACATACCGAAACGAACCACTATACACACGGAAACGAACCACTTAGATGTTGTACAAGTTCTTGCACCTTTATTGAGGATCTTAGTTTATCTTATCAGAGTTTAACATCTTCTGGATAACTGTATGCCTAATGCTTTTATATATAATATGTCCAAATAGAACAAATATAAATAGTAGACTAGGTTTGTGTATTCTAAGAATTTGAGTTCCGTCAAAAACTAATGTCATAAAACGTCACTGCAAGTGTTGAAGTATTAATATTTTAAATTCAAGTAAAAATGATCAATGAAACAAATCGTACACTGCTCTGAAGATCCTCAATAAAGGTGAAAGAACTTGTACAACTTCTAAGTGGTTCGTTTCCGTATGTATGTCCAGATATAGCACTGGTAAGTGTATCTTCCTTCTTATTCTTCTATTTGCTTATTTCTCTATGTAATGAAATGCTACAAACCCAAGATTATTTTTCACAAATATATATATATATATATATATATATATATATATATATATATATATATATATATATATATATATATATATATATATATATATATATATATATATATATATATATATATATATATATATATATATATATATATATATATATATATATATATATATATATATATATAAAGATCAACGAAAATATAGAGCATAAATAAGTAATTAAATACAATAAATATATCAAATTATAAATTAATATTAAATTAATGATCAATATCTTTCGTATGTAGTATACTAGAAGTGCGAGCACGCACGTATCGCTGTCGAGCCTATGTACCATACATAACGCCAACCAGCTACGCCTAAAAATAATTATAGCATATATGGCATGAATAAACTATGTCTAGATTAAAAGATTAATGGTAGAAATGGGTTGCGGGATTATATAATTTAGAAGCAAAATGAAATGTAGATATGACGCCTAAATTAAACACTGAAGTTACGCGACAAAGTCAGATTCACTAACGATAGTACTGTAAGCGCTAACGCCCTGTGTATACTCTTTTCAGAATAGGACTGTTCCGGCTGAGCCATATGTTTATTATCGGGATTGCGGTAGACGTTAATTGCCTTCAGGGCGACAGAGTCTCGATAACAATGTTTAGTTTTAAGTAAAGTGTTTAAGGGCTGCTTCGACGGCCCTATGAAAGGAATATGTAGAGGTTTTGCAAGATAGTCGAGAATATACGTTTGTAGCAGACGCTTGTTCTATTATTTTAATTATCGTTGGGCATTCGTTTACAGTATAATGTTCAGAATTTAAAATTAAATCAAGTGAAGTTCAAATTATACGTAAGTTATACGTAAAATTAAACAAATCAAATAATAGACATTAATCTGATTGGCCAGATTGTATAATAACAATAAGAAAGAAAATGGTAACCAGGAAGTGCAGTTGTTTTTCTATACGGCATATTTGTGGTTACATATAACAATGCAAGAGAGTTCAGCTATAGCGTTCAATAGCCATAGCCATAGCGTTAATTTAATAGTTAAACGTAATAAAAATAATTAAAATAGTGAAATATAAGTAGAACACCAGTGGAAAAAGTTTTAAGGCAGAAGTAACTGCATATTAAGTGTTTTCGTCGAAATTAAGACGTGAGAAATGGAGGCTTGGTACCGTCCCCAGCCTGTAGAAGACTTTCGTAAGCAGTATAAGGAAACGGTAAAATTATAAGAAGTTCCAAGTATAAAGAAGCAGTAAGAGTGGAGAATTTGACGATCCACAGTTTGAGGGTAAAGATATACTACAAAAGGTTTCCGGCAATCGTAGCAGCGTTCCCGAGAAAGCACGGCCAGTAATAGCAGCTTTTCAGAGATAGAACGACGGCGTCCGGTAGATGACACCACCAGAGCCCAGCTGTCAACAAACCAGTGTCGTGGAAACTAGTGCTAAGTGTTTGCGCATCGCAAATTAAAAGGATTAACATAAAAATTATAAGGTAACAACCATCTCAAACATTGCTAGTTTTAAGTATATTGTACCAGCTTAGTCCCATGTATTAGAATAAGTTACATTAGAATAAGCGCAGGGTATTTATAAGTTTCAGAATTTGTTTATTTATTTGCATGAGTATATAACAATAAAAATATTTATCATATTTCATATTTAAATTACTTCTTCTTTCTTATTATTATTTTGAAACTTTTCAGGAAACAATTTAAATCCTATAATTTGGGACAATTTAAAATGCAATTGATTTAACAAAATATGGTAGTATCATTGACTCATTCAATATTTGGAAAATAACTTCAGTTTTCAAAATTCTAATCTGGCAAAATAATTACATAGACCTAATTGGACCTCCCTTAATGACGATAGGGTACTCGTGTCCTCAGTGGTGCATCTCAAATTATAAATTACTGTTCATAGAACTGGCACCCATAGGAAGGATTCAATAGGGAAGAAACAGCGTAAGTATCGTGTAAGCTTATTAGACGTTTCTTCGCTATACTATTACTATTATTATCTCATTTTATATAAATCTAACAGTGGAGCATTAAAACAACAGTTTGTTTTTATTTTTTCTCAAGAACAGTGCGTAGAACGATAAAATCTTAAAGTTTCCTTCTCCATAATTGAACAAGGAATACAAAAGTAATTTTAATTTTTAGAGAAACCAGCAGCGTCATATATTTTTTTAAATAGCCGATACGTGACGTGCCAATACGTGTGCCACTGGTAAGACTAAAAAATCGTTTTGGTAAGACTACAAAAGACTGGTAAGACTAAAAAATCTCCCATAGCTATTGATAGGCTTTAAACTCATTATAATATGTCAAGCTGTTTTGGAGAAATCTAATTTTGACTGTTTTTTTTTAATTAAACTTCAATATCCTGTGGATCGCTAATGAAGCGTTTGCGTATATACCTGCAAGTACATCTAAAAAAAAGTTGTTGGGTTTTCCTAATACTATTTTTATAATTTGGGTATCCCTAGGGTTATACCACATACCTATTACCATAATGCCTATAAAATTTAGGTACCTACTACCTACATGTATCTAGCGTTATTACATCAATTATTATTACTAAACTGGTTCATAGTTATATAATTTAATTTAGATAAAGAGCTGCCATCTAACAAAAAAATAAGTACCTACCTATAACTAAAAAAATATTATTTTGGTTTTCATTTAGTCAAATTATTCTAAGCTTATTTACTTCTAATCTAATTGAATTCAAATAATAATAATAATAATAATAGTTTATTGTTTTAGGTCTCGTTCGTGGATAGAGATGTGTGATTATCCGGATTTATTAAACAAAGATATCCGAAGCTTACACAAGTATAGTGTGTCGTGAGCATTTTGGAAATAAAATGTTTATAAATCGGAACCAGAACAAAAATTTTGGATGAAAACAAATTTTCAAGTTCCATCACTAGAAACAAGAATATTGAAGCTTAAAGTGAGGTCCGTTAAAATATATTTCTTTAAAATGTTTTAAATATTCCTTATGAAAAACAATACAAATTAATTATTTATAGGTAGTTATTGGACATTTTAAACATCCATATAATCATATATAAAGAAATATAAAATTTCCCCAACTCTATACACTTTTTACAAACTTGGCAACGCCGCGCAGCAAATCCAAGTTAAATATCTCAAGGGCATCGGCGGCGTTTATACAAGATGAAAGGAGTGTCGCATATGAGTGTAATATGTGTCCTCGTTGTTTATAACAAATTTATTATTGGGAATTAAGGCGCCATATTTTGTATATATAATTTTTCAGTATGGTAGAACATTTGTATGCAATAAAAAAAATAGGAATGTTCCCTATGTAGCTGATTATTTGCGATTGCCAGATGCAGATTTGTATACTGGCCATAACATTTGTCCTTCCTAGGCAACTCTTTCGGCCAATGCTGGGAGTAATATCACCACCCTTAAAAGGAGGGTTATTTGGAATATTTAATCTCAAACAAGATTGTTATTGTAAAAAAATACAGAGAGAACAGCGCAACGAGTCAGGCGATACAGACGTCGGTTTCTTTGTGAAAAATCGAATATACATAATTTTCCATAAAGTAAAGACATAATAAATAAATTGCTGGGACATTTTTTATATTAAAATTACTCTTTAGTGACTAAATTACTTTACCTCACTAGTGTTCTAAAGTATACTTTAGCTCACTACTTTATCTCACTAGTGACTTACGGGCCACTTTATACCTTTAAAATCTCATCAATGAAAATCACTTTATATGAAAGTGTTAGATAAAAAAGGTTTATGCACATGGTAGGTGCAGCTTTATATTATAGTTTAAATTTCGTATCGTTCTGCCACCTGGTATGCTATTATATGACAAAATGTTTTGTTCCCATTCTGTAATAGACAATTTATCTTGTTGAAATGTGTAAAATTAAAAATAAACAAAATACCTTTCACAGTCGGTTAATTCTTAGAAATACAATCGTAACAGATAACGCGAATTCATACATTGATATAAAATCAGGATTATGAGAAAATGTGATTCATGCTAGGGTAAAATGTAAATATATCATTGTAAAAAAAACTTACAGTTGTAGATTTTGATTTACTCTTCATTCGCAATAAATTAGTATCCTCTCCTGTGTCCACAGAATCATCAGTAACTATGGTAGTAAAGTCATTATTTGTGGGCAAAATTGGGGCGGATATATCGCTTTTCATTATGTTTTTTCTTCTGCTTTTCTTATCGATAGTGTTCAAGATCTTCATATTATCTGAATATGGTTTTTCAATTTTTTCCTTGTTATTAATATCGTCTACAGTTGCTGATATGCTTTCGACTACTTCGCTGATTCTATTGATTATTTCTGCACTAGCAGAATCAGTCTCACCGTCCTCGTCAATATTTTTCTCTGTCCTCTCTGCAGAGATGTTATCACTCGAGATATTTACATCGATGCTTTTTGTTATCGGTAAAACTTCCTCACTTGACGAATCTCTTACTTCAGATTCCTTGTTAATCGTTGTATCGATTATTTCCGATATTTCTACACGTATATTTGGACTAAGAGGATTCTCTATTTCCTCAGCTCCAACCGTCGCACTAGCCGCAACACATCTCAGATCGCGATTTATTGCATCCGAGTTTTCCTCGTCATTGTCTGCAAGAACCGTCTCACTTATTTCACTTGCAAGCACTATGTTTGTATTCTCCAATATGTCTTTTTCCAAATTAACAATCACAGTAGGAATCTCGACTATATCATCTATGTGTGTATTATATGTAGGACTTTTATTTTCGTGATAAATACCGTCTGCTACAACAGCGACATCGATTAATTGATCTATATTTGAGTTACTTCGACTTTTAAAATCATTATTTTCTAAAGCATGTTCTTCCAGTGTGGCAGCGATCTCTCGTTTGTCGGTCCAATTGCCAAATATTCTTCTAGGGCACAGTGGCGACGATATCATGCTTTTTCTTAACTGAGGTTTATTACTTATTTCTAATAAATTGTCTAGACTTGCTGCTTTTCTCATTGTAGTTTTGGCAGATAAACTACCTGTGGCTATTGCTGAAGATAAATCGTCCTGTTCAAACTCCTCATCGTCGTACCATACTGATCTAAAGTCTGCATTAATTTTACGATTTCTCCTCGGTTGACTCAATTGTTGTCGTCTAGATAAGCTGCCAGATTTACTCATAGCGTCGCAGTTCTGTGCACGGATCCCTAAATCTTGTTCGGAGCTGTGTAAGGATTTGATGTTCACTGTCGCCTCTGCAGAAGTTTCTTTTATTTTTGCTTCCAGAATGTTCAGATATCCCGCGGATCCAAAGAAATTCATTTTGATCGATTTTTTTCAACTATCACACGAGATGTTTTGCGATCGACTAGATTATTTCCTATCGCAATCTCCTTGATAAATTTGATAAGGTGAATTGTCAGAAGATAATGAAATAAAAATAAATATTAGTAGCCAGCGAAATGATTGCCGTAGGAAGTGTTTTTATCATAGTAGGTATATTATTCAACGTCCAATTAATGATAGCCACTATTAACGCAGGTTAACGTTTACGTCACGAACGAAGGCGAGTGGCGCAAATCGCCCAGTTAATAACGGCCATTAATTGCAAGTTGAATGTTATAATTTGTCCGCGAGCATTATAGGTTACTTATCTTGAACTACTTATTTTTCAGTTGTTAATACATTTTCGGGAAAAATGTCACAACATAATTTCAGTTTAAAACGTCAGTTTAATTAATTATTTACAGCACAATTGGAGAAAATTTAGCTAATCAAATACCAAACTTAAATAACTATAGAGACTATATATATATTTTTTTTTTGTATACAAACACCAATGGCATTTACTATAATTACAATCTGATCTGAACTTAGATCAATGAGTAATATTTTTCTAACCTAATTTACTACTGCTACAAAACTTATATCTAAGGACTTACTCACTAGTGTTCCTTATATTTTTCTAATACTTAATTACACTAATATTAATGTGTACACAGGCACTGTTCTCTGCTTTTGCACTAACACAAAATTATACTAGCTCGAAGGGTTTGATCCTCCTGAGCCTTCGAATCTGGTTTGTATTGTCGAGGAGCTGGATGACTTGACGTGACGATGAAGTCGCTGTTCGTGACTTTTGGCGAATTCGCTGATGGTCTGGATAACGGTGTCCATTCCCATGTCCCTATGGAGGTCACTATTTCTGCAATACCAGGGGGCATTAACAATGCTCCTTAACACTTTGTTTTGGAATCGCTGGATTATATCTAGATTGCTCTTACTGGCACAACCCCACAGCTGGATGCCATATGTCCATACGGGCTTGAGAATCTGTTTGTACAAAAGTACTTTGTTATATATTGACAGTGTGGAATTTCGTCCAAGCAGCCAATACATTTTTTTAAATCTGATATCTAATTCTTCCTTTTTCTTTTTGACATGTGCTCTCCAGCGTAGCTTAGCGTCCAGTGTTATACCCAAATATTTTGCTGTATCAGCATCTGGTACTTGGATATTGTTTATGCTAACAGGGATATGTCGGTCTGTCTTGTTAGTGAAATTAACATGGGCAGATTTACTCTCATTTAGTTTAATTCTCCATTGCTTAGTCCAGGTGTTGATTTTGTTAACTGATTTTTGCAGATTTATTGCCGCTTCTTGGTGATCCTTTCCCACAGCCATTATAGCAGTGTCATCAGCAAAGGTGGCAATCGTGTCATATTCTAATTCAGGAATATCACTGGTGTATAGTAGATAAAGGACTGGCCCTAATACACTCCATTGTGGTACTCCCGCCTTGATTTCTTTAAGTTCAGAATAATCGTCTTCCTGCTTAATTCTAAAAGTTCTATCTGAAATATAAGACTTCATTAATTGTGAGAACTGATTAGGCAGGAGCTTGCTTAATTTATACTGCAGTCCCTCATGCCATACTTTATCAAAAGCCTGTGCTACATCAAGAAAGACGGTAGAACAAACTTTTCTTTCCTCCAGCGACTTTTCAATTACATCTGTGATCCTATGGACCTGATCTATAGTTGAATGACTCTCTCTGAATCCAAACTGATGGTCTGGAATTATGTGTTTGTCTTCAATGATTGGTTTTAATCTTTTAAGAAATATTCTTTCGAACAGTTTTGATATTACAGGGAGCAAGGAGATTGGCCTGTAGGACGAAGCTTCATTTGGTGGTTTTCCGGGTTTCAGGATCATTATCATTTCTGCTACTTTCCATGTCTTCGGTACATATTTTAATCTAAAAGATGCATTAATAATATAGGTAAGTTTTTGAATGGCTTTACGTGGGATGTTTTAGAATTTCCCCCGTAATTAGGTCAAATCCTGGGGCTTTTTTCGGGTTAATGTTTTCTTTAATTTCTTTTGCTATTTCTTTCGGGGTAGCAGGTCTGATTGCACCTTCTTCCTGGATAAGATTATCCCAGTCAATAGTGTTTTCTCCCTCATTCGGCTGGAGAGTCTCTTCAAGATATTCAGCGTACCTGTTGGCTTTTTGCATATTACTTTTTGCCCACGTACCATCTGTATTTTTAATTGGTGGGTTCTGCTGTATTGGTCTCTTTAGTCTCTTGGTAGCTCTCCAAAGTGAATAGTCAGTTGACAGTTCACTTAGGTAGTCAGTAATAGACTTATCTTTGATTTTTTTAATCTCTCTTTTGAGTTGTTGTGTGGCATTATTTAATATGGTTTTATCGGCTGGTGATCTAGATTGATGCCAGATTCTTCTGAGCCTTCTTTTCTCGGAAATAAGAGCTCTGATTTCTTTGGGGTAGTTGTTACCTTTAATTCTTGGAGTAATATCTGGAGTATTATCCCATGCAGCTTGTTGGATAACATTAACAAATGATTCTGTTTCATTATCTAGTTGTTCTTCATTTCTTAGAGGCACTGACAAATTGATACTCTCTTCAAGTTCTAATCTGAAGCTTTTCCAATCTGTTAGTTTATTTACTAATCTATGGGCTAATTCACTTTGTATAATGCTGTCACTGAGCGTACGTAATATGGGAGAATGGTCAGAGTTCAAATCCCAAGCTTCTTCCACATGTATATAGTTTACTGATACATTTCGAGTTATGAAAAAATCAATTAGATCTGGGATTTTGTTGGGATCTGTAGGCCAATATGTTGGCTTGCCAGTTGATAATGTTTCGCACTTTAGTTGATTGGCTGCTTGTAGAAGTTCTTTTCCTTTTGTGTTCGTTAACCTAGATCCCCATTGGACATGTTTGGCATTGAAATCGCCACCTATGATGAATCTATGTCCGTGACTATTTAGAAATCCTACATATTGTTCTTTTTTGAGAGCATGTCTAGGCGGACAGTAAACTGCAGCGACAATGATCTCATAAGTTTTGGTTTTTACCTTTACAGAGGCAGCTTGAAACTGTTCTGTTTTATATCCGGTTTCTTGATGATGCTTAATTGAATCCTTAATTACGATAGCACTACCACCTTTCGCTGCATTTGCTGGATGTATGGTATGATATGTTTTGTATCCCTTAAATTTAATGAATGATTCATTAGTAAAATGAGTCTCCGAAATAAGGCATATGTCAATGTTCTCTATATCTAGGACTGCTTGCAATTCTTGTTGGTGTTGTAAGAGTCCATTGGCATTCCACTCCATAATCCTAAGGCTACTTAACATTATGAGTTTTTGGAATAGCTCCTTTAGCGCTATGTTCAAGTCTGCTAATACGTTCATCCATTTGTGTTAATTTCTCCATAATTTGTTGGAGAGAGTTTTGTATGAATACATTTTGGTCATTTTGTTTAGTGTCATTTGTATTAATACTCAATTCAGGCTTACCAGTAACTGCTTGACTGTACGCTTTTTGTCCTGCACTTATATTCTTTGGAACTTGTTGGTTATTCCTCTGTGGCTGCTTAGGAGGAACTGGTTTCTTAGTGCGCCTATCTTTTAATTTTTGCACTTCTTTTGCAACCATGCATCCTCTGTAGTTAGCTGGATGCCCTTCACCACAATGAACACATTTTGGTTTTTCATTCTTTGGTTTTTCACACTCCATTGTTAGGTGCTTGCCAGTACATCTGACGCAGCGTGGTTCCATGGCACAGTATTTTTGCGTGTGTCCATATGCTTGGCATTTTTTGCACTGTGGCACAAGCCTGGACTTTCTTAATGGCAGAATTTCAACTCTAACCCCTAGTATATCAGTTATTCCGTAGATTTTGTCAATACTCTCGTCATGTCTGAATGAGAGCATGAACATGTTAAGTGGTTGTTTTGTTTTATATTTTAATTTGGGAGTGGCTTCAATAAGTTTGTAGCCACGTTTTCTCATTTCCTGTACTATTTTTTCTGGTTCTATGGAATGATACAGTTTGTTAGCCATAACTTTAATTGGCCTATTTTGCTTATTCTCGTAGGAGTGCCAAGTGTACTCTTTTTCGGTTAACATTGCAGTAAGCATTTTATAATTTGTCTCATCCT
Source organism: Tetropium fuscum (assembly GCA_964058915.1). Classification (NCBI taxonomy): domain Eukaryota; kingdom Metazoa; phylum Arthropoda; class Insecta; order Coleoptera; family Cerambycidae; genus Tetropium; species Tetropium fuscum. The sequence goes on from CAXKVY010000305.1 coordinate 111,809, forward strand.
GTAGATTAATTTTAATATTTTTGTCATGAATGACTTTAATCTGAGCGCCAGGAAGCTGGAGTTCATTAAAATTATTTATATTGTCCAGACTATATTTGGAAAACACTATGTATATGTACCCAACGGACGAATTAGAAGTGTTAGAAATCGTAAAAAATGAAGGCTAAAAAATTACCAGGCTTTAGATCAAATACGGTCCGAAATTTTAAAGGAGATCCGGGTCCTATTGTGCACACAGGCGCCCAAAATTATGAACGGCCAAATAAGAAGTAATGAAACTAGTTTTCCCAATGTAATTAAAGAAACGTTACTTATTCTATTTTCTAAAGCTTCGTCGATAAATTAATGCATTATTTAAATCTCTTGACACATTGTAGTCATCAGAAAATATTTAATTTATAAACAATATAATAAATTAACACACTTTAAGGTTGGGATTTTGTAGAGTGAGAGGCAAATAGATGCATTTATTTTGGTTAACTATGAATAATTGAAAATCTAAATTAGTTTCAGGCACTAGCTATTATTATTATTATTATTATATAGTGATGATTATAATAAAAGTTTTTTGTCCCCAAATTTTCTTAAAAGCCTGTTCTGTGGTCTTGCAAATAAACTAATATGATTTTAACAATAAAAATGCATATTTTCATTGCAAGACCACAAAACAAGGTTTTAAGAAAAAATTTGGACAAAAAGCATATTATAATTATCACTATAATAATAGCTAGTGCCTGAAACGAATTTGATTATCAGATCTTATGTAGCTTTTTAGGGCTCCGTACCAAAGTGTAAAACGGGACCCTATTACTAAGACTCCGCTGTCCGTCTGTCCGTACTATTATTTTGTAAATCCAATAAATTAATATTAATATCCCCCATACATATTATATCATGCAAATAAATGCATCTAATTGCCTCTCACTCTACAAAATCCCAACTTACAACCACATGCCAGTTCTTTGATGTGGTACATTTTGCCGCGACGACCTTGGACCTTTAACTGGAATGCACGGCGTTTGCGTTTATCTACACCATATATGGGCAACCCCCATATATGGGCCCTCCGGCTCCCGGGCCGGATCCGGCCCTCCACCAGCCTCAATCCGGCCCGCGAGAGATCCAGAAAATTCAAGTAACGATATCAATTCAAATCCATAAATAATATTATTAAGCGTACGCAGTGGAACGCCACAGATCGAGTCAGAAATAGTCGTTAGAAAGAGGCAAACAGATAAATATTCGGGAAGCCGCTCGTGCACTTGGAGCACTCTCGTACGATCGAGTGTATTCTAGTTGCTTATTGGGGGAATATAAACCGCTCAGTGCGCGTGTCTTCTCATTATTTCTTAACAACCGATGAAGTTAAACTGATATTCGCGTAAGATCAAGAGTACAACGCGGGAAATATTCAAGCAAATTCTATCCACATGTATGTGTCCAAGAGAAATGGACTAATGAATACTTTTTTATCTTGCATAGTGGTAAACCTATGTGTTTGTTGTGCAATGAAACAATTTCTGTTTTAAAAGAATACAATATGAAGCGGCATTACTCCAGCAAGCATTTCCCTCAATATAATTTACTCACGAGCCAGCTAAGAAAAGATAAAATTAAAAAACTCATTACCGATTTAGGGAAACAGCAACAAATGTTCCATTCACAAAAATCAAATCTAGACAGTGAGTGTTGTTAAAGCTAGTTTTATAATTAGTTCCAAAATAGCGAAATCATCGAGGTCATTTTCTGAGACACAGTTTGTTGAGGAGTGCCTAGTAGATGTTGCAGAACTTTTGTGCCCAGAAAAGAAGCAAGAGTTTGAGAAAGTGAGCTTATCGCGACCTACTGTTGTTCGACGTATATATATGATGGCTCGTGATATCAAAAAAACATTGACCGATAGATTGACTGATTTTCAAGCATTTTCGATTGCTTTGGATGAGAGTACAGATTTATCTGACACAGCCCAGTTAGCTATTTTTATACGAGGTGTTGATGAAGAATTTGCAGTGACAGAGGAATTACTGGCTTCACGGCCGCTACAAGGGAACACTAGTGGAAAAGTTATTTTACAGAGGTGTAAAGTACTTTTGAGCAATATAGTTTGCAATGGTGTAAATTAGTTAGAGTGTGCACAGATGGTGCGCCCTCAATGGTCGGTTCACGAAAAGGTTTGTTTCGGAACTCTGAAGGAAAGAGCAACCGCTATGAATGTGCATGAATGTGAATTAATAACTCTGCATTGCATTATTCACCAGCAAAACTTGTGCTCTAAGTCCATTCCACTGAAGAATGTTATGGATGTGTAGTAAATACCATTAATTTCATTAGATCCCGTGGTCTTAACCATCGACAGTTTGAAGCATTTTTTGATAAACTCTCTACAGAACGCGATGTGGCATATTATGGCGAAGTATATAAGGTGGCTAAGCAAAAGTAAAACGCTGAAAAGGTTTTATTACCTTAGAAAAGAAATAGCTAATTTTATGGAAATGAAAGAGAAAGCATTGCCGCAAATTTGTAATCCAACTTGGCTTTGCGACTTGGCATTCCTGGTAGACATCACAGGACACTTAAACGACCTGAACTTGAAACTTCAAAAACAAGGGCAATAGATCTATCCCCAAAATTTTGCATTCAACTGGAAAATGAAAGATATATGGGTATTATAAACCCCTATAAAGTAAAAAAAATAGTTATTTACAGTGGCGGCTCCTCGAGGTGGGCAGGGTGGGCAGTGCCCACCCTAGGGTTTAAGGTATAAAAGAAAAAACAATATTCAAATAAATTTTTCAATTATCATGTAGAATGTTCAATATGTTTTAACACAATAGCATGACAGATTTTAAGTTTTAAGTAAGATTATAAATAAAAAGTATGTTATTAATCAGTAATCACATTCCGATTTAAATTTTGCGCGTTACGCACCCGAAATAAATTAGTAATAGGTACGATCTGTTTGCCCATAGCGCGAGGGAGACCTGTTAATCATCGCTATGGGCAAGCCCGTAGATGACAAGCAGGCCTGTATTAATACGCGATATACGTTCTAGGTATACGCGGCGACGATTGTGCGAGCGAAACGGTAAACGTATGCCTAGGTTGTATCCACCCTGACACAGTCTGAGATGGGCTTGCCCGTAGCCTATACCCGCGCCGGTCGGCCGTCACATTTCTGAAGCGGCAAAATAACTATTTGCTGAACTAATAATTTTTGTCTTAAAACTTAATAATAAATATTAAATACCTCGGTTCTAGATGAAATACTAGATGAAATTTTAAATCCCGTACAATTGAAGTGATACGTAATTATAATAATAAAAACTTTATAATTATATATACCTACCTACCTACCACTAAATTGTAGGGGATTTAAAATTTTATCTAGTATTAGAACCACGGTATTTAATATTTATTAAAAACCAATTCATTGAAGTACCTATTTATTATAACCTACCTATAGGTTAGGCGTGTAGGAAACTAATTATTTTGCATATCCTATAATACGAAAATAATATCGCCCTTTATTCTTTAGCTTTTCAGCTATGATTATAATTATGTATGTAGTAATAGCTAATCTCTAATCTAACAAGTAATAAAACTAATAAGTAACGATACCCCATCAATCAAGTAGTGGGAAATATATGTTTTGATTTTTTATTAAAACAGGCTTCTTAAACCGACTTGAAGAGGAATTCAGTGCAGGCGCACCTGTTTCGTGCATTATTTTGTACCTATATTATGCTACGGGCTTGCCCATCGATGCGGTTTGAGTGATGTAACGTCCAGGATTCTCGCCTTTCAGCTTCAGCCCCTAATTGGTGATTGGTTTTGAGTTTTCTGTTTTCAGTTTAGATCACCAAGGACATAATAATAGAGCTTTTAATATCAATTGGTACAGTAAATGTAAATATGAATGGCCAACGGGCAGCGAAATCAGAAATAAATTATTTTGCTGGCATTATTTATTGTTTAACGAACGTAGGTACTCGAACTCCGTGGAATTCGACAGGATATTTTGATTTAAAACAATTATTATATTAATGAATCTTTAAAAATCATGCGCGATCTGAGGAATACACATATTCGACATTAAAATTTAAACTACTGGGAAAACAAAACATTCAGACTTTTCTTAATTCCGCTTATCAGGGAAATATATATTTTTTTTCTGAACTCTGACATTCCCGTTGGTTCTTACTGAACTGTTTATTTTTGGAACGTTCTGATATACCTACGAGCTGTTCTTTTTTTCATACACACAAACTGCTCATATCAAAAATTCAAGAAAAAGTTCCAAAAGTAAATTGACAAACTAGCGTTAAATAAAAAACTCTCTCAATACTTGTTAAACAAAGAAATCAAAATACGACAAGGAAAATTAAAATTCGTTGAATCATTGATCGCAAATTTGACAAACGAAATACCTATTGGTTGTTAAAAAATATTTAACAATCTAATAAAATATATTTTGTTTATTTCAATTTATTTATGACATCAGTAATTCGTGAATAAATATTATTTCAAAAAAGTTTGATACTTTTTCCAAAAATCATGTTTTTTTTTAAATGGATTTTTCATTGAAATTCTGAAGTTCCAGGAAAACGCGCGACTTTAATGCCTGCGGCGCCATTAATGCTTCGCGTACCAAATTTAATATCAATATTAAATTTGTCTGCCCTACATGATGCTTTAGTCATGAGCCGCCACTGGTTATTTACTTTCTGCGTTATTCGTAATAGCAATTACCCCCAACGCAGCGAGGCTAGGAAAATGCGAGCGAGACTAGGCGGATGACATCACATGCCAGCTGTATGCGTCAGACTTGATGTTATAGTAAGGTTAATGACTATTATGAGCTAGGACGGGCCGGTTATTTGTGCCGATAGTTATTGTTATTGCCGATAGTTATAATGCCGATAGTTATTAGCTTTCACACCACTGGATTGGGGCTAGTTGAAGTCGGTATTTGAGGCGAGAAAATCAGATACCATAATCACGTCTACGTTCGGCGAATTATGTGCATCCCCTTTCTGGAAACCCTCCTCCATATTTGCTAACAAGCAATAAGCAAACTATATTTGACGTTCTAAAGAATAAAGGTACTACTAGATAATACTGTGAATAATATGCAGACTTCGTTCAGTTCGTTCTAACGAGAACGTCACGGAATAAACCTAACGCTGTACAGTATGGAGTACGGTTGATCTATCGCGCCTGCAGACTAGCAAGCATGTGACGTCAAACCAATGACAACGCGTTTATCCGATTCAAATAAAGCAAGCATTTTCTATGGATGGTGTTGTGGTTCGGATTGAGTTTTTTCAGGCACAGTTCTAATATTGCTATTATTAGGTCAAAAGTTTCATTCCTCACTACTTTTAATGTACCTATATTATTTTTTTGTGGACACACCTATTGATAAATCAGCTGTTGAGTCATCTTAAAGCTTTTCAAAACAAAAATGGCTTGTGGGAAACACAAATGAGAAGTAAAAACTGTTTTCATTTTTTAACATAGTCACGAAAATATTGAATACGCTACTACCTATTTATTTCTTGCCTACGGCCCGCGACCTGATTAAGTCTCGAAATTACGCCCTCAGCTAAGTAAAGGTTGCCCATACTTGATCTACACAGTTAAATCTCGTGACACGCTTTTATGTCATATAAATTGTGTAACGTAATAAATTGATGGATTTAAATTAATTTAAAGTTTATTTTCTTCTTTTTAGAGCTTGAATGTTATTTTACCTACTAGTAATTATTTTTTTATTTTTTTTAGTTATCGCTTGACATGTTTCTAAGTCTGCGTCATTGTTGCATGTTCGTTTGCCTGTTAATGATCAGTTTTGCCGATGACACGGCCATCTTATATTCGTCACCTTCGTGAAAAAACTTAAAACAGGAAATAGAAAACGATTTCCCAAGTAGCTAAAATGGCTTAGTTATAATAAATTAACACTTAACTAGGGGAAAACAATGTTACCCTTTTACTTTCTATATTACCAGACTTCCTATATTACCGGACTTCCTAATTTGGGTCCCCTAAATGTGGAATTAAACGTAGAAATTCCAGAATCAACTTCAGTAAAATATCTAGGGGTTCTTGTTGACATGACTTCTTGTTATGTGAGATGGGACCTACATACAAAACAGCTAATAAAGAAACCCGAGGACTCTTACATACATTTCGTTATCTAAAAGACTTTGTAAATACTATACAATGTATAAGAACAATCTGTGGCGTTATAGCTTGGGGAGGTGTGTATGACTATTTTTTGAATGAAGTAATGTACCTACTTCTTTCAATAAATAGTATAATAGTAGCGATAGTACAAAAATAGATTATGAGGGAGGTAATTTATTAAAAAAATATTTCATAGTCTAGTAATCCTCTATATGAGAAATTCAATATATGTACTAGACATAAGGCAATTATATTTTTTTTAAATAATAAAAAATAAAAATATAAAAAATAAATAATAAAAAAAAATGTAGAATAAATCCAATACCTCATGAACATGAATACAATACGCGACGACCTGATGCGATTGTATTTCCTAGATGGCTAGATGTGAAAAAAACTATTGGACAAAGATGTACTAATTATGTGGCTCCGAGATTATACCTCGAGAAATAAACGGCATTCCCTTTTATAATACCTTCAAAAACATCATCAGTTTGCATACCTTTTTATTCTCAGTATAAAAGCTTTCGGGATGTTGTGTGTAAAGTGGTATAATAATTATCAGCTGTTATGAATCAATACTATTGTATAATCCATTATACAACACTTTGGAAAAAATTGAGTTTTGAAATGGCCGTAGGCAAATAATCAATTGAAACATTACAACATAGGTACATGTACTTAGAAATTGTACAAGTTCTTTCACCTTTATTAAGGATCTTCAGAGCAGTATACGATTTATTTCATTGATCATTTATACTTGAATTTAATTTATACTTAGGTTTGTGTATTCTAAGAATTTGAGTTCCGTCAAAAACTCACTGCCATAAAACGTCACTGCAAGTGTTGGAGTATTAATATTTTAAATTCAAGTATAAATGATCAATGAAATAAATCGTATACTGCTCTGAAGATCCTTAAAATAAAGGTGAAAGAACTTGTACAACTTCTAAGTGGTTCGTTTCGGTGTGTATAATGGTTCATTTCCGTATGTATGTCCAGATATAGCATTGGTAAGTATCTCTTTCCTCTTATTCGTCTATTTGCTTATTTCTCTATGTAATGAAATGCTACTAACCCAAGATTACTTTTCACAAAATATATATATATATATATATATATATATATATATATATATATATATATATATATATATATATATATATATATATATATATATATATATATATGTATATATTTTTATATATATATATATATATATATATATATATATATATATATATATATATATATATATATATATATATATATATATATATATATATATATATATATATATATATATATATATATATATATATATATATATATTTACATCATTTATACTTGAATTTAAAATATTAATACTCCAACACTTGCAGTGACATTTTATGACATCAGTTTTTGACGGAACTCAAATTCTTAGAATACACAAACCTAGTCTACTATTTATATTTGTTCTATTTGAACATATTATATATAAAACATTAGGCATACAGTTATCCAGAAGACGTTAAACTTTAAAATGGATAAAATCTTGTTGATGTATTTTATGTTACTAAATAAATCGCAATATAAAAAGAGCTTGCATGAGAACCAAAAATGCTTTAAAAACGATTTTTTTTGTGTTTCCAGTGGCGCCAATCATATAACGAAGCGTAAAATGCAAAACGTTAAAGAGCTGCCATGAGACCAAGCCATATAGTAGGCACAGGCATTATTTATCGTTGTCCAGCATCAATGACTAGATGATGAATCTTCTCAGAAATACTGATATATTTCATCGATTGACGGAAAAATAATAAGTATGTACGATTCGACGAGGTAACCTCATAAGAACACTTCATTTGCGTCTCATTGTCCGTCGTAATTTTGAGAAGTTTTTAAAATCAATACAAACTGATAACTATAAAATACCAATAAATCACTGACGCAATGTGGTCGGAATAATCTAAATGTTACGTTTATCATTTATTGCTTTATTTTTAAGCGCAAAGTTCAGGTTTTGATAGACTGGCCGATCTTAACATGTCCCTCTGGTCTCCGCAAACTGCTATATACCGGGCTGCCAAGTCTACGATTACAGATAGCATTTATAAGTTTATTAGACGGAATTTAAGCTATTGTTAAAAAAACTAGACGGAAAAGCTATATCTCCACTGATGACACACTATACGCTTGATTCTCGTCTAATGCATTTAATTTAGTATTATAAATGCTATCTGTAATCTTGGGATAGCCAGCTCGGTATACTGGCCTACTCCACGCTTGTAATGCCGTTGATTGAAAGAACTTCAATGAAGGGTAATACAGAAAGAGATTATAGAAAACACAAGTTTCTTTCGCATTACAAAATAGGTATATAACAAATTCGCTTACGCAAAAACCGTCAGACCGTTTTCGTTGCGTTTTTCAGTTTATTCCAGTTTTAGAAAATTTTATTTAATCAGAATTTAATTTTCAACAGTCAATAAATGAAAATTAATTTCATTACCATCTAATTTTATAACCTCATTTGAAACATCATCGCCGAATTAACCATTGACCATATTAGTTAGGTTAGGATCCCAAATTAGCGGGGGTTCCTATTTTAAAAATCAATGTATTGTTGTCTTATGGGGACTTAAAATTAATTAGACATTATTAAAATAAAAATATTACGAATTTTTGAAGGCGATGTTTGTATAAAAAACGTATGTTGTTGCTTGATCCTATGGTTCAGAAGTTGACATGGTCCTTAAATTTTGCGATCTTGTCGGATGGTAAGTTATGACAGTTATTATAAATAGAGGATTGTAAAATTTAGATAAAAATATATTTTAATAAGAATGAAGTCTCTATCATTAAAATAACAAGAAAAAAATTAAAACTTGAGAGGTACTATGAGATTTTGGATAAACTTATTTACTAACACTTCCTTACATAATAAATTATTAATTCATTGTGTTAATTTAAAAACCGGCAATATTTGTGGCAATATCGCTGAATTTGCATTTATATTCGCTACGTAGGACACTTCTAATTTCTAATCTCATTTTATTTTGATTTACCTATTTCACGTTTTGCAGTTTTCATCACAAACATCTATTTTTTTCTGATTTCAAATAAATGATTTTGAGTGTTGGTTAGGTACCTACTTAATCATAAGTGGAACCAGAAGTGATTTTTTCCTAGACGATTTAGGATGTTTTAAACGTAGCTAGAATATGCGTAGCGTGAGCTCTGGTCACTTTCAGTTTCAAATCCTTTCAGTTTGATTAGTACTTAAATGTATTAAATGCACATTATTCAGTATCAGGATCAACTGATGTATTTTGTTCTTGGTTGCCCCGACCTGAACAGAATATTCATATGTAAGGAATAATTGCAAAAAACTGTTCGATCGGAAGGTGTAATGCACAATACCATTGTTTTTCCGAGCCTGTTCCATCCGTTTCATCAAGTTTGCTGTGCGGTATCTGTTTAGTTAGTTAAAAAAGTGCCCATATAAATAATTATCCGGTACCTATGTAGGTACTTACCGGATTATTATTTTTATGCAGAATTCCACATTTCGACCCTTTTTTCCATTATTCTTATTATAAAAGTGTACAGAGTAGGTATATTTTTCCATCATTAATATAAAAAAATCGATAAACATTGTCCAAAATAGTAATAAAGAAATAAATATATAAACAATCCAGCGACAATCCATAACATAAACCTTAACCTGACTTTTTAATTTTTAAAGCTCAGCTGGCCTGGCGCTCTTGCGTAAGAAATGTTAAGTTAAACTAACACGCGACGTACGTCCATGGAAAACAGACATTTTAATTTCAAATCTTTTGTATATTTAACTCATAGGTCTAAAAAACAATTTGGACTTGAATTGTAGAGAAATATGTTTGAGGTTTGACGTATTAAACGGTTTAAACGGTTACACGGTTATTAGACGGTTTAAATACTAATAAATACCCAAAACCCGAGAAATTCCCGACTTAAAATCACTCATTTGAATCACCCATAAGAAATACCTACATGGCAGTCAAATTTGCTCAGAAAGTGTGTTTAGGGACCCATTTCAAATTTTGCTCCCGGATGCTTTCCTAACCTAACTAATATGCTCAATTATCTATCGGTGTTGCATGTATAGATCAAGAACTTTACAGTTCTTGGGTATAGATAGGGTTACCAGACGTCCGGATTAATCCGGACATGTCCGGGTGGGTCAGGGTGGATTATACATGAACGTTCGGAATTTAGTTGCCTTAAACGTTCGGAAGTAGTTGTCTTTATAAACAAATAATGCAAAATACGAAATAATCAGACATTTTAATATGAATGTCTCTGGAAATAATAAACTAGTTTTAATAAATCTAGTTATTTAACAATCGTTGATAAATTCAGCAGATAAATTCACCTTTAGCGGAATAAAGCGGGTCGGCGCGGCGTCAGCGTGCTAATCGCAGTGGTCGAACCCCCGAAATCCCCCCCGTGGGCACGCCACTGGCATAGTATATGGTATATATTAAATTTAATACATTGTTATAAGCATAGGCGTACCTACTTGTGAGCTTAATTTTAACTCTAAAATACAAGTTTTATGGTAATATGTATACCTACATGCAGATGAGATGACCTATATTTGCATTAATAAAACCAAATACTGTAAATATAAAACGCAACAATGACATTACAAACGTTTGTATAGTTCTCATGCAACTTCCAACCGCTACGGCGCACCGTAACATTGGATTTGTAGGTTAGTTGAGAGAGTTTGCCTATGAATGTTTAAAAACCTCATTACTTTGCAGTTATTCGGGTAGATAGGGTAGAGAAGTGCCAGATTTCCTTATATTTGGCCATTATATGAAACTGAAAATTTGAGATTTAGTTTTGAGTAGTATCTATCTGATAAACAGAATTACAACTAATCAAACACAGCTACAAATCTGTTTTTAAGCTTCATTCACAACCAACGAACTACAATTAGTACCTACCTAGAATTAATATTAGACGTATGAAAATTAAATGTGGCTGAAGACAGCAACGGATTCAGATTCGAGAATCGATTATTTACAGTGGACCAGTTCGTTATTGGAAACGAATATAGAATATCAAAAAAATGGACATAAACAATTAAATTATGTTTAATTTATTTATTTATCACCTTATTCTTTCTGTTCAGCAAAAATTATATATAATTTTAGGCATTAACTGTCTCTAATAAACTCTACTAATTTGAAAATGTAGTTACCGTCAAAGTAGGATATATATACCTATGCATATTATCCATACGGAAAATACCCTGTGAAGAACATCGAAAAATACAGAATACACAGGGCTTTGTTCACAAAATAAAAAATATGGCGGAAACCGGAAAGAGGGGGTAATACGGATTTTTACACGGTTTAATTTAGCTTGACGTATATTTGATTATATATCTTTGTTTCAAATTTTGTAACAGCTTTTTTAACTACTTCCCGATGAGATAGAGAGTTGAAACTTGGTAGGTGTATAGTGCTCCGGTGACAATACCATTAATTTTTTTTTATTACAAAAAACAAAACGGCGGATCCAAAATGGTGGATTTTTCTATCCTATTTGTCTCGAAGTTGAAACTTTGTGATGTTTAAAGTCACTCCTCGGGCCACTCAGTACAATTTTTGACTCAAACTAAAAAAAATTAAAATGGCGGACCCAAAATGGTGGACTACCCTATTTATGAACCGATTTGTCTCAAACTTGAAACTTTGAGGTGTTTTAAGGTCACTCAATAAATTTTCGGCTCAAACTTGATAAGAAAACAAAATGGAGGATCCAAAATGACGGACTATTCTATTTATGAACTAATTTGCCTCAAACTTGAAACTTTGCGGTGTTTAGTGTTTAAGGTCCCTTAATACAATTTTTGGCTCAGACTTGAAAAAAACAAAATGGCGGACTATCCTATTTAAGAACCGATTTGTCTTAAACTTGGTACTTTGCGGCGTTTAAGGTCACTCAATGCAATTTTTCACTCAATCTTAAAAAACAAAATGACGAATCCAAAATGGCGGACTATCGAATTTATGAACCGAAATCGTGAAAACGGGAAACAGGGGTGTCCCGGATTTTTGATGGTAACTGTGCATTGCTACTGTCATAGAGAATATACAGTGCGAAGAGCTTCGAAAAATTTAGAATATACTGGGTGTGACATCGGTTTCGCTACGAAAAGTTAAAAAAATCTTGGAAACCGGAAACAGGGGTGTCCCGGATTTTTGATGGTAACGGTGCATTGCTACTGTCATAGAGAATATACAGTGCGAAGAGCTTCGAAAAATTTAGAATATACTGGGTGTGACAACTGTTTCGCTACGAAAAGTAGAAAAAATCGTGGAAACCGGAAACAGGGGTGTCCCGGATTTTTTATGGTGACCCTGCATTGCTACTGTCATAGAGAATATACAGTGCGAAGAGCTTCGAAAAATTTAGAATATACTGGGTGTGACATCGGTTTCGCTACGAAAAGTTAAAAAAATCTTGGAAACCGGAAACAGGGGTGTCCCGGATTTTTGATGGTAACGGTGCATTGCTACTGTCATAGAGAATATACAGTGCGAAGAGCTTCGAAAAATTTAGAATATACTGGGTGTGACAACTGTTTCGCTACGAAAAGTTAAAAAAATCGTGGAAACCGGAAACAGGGGTGTCCCGGATTTTTGATGGTAACTGTGCATTGCTACTGTCATAGAGAATATACAGTGCGAAGAGCTTCGAAAAATTTAGAATATACTGGGTGTGACATCGGTTTCGCTACGAAAAGTTAAAAAAATCTTGGAAACCGGAAACAGGGGTGTCCCGGATTTTTTATGGTAACGATGCATTGCTACTGTCATAGAGAATATACAGTGCGAAGAGGTTCGAAAAATTTAGAATATACTGGGTGTGACAATGGTTTCGCTACGAAAAGTTAAAAAAATCGTGGAAACCGGAAACAGGGGTGTCCCGGATTTTTGATGGTAACTGTGCATTGCTACTGTCATAGAGAATATACAGTGCGAAGAGCTTCGAAAAATTTAGAATATACTGGGTGTGACATCGGTTTCGCTACGAAAAGTTAAAAAAATCTTGGAAACCGGAAACAGGGGTGTCCCGGATTTTTTATGGTAACGATGCATTGCTACTGTCATAGAGAATATACAGTGCGAAGAGGTTCGAAAAATTTAGAATATACTGGGTGTGACAATGGTTTCGCTACGAAAAGTTAAAAAAATCGTGGAAACCGGAAACAGGGGTGTCCCGGATTTTTAATGATAACTGTGCATTGCTACTATCATAGAGAATGTACAGTGCGAAGAGCTTCGAAAATTTTAGAATATACTGGGTGTGACATCGGTTTCGCTACGAAAAGTTAAAAAAATCGTGGAAACCGGAAACAGGGGTGTCCCGGATTTTTGATGGAAACCGTGCATTGCTACTGTCATAGAAAGTAAAGACCCAATAAAAAGATAAAAAAGTAAAGACCCAATAAAAAACCTAACTTATATCGTTGCATTTAGCATTTATAACCTAGCGGCCTGAAGCACTGGAATATTTTTTGGATAAAATTATTTGAGAAATGTCTTAAGTGGAGGATGTAATAGGTACCTACCTACCTCAGTACACGTTTCGTTTTTTTTTTGATACCCTTAAAGCAAAAATACACTCATATTATGTTGTATATCAGACTATAGAAGTTTACAATCGAATAAAGAGATAAGATTTCTATTCTTACACTTTTTTAATTTTCTAAAAATAATTTTTTGAGGTGTGACACTCCTCACGTAATCCCCTATAAGCAGTTTTTTGGGAATTAAAAAAACCTTTATAAATAAGGCAGTTAGGGTAGGGGAATTACGGGCTGGACACCCGGTACATAGTAGATTTTATATGGCAGTAGCATGTAAGGTAGCCATAAAAAATCCGGGCCACCCCTATATCCGGTTTCCACGGTTTTTTTAAATTTTCGTAGCGAAACCGTTGTCACACCCCGTATATTCTAAATTTTTCGAAGCTCTTAGCACTGTATGTTCTCAATGACAGTAGCAATGCACGGTTACCATCAAAAATCCGGGACACCCCTGTTTCCGGTTACCACGATTTTTTTAACTTTTCGTAGCGAAACCGTTGTCACACCCAGTATATTCTAAATTTTTCGAAGCTCTTCGCACTGTATATTCTCTATGACAGTATCAATGCACGGTTACCATAAAAAATCCGGGACACCCCTGTTTCCGGTTTCCACGATTTTTTTAACTTTTCGTAGCGAAACCGATGTCACACCCAGTATATTCCAAATTTTTCGAAGCTCTTCGCACTGTATATTCTCTATGACAGTAGCAATGCACAGTTATCATCAAAAATCCGGGACACCCCTGTTTCCGGTTTCCACGATTTTTTTAACTTTTCGTAGCGAAACCGATGTCACACCCAGTATATTCTAAATTTTTCGAAGCTCTTCGCACTGTATATTCTCTATGACAGTAGCAATGCACAGTTATCATCAAAAATCCGGGACACCCCTGTTTCCGGTTTCCACGATTTTTTTAACTTTTCGTAGCGAAACCGTTGTCACACCCAGTATATTCTAAATTTTTCGAATCTCTTCACACTAAATGTTCTCTATGACAGTTGCAATGCATGGTTACTATCAAAAATCCGGGACACCCCTGTTTCCGGTGTCCACGATTTTTTTAACTTTTCGTAGCGAAACCGATGTCACACCCAGTATATTCTAAATTTTTCGAAGCTCTTCGCACTGTATATTCTCTATGACAGTATCAATGCACGGTTACCATCAAAAATCCGGGACACCCCTGTTTCCGGTTTCCACGATTTTTTTAACTTTTCGTAGCGAAACCGATGTCACACCCAGTATATTCTAAATTTTTCGAAGCTCTTCGCACTGTATATTCTCTATGACAGTAGCAATGCACAGTTACCATCAAAAATCCGGGACACCCCTGTTTCCCGTTTTCACGATTTCGGTTCATAAATTCGATAGTCCGCCATTTTGGATTCGTCATTTTGTTTTTTAAGATTGAGTCAAAAATTGTATTGAGTGACCTTAAACGCCGCAAAGTACCAAGTTTAAGACAAATCGGTTCTTAAATAGGATAGTCCGCCATTTTGTTTTTTTCAAGTCTGAGCCAAAAATTGTATTAAGGGACCTTAAACACTAAACACCGCAAAGTTTCAAGTTTGAGGCAAATTAGTTCATAAATAGAATAGTCCGTCATTTTGGATCCTCCATTTTGTTTTCTTATCAAGTTTGAGCCGAAAATTTATTGAGTGACCTTAAAACACCTCAAAGTTTCAAGTTTGAGACAAATCGGTTCATAAATAGGGTAATCCACCATTTTGGGTCCGCCATTTTAATTTTTTTAAGTTTGAGTCAAAAATTGTACTGAGTGACCCGAGGAGTGACTTTAAACATCACAAAGTTTCAACTTCGAGACAAATCGGATAGAAAAATCCACCATTTTGGATCCGCCGTTTTGTTTTTTTGTAATAAAAAAAAATTAATTGTATTGTCACCGGAGCACTATACACCTACCAAGTTTCAACTCTCTATCTCATCGGGAAGTAGTTAAAAAAGCTGTTACAAAATTTGAAACAAAGATATATAATCAAATATACGTCAAGCTAAATTAAACCGTGTAAAAATCCGTATTACCCCCTCTTTCCGGTTTCCGCGATATTTTTTATTTTGTGAACAAAGCCCTGTGTATTCTGTATTTTTCGATGTTCTTCATAGGGTATTTTCCGTATGGATAATATGCATAGGTATATATATCCTACTTTGACGGTAACTACATTTTCAAATTAGTAGAGTTTATTAGAGACAGTTAATGCCTAAAATTATATATAATTTTTGCTGAACAGAAAGAATAAGGTGATAAATAAATAAATTAAACATAATTTAATTGTTTATGTCCATTTTTTTGATTTTCTATATTCGTTTCCAATAACGAACTGGTCCACTGTAAATAATCGATTCTCGAATCTGAATCGGTTGCTGTCTTCAGCCACATAAAATTAACGTGTTTTGATCATTCAGAACGTCGAATTCTAGCCCAAAATGGTTTATAGTGAAGGTCAAGTATTTCATGTGGCCACCTATTGGGTAACTCTGTTGAAGATGGAAACAGTGGGCAATTTTACCGATTTCGACATGCAAGAATTGGTCGAACCCATCCCCTTGGCGCTGTTTTTCGAATTGAAGGAACCCAACGCCACAGCAAGTGAACCCAATATTTTTTGCTGAAACTGCGCTTTTCGTCTCGGCAACATTGTTTATTGCACAATAATAATTTAAAACAAACAAATATAAATAAACAGACTCAACATATCAACATCATCATCAAGCGGGCACGCGGCGATACTTTTTCAATTATAATTAGTAAGTGGCAACAGCTTGGACATTGCAAGGTACTAATTCTAAGTGTAACTGTAAGTAGGTATAAGTGGAAACGTTAATTTAAAGGTTGTGAACCATCATGTTATTAAGTCACATGCAAAACTTTCAGGACTAATTATAAGTACTAATTGTAATTGTAATTGCCTGGTTAAGAATGAAGCTTACTCTATAACGCGATAAATATAAACAGGAATTTGCATGTTGCAAAATCCAGATCAATCGATGAGGAATCGAATGCAGATGGAGGATTATGAAACTAATAAACTTGTGGTAATAAATGATCCTAGTTTAATTAGTTATTCCTAATATAGTGTAGGTATAAACCTATTAATTAACTGTCATATTTTACTAGGGCAAAAGTGTGAAGATCCAGCGTTAACAATATAAACCTCGACGCGCATAAAAGGTAGTGAGATTATAGAAGTGCGTAAATAAACTGTTAACTTACCTCAAAATTTCTCCAAGTCTTTGGGGATAAGTCTGAGAGTGAAGTAGATTTTCTTCCATCAAATACTTTATTTTGTTCTCTTTTCCTTTCCCCTTCATTTAAATTTATTTCAAGTACTTCCCTATGTTGCACAAGTAACGATTCACTAGATTTCGATTTTCTATGTTCCAATTTATTTTTCTGTTCTATATATATTCTGCTTTCTTTTAATTCATGTATTAAGCTTGTAGATACAGAATTTTTTTTTGACAGCTTCATTGCTTGACATTCTATACTATCACCTATCTTCTTATCTACTCGTATATAATTTTTACCTAGAATTTCTTGTTTCTCCGGAGGTTGATTTAAATCGAATAACTTTGTTCTCGTTACTTTGTCATTTTGTTTTCTAACAGAAAAACTAAAGTAACGGCGTGGCAAGGACATGCCTACTGAATTCACATCACATATTAACTACCATAAACATTCAACACCGTTACTGCACTTTAGATAAGAACATAATTTATAATTTGCTTTATTGCTTATCTAAACGGATCAGCCTCTAAATTTAGAAGGGTTTTAAAGTTGCCGCTTTTTCCATAAAAGCACAAGCACAAAACATCCTTGACAGATCACAAAAGCGTACATTCCAAGATAATAAATTTGAGAGTAGTAAAAATTAATTACATTACCTACTACATGATATATGCAAGATAGATATTAATTAATATGTAGTCATATTTGAATCCTATGAATTATATCTAAAAATATATTGCTTTATTTTCAAGAGATATTTTGCACGTTCTTTGTATTAATGTAATATCAATGTAGACAATGTATAGCAGTGTATGATCGATGTAATAGCGGTAGGTAATATCCATTTTATATATCTAGGGTTGACGTTTTAATGTTTATGATGTAATTTTGTCAGAGAAGTAAAACCAGTATGCTCTGGTAAAACCAAAGGGTAAAACCACAGTATACTAAAATTTATACTGTGGTAAAACTGTGATTTTGTCTCAGTTCGTTGGTTTCTGCATTTCTGCAACAGTTCGTTGTTTGCAGAGATATGGTGATGGTGTGCATAAAGAGGGGTAAAGAGGGCACATATTAGTTTATGGGGTGTGTCGTTGACTGAACGATTCAGTTCAATCAATGGGTGTGTGACGTGTGTCGCCTCATCACAAAACATCATGTCCGTTCAATATCCATTGAATCAGAGACACGATGTTGCTGATTGACATTCAAATTCATATTTGCATTCAATCATTCGAATTTATATTTCAGTGGATCGAACATTATTATCACAGTATTATGATGAACCATTGATTGTAGGAATAAAATGTTCTATGTTCGCACAGGATCGAACTTTACGGTCATTCTGTGAGTGTTTTGTGGCAGTTATGTTTCGCAGAGAGTCCCTGAAAACAGTGAGTTTGGCTATTTAGCGGAAGTCTTGAGTCTAGAAACAGGCGGTGGTACACTGACAACCATTTGACTCTACATCATAAATAAATAGACTATTTATTATTATTATTATTATTTATATAAATATTTATCTAATGAGATTGATAATGTGCTTTAAGAGGAAACTACAGCGATTTGCGAAGGGCAGCGCATTCCGCTAGAAAAGTGGGCTCAATGAAAAATGAATTTCGATATAATTATTATAATTACAAAATATCAACCTAATATCTGCTGAGTGTGCTTCACTGTCTGTGTCTCGTTTTATGTATCTGGCTGGTTTTGTGTTTCTCTGCTTATATATTTTGGCAAGAGATATCTATCTCTGGCTTTGGCATAGCATTCTCCTTGTTCAGTGTCTCTGTGCTGTGCTGTTGTCACATATGTGCCAATGTCACACATAAATGCACAGATCATAAATGTGACATACGTCAGTATATTTATTTTCTATGGACATAAATCAAAATGGCATAGAGGGTGTTGCCCGGTGTAAATTTCTTTAAAAAAATCCTTATTTATGTGTAATTTAAAATCAAAGTGATTTGAATAGTATGGTTGTATAGTGTACATTTTAATTTTTTAATAGTATTTAAAAGCAAACATTAAAAAATGGCTTATTACTATAAGACTGTGATGGATACTTTTTGGAGTGAACACATTTGGCTGCCTCCAAATACTACTTGGGCAGATATAGCTCCTGATGCTAGTTTGGACGTAAAACATCCCGATTACAGGCACTTATTTTTCCCCTTGCCTATGGCCCTTGTAATGCTGGTTTTAAGATATTTCTTTGAGAAGTGAGTTCGAGGTTATGTTTCACGTATCCAGAATTTCCATATACAGAGTTTCAGGTACTGGTTTGCCCCTGTAGGGATATCAATAGGAATAAAAAATGCCAGACCAAAGAAAGCTCCGTATAATCCCATTTTAGAAAAAGCTTATGTCCAATCGAAGCGATGGAAACACAAGCAGGTAAATAGTGACGTGTAATTTTTCACGCAGATATAACTATTTTATATTTATAGTCAATTGAATTAATCTACATATCATTTTTATGTTTGATAATTAATATTCATCAATAACAGATTCAGGGATTAGCTAAACAAGTGGACTTGTCAGAACGGCAAGTTGAGAGGTGGTTAAGACTACGAAAGGGCCAAAACAAGCCATCAACTTTAACTAAATTTTGCGAAAATTCCTGGCGCTGCCTGTATTACACGTTCAGTTTCATATATGGTATTACAATTCTTTGGAATAAACCATGGCTGTGGAACATCAATGAATGTTGGTAAGTGGTTAAAATATAATATGTACCTATCTACTTAATATATACTTAACTAAAATACAAAAACAGAATAAGTTGGTACTAAACCTCGAATATTAAATATTTGGGGTATTATTTTCCACATACATACAAGTAAGTAATATAATCCCTGATTTTATTTAATCCGAAATAAAACCAATAATTTAAGAGAATATATGTTGTATATTGAATGTCTAAAATACATTGTTAGTAAAAAGTTAAGCTAACAGTTTGTTAAGCAACTATAATATTGAAAATAGAACAAGGTCACAGCTATTACTAACTTATTGCCATTAAATATTTTATGCACTTGGGTAGGTTATTTCCTTTTTATGATAATAGTTATGAAACTAATTGTAAACATACTACAATATTACGATAAACTGCAATATGCAATGCTTTATAATATAAACCTCTACCTATAGTCTATTTGGCAGTGAAGGATTATTAAAAACTCATAAAAATAAATTCTATAAATTGTAGTTATAAGTAAAGGGCAGAATATATGTATTCAAATTCAATCAAAATATGCGCATTTATATATATTATATATATATATATATATATATATATATATATATATATATATATATATATATATATATATATATATATATATATATATATATATATATATATATATATATATATATATATATATATATATATATATATATATATATATATATATATATATATATATATATATATATATATATATATATATATATATATATATATATATATATATATATATATATATATATATATATATATATATATATATATATATATATATATATATATATATATATATATATATATATATATATATATATATATATATATATATATATATATATATATATATATATATATTGTATTTGTTTAAAACATGCAAATACACTAAACTCCATTTGAAGCAGACTAACGAAATTAGCGTCAAATTTAAGCTGCCATAGATTTCGACCCCAGTGGCGTAGAAGCCCCAGTATTTCAAGAGATATATATGGAGGTTTTCGTAAACCACTGTATGAAGTAAAAAAAACCTCTCTTAAAATGTTGTTGAAATAATGTATGAAATTTATTAAATTTTGAATAACTGCACGTGCCATATTAGGTTATACATTTTTAAGGATGTGGAACACCTAGTAACATAAATTAATTCTATGGCGAAAAAAACCTAAACCAAAACAGGAAACGAGAATGAAATAACAACATTAACAACTACTATTTATTAGTATCTTGTTGCACCTCCTCATGCCGTTATTACAGCCTGGCAACGCCTCATGCTATTTATGCATCTCTCTATAACATCTTGACTCACCAGTGGCCACTTTTGGCCATAATGGCGTTAGCTAATTCGTTAAGGAATTTAAATTTCTTCAAAAAATGAAATACCACGCGGTGGTAGTCGGCGAACTTGAGGTGGCGTTGCTAGGCAATTCGTGGTAATAGCTGTCGTTTAAATTCCCCAAGGCAGTTATGTACGTACGGCCCCACCTTTAATTATTTCCCATCATACATACGTCAACGTAGTCAACGTATTAATGAAAATTGCACCAGCACCAAATACACTGTAGATAAAGAGATACTTTATTCCGCTTGTATATAAATTCACACAATTTGGAAATTTTTGTAGGGTGGCCAAAAATTGTGTAAGGGATGAAATTGTCTGTCGATTGTTTATCACCACTATTTATGGGTCCAGTTAGCAGGAAAAATGGTTCACAGACCTTTTCCTTCATAATTCCAAATATTAGGTAGAAATACAAAAACTATGGAATTTTGGTACTTTTTCGATCTCTTCCATCTGGGTGGCTATTCTTGAGTTCGAGAGAACTTGGAAGTTCTCATGAGAAAATATGAGATCACTTCCCCGGAAGTTCACTTCCCTTTCTCCTCGTTGCTAAATCGCTATTCTTGAACGTAGCTGGATGGGAACGTGATGTGAACTTTTCGTCACGATTGTTGCAACGTTGCCGGTGATACTTTCGAGCTCTAGCCAATCCAAAACGAGAATTTATCAGCTGTTTATTATTATTTATGTCCATGGGGTCTCTAATCTCTCTAATCTATGCTAAAAATGCGCATGGTACTAATCTTAGTATCATGAAAAGTGTGTGTATTATTCTGTGAATCGCTGTACATTATTACCATTATTACTTTTGAGGTTAAAGCGTGGCAAGCTTCATTACTACTTTTTAATTAAATAATATATCGACATCATAAAAGTGTAAGCTAGTAAGGTACTTACAGAAATGAGTATATCTTTTACGCGCTTGGGTCATGAAGAGTGCGAAGAATTTGCCAAGTTAAAAACTCATGATCAGACAGAGGATAGTATTTGCTGAGTGTGAATTCTGCCAACAATATGTAAAACATAAAAACAATATATAACTGCAAGAGAAGTGTATCAGATCGACGCTGATTCTAAAAGAGAAGAGGATGACGTATGCTATTCAGCGGATCTTCAAAAAGTTATAACGTTGCCTAGAATGGAAGAAATCAAGGTTGTCTTGTTTACTCCTAGAATCGTAGTATTCAATGAAAGCTTTGTTCCGGTGGGACCGAAAACGCGTGTCAAACCAATCACACCTCTTTGGCACGAGGGTATCTGACAGGAAAAAGGAAGAAATAATAATCCTCTTTTATTCTTTCTTTTTAATTAACAAGGATGCCTGAATCATAACTCTTTGGCTAGACAACTGCTCGCATAAGAGCTCGGTCAAGAGTTTTATTGCATATTTTCTAAAAATTGTTTCAAGTCTTTATTGTTGTATACAAATTTAAGGTGCCAAATATATTTTTCTTGTGCAGTAATGGGTCTACTGAATTTTAATTTATAATAGGTATATAATATTCAAGTATATTATAAGTAATATTTTATCTTGCATTATTTTTTCTAAATATTAAATCTTTCTATACTCAATGGTAATTGTTTCATTTCAAGTAAGTACTTATGAATTTCTTAATCAGAAAAGCAAATTTTTAATAGATTAATTTTGACAATTTTACAATAAAACTTAATTTTTTGGATTAGAATATTATAAAACAGAAATACTGCATTACATAGTAAAACGATATAATGGAAACCATATGCATCCTAAAATATATTAATAAAAAAGATATTAGATAATTTTGCAATACGTATATATATTATTATTATACATCATAACCAACATATCAAAAATTATACAAGAAAATATTTATAAGTAAATGGTCTTGCTAGTTCTTTTGAAACTGGGAAGTATTTGACAAATTTTACATCGGATAATGTAAATGGGTCTGTCATTTGAAGCAATTGACGTTCTCCATCTGCTTGCTCTTCAGCATCGTGCAAGTCACCCAATACCACAACCGCTTCCAACATTTCATCAAGATCCATGACCGTAAAACTGGTTTGATATTGCCTATCAATTATAATAATGTCAAATATATTATAAATATTATTACATACTTGTAAATTGAAATACCTATTTATATAATTCTTACAATTAACTATAATTTCTCTCAAGATGACATTAATTTTTAATCACTATGTTCTATAAGTTGGGTTAGAAACTCAATTTTGTCAGGAGAACTTTATACTTCTCATATAAAATACCATGCGAATTCAGGTTCTCTTACAAATCAGTGATGTGAATGCTTCGTGGTTTTCAAGAATAGCAAATATTTGGTTACGAGAGAACTCCGCCCACTTCTCATGAGATAATCTACTCCCCGGATTTCAAGAATAGCTACCCTGGGGTTTTGAAGGGTCTTCACATCTCGGACAGAAAATTAAAAAAAAATCTGTTATCTGCCCATAATTTTGGACCTCAAGACTGAATGCAAAAAAAATAGCACTGGGTTTCTGATGAGTTCCAGAATGTAATTTTTTAGTCGACGGGCAGGTTTCACATTTTGTCCATTCGGAGTGACCTTCTCGAGATCATAAGATCTACAGATCACGAGCAATAGCTAAACTAAGGGTACCGAGTGGTTCAGGGGGACCATCCGCACCATCTATCAACCCGACGGACGTCCACAGCATCTCGGACTTTTTAGCATTACACCTCCTTGGCTATAAGATCTGATAAGTAAATTAGTTTCAGGCGCTAGCTATTATTAGTGATGATTATAATTTAGCAGTATAAGCAGAATATAGAGCAATATAATGTAATGTGTTGATTAACCATAGGATATCAAAAAATTTTGTTGAAAGAGATTACTTATGTTTGCTCTCAGTTGAAATATGTGCAATACAGTCTGATAAATTAAAGCTCTTAATACTTAATACTAACAATATACCCCTCTTCACTAGGTGACTTTAATTTATTTCTTGACATAATTACGAAACTGTTCAAAACATACATTTTAATAATATAAATAATAATAATACTGTCACTCTCAGTATCGTGCGTGCCCAGTGGCAAAGGCTTGAACTTTAATGATAACGTCTTATAGTGTGTGTAATATCACTGTTGAAACGTGGGAGTTCGCAAATGTATTATTAGTTACAAAAATACATCAAAGAATAGCCAGTATCAATTCTATTGTTTCCTAAAATATCAGCATATAAGCTGATTCAAAGAGAAAAGCGCATCTATCAGCCGGTGCTATAAATAACATCTGTGAATTCCCTTCTTTCTAATACCATATCAGCCTTGACTGTAAACTGCTGGCCCGTGTTCCGAGGATCGTGCGTTCGATTCCTACCTGGTCCAAAATTTTTTCCGTAATAAACTTACTATGTAATACTGACTTTTACTGATGTATTGATTTTTGCAATTAGATACGTAGAATTACTTGTAATTAAATACACCTGATAAAAATAATTCGTATTGTTGTTAATTAAATGATTTTGCCTCGGATTTTTACGCTATTATCGCATATAGTAATATAAAAAAATGCTACTGGGTTCGCCGATTACTGAGACCAGGATGTTACTTAACAAATCTGGCACATAGGGAGCGAATATTCCTTAAATGTTACGGCCATTCATTATTACGTATGGTCAGTGGTCACGTCATAATTTTTTTGCAGCATACTCTATTCACTTCTTTGATTCATCACGAGGTTTTAAGTTGCCATGTTACTGGAGGGTAGGTAGTATAGGCACCCTAGTACATACAAGTATTTATATTCATATTATTATGAGCACCACAGGCTTAAATGAAATGAATTATTTGGGAATCCTCAAGAAAAACTTTCACTGTTAAAATGTTATATCTACAATAATATTAAATATTTATATTGATGATTTATTTCTAAAACATGCTAATATAAAATCTTGAGAATAACTGTAAACGTTTACAGCTTGTTAGCATTAATATTGTTAGAGAAGATATGCACAAAAGCAAAATAAAATACTGAAAACTTTAAGGTTAATATTTTTTTAGGAATGGCTTCCCACATCAATCCATCACAACAGACCTATGGTGGTACTATATGTTTTCAATGGCGTTTTATTGGTCATTATGTGTGAGTCAGTTCTTTGATGTAAAACGCAAAGATTTTTGGCAAATGTTCATCCACCATATAGCAACAATAGTATTGATGTGTCTTTCTTGGGTGGTAAATGTGTTTCGCATCGGCAGTCTAGTTCTGGTAGTTCACGATAGTGCTGATTTATTTTTGGAGGTAAGAACTCTTATGAAAAATAAATTAATTCTAGCAATTCTTCACACATGGTTTTTATTTAGCATTTGTTTAGGCTGGTGCCTATATCCTCTAATTAACCTTTTTGAAAAAGGAAATTATTAAAAGGACCAGCGAAAAAATTTAAGTAAAGATTATCTAAGAGAAAAAACCAATTAAACACGAGATAAAGTGAAAGTGTGTTTATGGGTTGAAAGTGGTGTTTTGCGATTTTCAGTGAAACGCGACCTCCTAGCGGAAAATTATCTTCACAAAAGTTGTAGATAATAAAAATCTAAAACTCTTGTATAAGGCATTTTTCACATTACCTCATATTTTCCGAGGAAATGGCGGAAAACCGATTCGGGGTTTTTTTCCCGTAAAAATAAGTCAATTTACATGAATTTTTCTGAAACTGTTTTTTTGCACTGAATAAGTATAATTTTTTTTGAATCTGGGAAACAAGTAGTTTCCAAAATATTTACATTTTTCGAAAAAAGCAATTACGGAAAATTTTATTGGTGTTCTTTTCGATTTAAATATTCTATCCAGGCTCATTTTAACCATTGAAATGTCTACTTCAACATTTCACTATGCGTTTACTTTTAGTTGCCTAGATTACTAAGCATTATGGGCATATCTGCTATAATTTGTAGATAGCTCAGCATTCCAATAACTGAAATTAAGATAACAGCATGTTTACTCGAACTGAATATGCGCAATGGACAAGAAAATGGTAACTAATAGCTATTGTAAGCGCATGACAATTAATCGTAACCGACAGCTCTTACGATTCTCTACCAGCAATACATCAACAGTTATGATAGTTTTGAGTAAAATTTGGACACTGTTTGAAGACATATGGCATAAGATACTGTATAAAAGACTATAAAATTCAGTGAAAACAGCACAATTGATGTAAGATATTGTGTTGGGATGCACAAGTTTAACTCAAGGAGTCGTTTAGACTAAAAACTGCAATTTTGACAAATAGCACATTTTCGAAGATGTTTTGTCAAAAACCCATCGTTGTATTTTATCAATAAAATCAATAGAAAAAAGTTATAACACTAAATGATTTTTTCTGGGATATTTTAGTTAATTTTTAATTATAGCTTTCATTTACAATTTTACTCTAAGAAGCATCTATACTTGGTTTCGGAAATAAATGAGAGTGACTCATACTCGCTGTCTTCGTCTTCTGCAGTTTAAACAAACCCGCTGTCTTTGTCTTGGCCATTGTGAGTCACTCTCATTTATTTCCGAAACTGAGTATAAACATAGATTGTAAAGTTTTAATTTCTATTTACATATATTAATTTATATTGTATTTGTTATAATAATAAAAATTACTGCATTTTGTTCATCAGGTATTACATATTCTGAAAATGTCAGTTCGTTATTATAAATATCGAAGATGCTCCCAAATATCGACCACTACATTAGTTTGCCTGTTTCATAATACTAATATTTAATTCTGAATCGAAATAATACCCAATATGTTTTGCAGTATTGATAAGATGTTGTTTTTTAGGCTGCAAAAATGGCAAAATATTCCGGATATCAGAAGGTTTGTGATGCAATTTTTGCCTTTTTCACCGTTTTGTGGGTAACAACAAGGATAGGAATCTATCCATTCTGGATTATCCGAAAGTAAGTATATTAAATAGGCTTATTGGCTAGTTAACCCTTTTACTGCTCAAAGTGAATAAATACTCACAAAAAATAAATACTAAAAAAATAGTCACTAAATAGGTAAACATTTAACTAAAATATTATGTATTATACATCACTGTAATCAGAAAAAATATACAACTTGTGTAATTTTTTTTTAAAATTGTGTCAATTGTTTTCATTTTGGGTATGAAACTCTTTAAAAGATCCTATACAGAGGTGTTTGTCCGATTCCCCTATCTCTATTTGAGATAAAGGTAAACGCGTGACACGCATTTAAAAGTGCACACACATAAAAGAAACACACTGTACATATACAAAGACATTAATTTTTAATTCCCACTTTAAATTGGCCGCAGTAAACAAGTAGGCCACATATGACATATCATGAACGCATGCACTGCCATGGATCAGGTTCCTGCATTTACCGCCGTCTGTTAAATTTTCTGCACTTCTTTTAGATAATCCCGGCTCCATTTTTTTACAATAATGTACAGAAACTAAGCGTAAACAAACACAGCTGTGCTGCCGTCAAAAGTTAAAAGGCGGCAAGTAACAAAACCATAGTTTTGAAAAAATGGCGAAAACTTTATGATGTTGTCCTTTACTAATAAAGATATATACATTTTTTTTGGTTCAGCATTAATTGAAAATACTGAATTTAATTGTTTATATGTACTTTAAGACAATAATTTATTTGTTGTAATAATTTATGTTTTGTTTAAAAAAATGTTGGTTAATTCTTTCTTGTTTCGTCTGTTGTAATTATGCAAGTAAGAAGTTGAAGTTAAAAGGCGGCAAACGACAAAAACTGTTCAAATGCCGTCTTTTAACTAACGAATTAACGAAACACGCAAAAGAATTTTTAACTCAAAGAGGAAGTTTTAAGTAACATCATATTATTAAATATAGGTTGTTTTTTTAAAATACTAGTTATCTTGCAAGTTTTAAGTAGTTTTATGATCACAGTTATTTCCTAAAAGCAATAATTATTGGTTTAACCAGTTTATGTTCTCATTCATGTTTTGTTTACCTGCGGCTCTTTCAGGGCTAGACGGAGGGTTTTTTGTTGTTTTACTTACGGATACGGCAAAATATGGCAAATTAAGATGTGCCCCCTCAAAAATTTTCAGATGTGGCGTTTCTTTGGAGTCTGTTTTTTTGATTTTAAGTAGAAGAAGAAGTCGAAGTGATTTATTTTCATTACCTATAAATTCTAAAAATTATTACAGTAAAACATTTAATAGTACTTACATAAATTTTGGACTATTATTTAAAAGAAACAAAAAAATACACACTTCCAATAAAAAATGTTAATAAATTTTTAACAAAAACAAAAAACTAAAAATGATGATTACCAATCATTACCTAACCTACTATACTTACTTAAACTAGGTAACTAAATTAAATTTAAAAAAAACAAAAAAAAACGATATGATAAACTAGCAATTAAAAATATTATATTATGGCACAAATTAATAGGAACTATTTTTTATTTCTCACTGTTTTTAAGTTAATGGAAGGTATGATATATAAGGTATATAATGAATGTTAGTTTGCAACTAAGACTATATTTTTTAATTGAAGGACTAGGACATTTTTTTAAATAGAATATAGTTACAAACAGGTATAACAATTGGCTAAAAAATTCAAAAAAAAATATTTTTTAGTCAATAGCTATGTTAATACTTACAATACCTAATATAAATTTAACGCTTCCTTATTAGCAAATAAGTCACTTCCCCCTTATGGTAAAATTGTAAAATTTATGATTTGAAAAAAGTTAGTTGAACTATTTTGTTTAAGGGGCAAAGTGTTTACTTGGTGGGATGCGAAACCTTAAAAATATCACAGAAAAAAGTAACACAAACGTCTAGTCTAATTCTTAGTTGAATATTTGTTATAAATCTTTTAGTAACAAATAGATGTGTATAATGCCTTCTACTACAAAATAAGCATTATTAGGCAAACATTTTTAAAAATAAATGGTATATTTGCAAAGATGCCGCCATTTAACTCAAATATTTATACTTGCTGCCTTTTTACCTCGAAAATGGTGACGTTGTGTCACTTGCCGCTTTTTTAAAATTTCAAGTCGTTTTATTTTTTTTTATCAAAAAAATATTTGAATTTTTGTTAAGAGTAGGGTCACTTTAGTCTAAATCTCAATATTGAAAATTCACTTGCCGCCTTTTAACTACAGACGGCAGTGTGGGCATGGGCTTTTAGGCATTCTGAGCAGAGATATACTCCATATCTCTGGTTTCTAACACAGATTTATATTCGAACCAAAGTTGCACAAGGTAAATATCTACCAGTTAGCTTTCAAATAAACATATTTGTTTTGAGATTTAGAAATCTAATGAAAAGGCCCATTTGGTTGCATCATATAGTACTAGTGTATTATCTTCCCTCTCACGGACATAGTCGGCACCCAATAATTTTACAGTTGCGGTTATGTGAAGGAATAGTACCCACTTATTATTATTATTATTAATTGTACTTGCTTCTAATTTAACGCTTTACATTTTTGCAATGCATTTACTTGAAAAATAGTCATTATAAATTGTGAAAATAAGAGTGTGAATCGCCGCTTCACCACAAGAGCCCCAACTAAAAAAAGAATAGTGAATAACTTCTAGAAGTTATTTTTACATGTTGTGTAGGTACATAATATTTTTTAATCTATTATATTTGTATTTCTTTATAGCACATCAATTGATGCACCAAAAATTGTCCCTATGTTTCCGGCCTATTATATATTTAATAGCCTTTTAATATTATTACTCGTTCTGCACTGTATTTGGACGTACCTCATATTGAAAATAGCGTACAACTCATTAAATGCCGGCCAAATGGAAGGAGACATACGTTCTAGTAGTGACGATTACAGTGAGGAATCCAAATCGCAATGATGACTAAAGTATTAGCCAAATAAAGAAATTAGTCGTTTAAGGAAATCTGCAGATATTCAACTATATCTACTTTTAGTCCACCAATCATGTAACGCATTTCTGTGTAATGTGATCTGTAACATTCATTAATTATAGAAGGTAAAATATGGACCCAAGAAATATAATTTAAAAGCACCCAAAGATTATGACTGTTTATTTATTTAAATATAATTGAGTGAGTGTTTCATATCATCTGTATATTATTATCTAAAAAATATGTCCTTTTACAAAATAAAGTGTTGCTTTAATTTATAACGAAAAATTATTTATTTTATATATATATTGTTTAAAGCTGTTTACAATAAAATTTTATTAATCATTATATAATATAATTTTGCTTGTAACATTCCACTAAAAAGGCATCACATTCATTTTTGTTCTGTTTTATGTACTTTCTAGAAAGTACAGATATCGATTTAGTTACTGTTTGTTAAAATACTTGTTATATTTCCATAGTTGTACTTTGGTAGCTTAGTATACATTATTATTGTACTAAATGTTTCTTTGTATTATACATTATTTGTACTATGCAAATACTAAATTTTAATGTTTGCTTTTGTATTTAATTAAAAAATTAAGGTTCTGTGCTTTTGTTATTTAATCGGGTATGTATTCTCCTTAATCTTATATTTTAAACGGTTATAGGTCAGTAATACAGGGTGGGCCATAAAGATGTGTGGATTTCAAAAATAAAAAAAAGACTACAAATAATATAAAAAAAAAATTTTGACACTAAAGTAGACACCCGGGAAAATCATTTCTTAAAAATAACATCATCCAGGTGTGCACCATTACGTCACAAACACTTCAAATCTGAACCTCAAATTTGTGAAAACTTTCTGGCACTTTGCGGGTGGAATAGCAGCCATTTCTGTTCGAATATTAGCTTTCAACTGGGGTATTGTGGCTGGATGGTTACTATAAACCCGACTTTTTAAGTATACGCATAGAAAATAGTCAGGTCAGGACTCCTCGGAGGCCATGGAATATCCCCTCTACGCGATATGAGTTTACCGGCAAACATTTCATTTACGACAGCCAATGATGCGTTAGACGTGTGGCATGTCGCGCAACTTGTGGAAACCATGTCCTGGTAAGAAAAAATCTCGTAATATTTTCACCTACCGGTTAGAATTGACGGTTACTGCTGCGCCGTGCGCATCTTCAAAAAGATAGGGTCCAATTATTCCATTAGGTGAAATGGCAGCCCAAACTGTGACTTGGGGAATGTAGAGGCTTTTGATGCTTCGATTTGGGATTTTCCGGGGCCCAATACCGGCAATTTTCTTTATTGACATGCCCATTTAAATGAAAATGGGCTTCGTCAGAAAAGAAAATGTTAGAACTTCGAACATACTGCAACATGGTTTCGATAAGAATACGCCATAAATTCAAGTCATTAGGTTTCAATTCCTGCACTAACTGAACCTTATAAGGGTGCAATTTAAGGTCTTTCTTCAGAATACTCCGCAAAGATGTTCGCGAGCCGGCAAGGGCAGCCAGGATTTCGGCAAACAGAAGCTCCAACTTCGTTAATGGCTTCCTCGGTCTTATTGACCTCGGGCGTCCCGTAGGCTTCTGATTGAGAGTAGAACCTGTAGCCTCGAACTTTCTTGCCCACGACTTAATTACATTGTCACTGGTTTAAGTCATGCAATCTGAACTCAGCGTAGAATAAACGTTTAACAATTATGCAAGAATCGCCATGTTTATAAAAATTCTTGACGCAGAAAGTGCGTTGCCCTCCCGTGAAACGGTTCATCTTTACTGAGTTTCCAAGGTCCTAACTACCAATCCGCTGACCGCTCCCGCATACCGTTTTTACCTAACTGTATTTTAAAAATGGCAAATCTTTATGGACCACCCTGTATAATGATTCGTTCGTATAACGATTCATACAAAATTCAGGAAGTTTTGAAAATTTGTAGTTGTAGTTGAAGTGTGAGGATAGCATAAGAATTACTAAACTTGAGGTCTTCTCGTTCCACCCTTAAATAGTGTGCTTCATCTTCTAGGACAAAGAAGTGGAAAGGATGACGTGTCTGAGGTTTTCTAGATTATCTCGGGAACTTTTTGTCAAAAATATCGGTTACAAATTTATGTATCAAAAACGTCTAATCTTTTTTTCTTAAAATTAATTACTTTTTTAAAATAGGAATAAAGTGATCAACTAAAAATTATTTTATTATAAAATAGCGTGGGGTGCATGATATCAATTGTTACAAATATTTCATTGGTAACTATTGATAAAAGTGGAGTCATTGTAAAAATATATTAAAAAGCACCCCACGCTTTTTGCAATGAAATAATTTTTTGTTAATCACTTTATTCTTATTTTAAACTTAGTAAAAAGCATTTAATTATATTGAGTTAGTGGCATTTTTATCGTTATTAAACAAAATCTCAACTCAGAATCAACTTAATCATCATAAAAATCAGTCCAGTCGTTTAGGTGGAGTTCAATGACAACACACAGACAGAAGAATATATATATATATATATATATATATATATATATATATATATATATATATATATATATATATATATATATATATATATTAGCTTTGAAATTCTTTGCTATTCATATTTATTTTGTGAAAAGTAATCTTGGGTTTGTAGCATTTCATTACATAGAAATAAGCAACTAGACGAATAAGATGTAATTCTTATTCGTCTAGTTGCTTATTTCTATGTAATGAAATGCTACAAACCCAAGATTACTTTTCACAAAATATATATATATATATATATATATATATATATATATATATATATATATATATATATATATATATATATATATATATATATATATATATATATATATATATATATATATATATATATATATATATATATATATATATATATATATAAAGAGAAGATACTAGAAGATACTTACCCGTTATGTATCTGGACGTATATATAGGTCAGCGAATTATTTAGAAGTACTTTCGCCTTTATTGAGGCTCTTCAGAATGATGTACGATTTATTTAATTGGTAGTTTATACTTGAATTTACTATCAATACCTACCATTCTCACAGTGACACTTTTACGGGACATTAGTTTTGACAGAGAACTCATATTCATAGAAAACGACTACCTAGTCTACTATTTATAAGTCTACTATTATAGTCTACTATCCTGAACATATTGATAAATATTGAACATATTGATAAATATAAAAAAATGTACATGCTAAAAAGTAAAAAATAAAATATTTTAAACAAAAACAAAATGACCAATGCTAAAAAGGAAAAAATAGAATTCTAAAAAAATGCAATAAAAGTAAAAAATAGTTACGTTATTCTACTACTATTACTACTAGAATACAACCAATTTGTTAGGAAAATCAATTTATTAGAATACAATTAATTTATTATACAATTATTGTTATTTTTTGGGGTCGGTGCCAGCCAAGGCTTACAAACGGATAAGGAAGTAGTATTGGCTGGCACCGACCCCAAAAATAACAATAATTATATAATAAATTGATTGTATTCTAATAAATTGATTGGCCTAACTAATTCACATTATTCATAATTAATTAAGTAGTAATAGTAGTAGAATAACGTAATTATTTTTTACTTTTTAGTGCATTTTTTTAGAATAGATTTTATTGAAGTTGGTTTTGTTTTTTTGTTAAAAATATTTTATCATTCTGAAATTTATCATCGAAGTATCGCTACTTTTTTTTCATTCCACAGAATAGGTGAAATACACAGGTGGCGAGGAACAGATCTGCTAATTTTTGCAAATGACTTCATATGAAATATTTTATTTAGACAATACAGATTTTATGGTATAGAAATATAAAATGTTAACGTAAGAAACTATTTTGTAATAGAATATAATAATAAGTAAATTAACAATTTAATCTTCAATTATACTTTTGTCGAATATTTCAGTATCATAATTATTTCTGGGTTTTTACGTTTAACTGAAAAACCGCAAATTTCTTCATCACTGCATGGTGACTTTCCGCTGCATGAATAAGAATTTCTGCAAAAGTTTAATTGCCGAGTCCCCTTCAAAGTAACTAACACTCGATACATTTTTCTGTAATATATGGCTTGATATTACAGAATAATGTATCGAGTGTATTCAGTAGGATCTAAAAATTTAATATTTTATAGATCTTGACTGTAGCATTCATTTATTTACTATTTTACTCGCATATAGTGTTACCACACCATATAATACAATATATTATACTCCGTGGTTGTAACAAACCAGACTCCGATGAAAGTTTTTGCACGCATTTGAGAGAAAATATTGACTTCCCAGCAAAATAAAAATATTTGTATTTTCTGCGGCAACAGTTCTAAAAAACAACACGGACAACGACAACCGCTTTATGCATTAGATAAAGAACTTTGACAAAATCTTTAGAAAAGTACAAAGGATTTACGCGTACTTCAAATATATTTTTTTGAAGGACCTGGCAAACTTTTAGACCCAATTAAATAATATGGCTTGTTTATTTTTGCTTGTTTATTTTTCGAATTAGCCCCACTACCCTTCAGCCAGGTCTGCGGTTCTGTATTTAGGTATAATAGTAGAAGTATTGAACAAGTTTTCATTGTGCCTCAAATGCCTACCCAAAAATGTCCAACAGCTCTCCTACTATAATGTGAATATATCTTTACACAGCAACATAAACAGGCCAGTTTCTGGAGTTGTGTTACTTTAAATAAAAATATCAATACTGTGAATCTAATGCTCAGTTTTTATTTCATAAAAAATAATCATATCTCGTAATTGAAAATCTTGTTGCACTTTTGTCAGGATAAAGTTTTGATTATCGAAGAAGTAACTATAAAATCACTACTTGCAACTTGAGTAGCCTTTGAGAGAGCTGTCGCTGTATCACAAGTATTCAGAAGTAATAAAGCCCGACATATACTTTCTTCTGCAGTGTGATCTTCTCGTCTAGACAATGTTCTTTGATATATTATTATATATATTATTCGTATTCTCAATGAAGTATTCTACATCCATCTCACAGATATTATCTTCAGTCAATGATTTTGTTTCAATATTATGTTGCTCTCGCAGCATATTTCTTCTATCAAGATGTCTATGGCGATGACTTTCCTGTGTCACTCGAGAATCTTTGCTCTGGTAATTTCATGGAAGGAACAGCAGACTTTTTCAACCGTGAACTAAGAACGCCTGAAAAATACAGAAGTTCAATGGTGGAACCGTCATTATTAAAGTGGTTCATGTGCAATATCTCCAATAATTCGTAATCGAAGCACAGGTACCTACTACAGTGACTATATATAGACACTGTAGTAGTTATGA
This sequence comes from Tetropium fuscum, assembly GCA_964058915.1. Taxonomy (NCBI): domain Eukaryota; kingdom Metazoa; phylum Arthropoda; class Insecta; order Coleoptera; family Cerambycidae; genus Tetropium; species Tetropium fuscum. The sequence goes on from CAXKVY010000305.1 coordinate 147,177, forward strand.
CTTACTCCAAACTGTAGGTAGGTTTTTAAACACTACTTGGTATATACTCTTAAGTACCAAAATGTAGCTACACAACTTACATATATGTGATATCTTGTAGAGGCATACCTAAGTAGTTTTTAATTTTCATTAACACTTTTTTTGTCTATAATAGTGGTACCATGCCTCTCTCAAGCCATCATTAATTTCGATTAGATATATACCTAAGTATTGTAGTTCGAGATATTTGATTTAACCAATGTCTTATTCATTTTAGGTGCTGTGCTAAGATGACCCCTTAAAAGTTGCAGCCTTTTAAAGTAAATATTACTGTAGATCAGCCGAAATCCACCCATAATCATACCTACCTTCTTCTCCAAGATAGTCTTCTTGTTTGAAATGTAATGAACATGCGCGCATAGCTGGTGTCGCTGGTTTACCCATAAGTAAAAGTTTCTCCCACAGTTTTCTTTTATCTTGCTTTTCCACTACACCAAGACTGTTAGTAATATTAATAAGTTCCCCTTTCTTTGGAAAATAGTGAAAATGTAAGGATCTATTAACATTTTTTCTGGAATGGCAACCGAAAACACAGCAGTTTGTATTATGTACAGTCTTTTTAGACATATTTAACACAATAATAATAATTGTCTACACTAGTCACTATTTGTAGTAATTGCCACACTATTTATTTTAGGAAGATTTTTAAAAGACCTAACTTTAACCTATAATAGATACCTATGTATGAAACCTTAGGATATTATGGTTACATTTGAGAATATATATTATATAATCAAAGTTGTTAATTGTTATTTCATAGTTTCTTAGGTATAATAATAATACGTTTATAGCGTTCATGTATCGCTTATAGGTATAAAAAACACAAAAGTTCCAGAATTTCTCAAGTATATTAACAAAAACAAAACCTCAAAACACAAACAAACACAGTAATCAGCCAAGATCAGCAGTATTCTGTGACGGCAGACGGCACCACAATACCAAACACCAAACAATCACACAAACGTCCGCATCACAGAAAACAGATGTATAATATCCTTTCTCTATGCCCCTCATGCTCTGCCTGTTGACGGAGTATAGCTTATCTTACATTGATGCTCGGCTGACATCAGTTTGCTCCAGCGGTCCATTTAAAATAGATCTATTATTGTAGGTGATTAATTAATGTAAGGTCGGGTATGTGACATTTCCACTTACTCCGTAACACGATCACCACGGCCAGCTATGTACGCCTAGCATTTCATAGGTGTCAAGTTCGACGTGTTCGAGGCAGTGATGTTAGATGTCGCTGACCAAAAATCCCGCGAAATTTAAATAAAATTCCCATTTTGATGTAAAATTCCCATATTTTTAACTGAGACACTAAAGTATTTATATTATTTTATTTCAGTGGAAAACACAAATTAACATTTCATTTTTACATAAAATAAACAATAATTCTCTAACAATAACTAAAATAAAATTTGCAAACAAAAAATATACAATAATTAATTATATAAATTATTACTATTCAGTAATTTTAGGTGAGAAGTCTTTACTTCAAAACTATTACAATCGATACCCTTTGATTGAAAAGAAGATCTAATTATGCACACAGCATTTAACGCTTTATGACTGATGCGATTCCGTTTCTTTGTCTGTGACTATTGAAAAAATTCGTTCTGCCTCTGCATTACTATGAGGCAGCGATAAAACTACTTTGGCTAATGCGGATATGTTGGGAAATAACATGCTACCTTCTCCATTTTTAATTAATGATATTTCATACCAAAACAGATCAATCGGTAATGATTCTAAGGAACCTCTATCCTCAGGTGGAATACTGGTTGGTAACAACCGCCACTCTATTTCAGCCTGTTTCTTATCATAAACGTTATAGCCATCAAACTGTTTCAGACTATTACTTACGGCACTAGCATTTTTAATCCTGAAGTCTTGCGATAGCGCATTTTTTTGGGACAAGAAAGTAAAATTTTTGAAAATGTCACCCAAGGGAAAACGTTTTTGCATTTCACTTGCTGCTCTTTTGTAAAAATTCAAACAGTTAATTCTAAATTGTTCATTTTCAGTGTTTGATTCTACTAAAGTTTCTAATAAATTAAAGCAGTCAGGTCCCAAATAAATATCTTTTAAGTCTAGGTAATATTCTGTATGATTAAAATTGATTTTATAGAAATCAGGTCTGTCAAAATATTTAGGTTTCATAAAATTCTGTGCCACCTGTTTTAAGAGCTGAGTAGAGGCTGCTGTCAAAGTATGACTAACACAGTCCTTGACTGAAATAATGCATTGAATTTGTTGAAAAATTCAAGCACATAATCCAGAAATAAAAGATGACATAAGGATTTCTCAAAGACTGAAGAATCAATTCAGCAGATTTTAATTTATCTTCAAAATGGTTCAGTTGAAAATAATTTTCCAATACTACCCAATTAACAATTATTCTATGAACACATTGCTGCATAGACAACCACCTTGTGTCTGAAAGTTTAAGAATTTTAAGTTTCTGGACTTCAAAATACTCCTGAATTTCGGAAATAATTGCTGATCTCTTAGAACTTCCTATAAAGGATTAAACTTAGTTAAATAGTAACACATACATATAAAAATATTACCTGAAACATAAGTGCCAATATTACGTAATAAGTCTTCAGGGGATCTGGGTAATTCAGAACAAGCCTTTAAAGCAACTAAGGCTGCAGAATGACAAATGCATTGTAAAAGTGTTGCATTTGGAACATCTTTCTTAAGATGTGAAAAGAAAGAATTCTGAGCTCCTACCATTACAGAAGCACCATCTGATGCTACGCCAAGAATATTCTCCATGGGAATGTTTTTTGAATTCATACAATCCTTAAATTGCTTATATAAATTTTTTGCTGAACAGTCTGTGCTGTCAAGTAATAGTAATTCCAGTAATTTGGTCTGCACCATTCCTCCATTAGGACTTACATATCTGGTTAGTATGGCCATTGACTTATTTTCACTAATGTCCGTACTTTCATCAACAAGTATTGAAAACTTGTTAGTTTTCAAGTCTTCAATAGTTTCTTCTACTTCAACTTTAGCTATGACATTATTGATAACTTTCGTACACTTCATTCTTTTCATTTCAATATCTTTCATGATTTTCGAATCATTGAAAACTTCCTTCAGTAAAGGAATAAGATGCTCAATTACTATAAATGCCACATTATGTTCTCCAAAGAAAGCCGCTAGTTTTATTTCTGCCTTTTTAACTTTTTCCAGGTGAATGAAATTTTCACTAGGCTGTTTTGAAATAAATTTTTCAATATTGGCTGTTGATTTAAATGCTTCAAACTTTTTTTTGTGTTTCTGTGAATTTGCATGTTTCACAAGCTCACTTCTTCCACATACCAGGGAACAATTACATATTTTACACCTAAAAATATTTAAATCGGTTAGTATTTACTTAAAATTAAACAAAATATTTTACCCTAACCTAGCTTTTGTTGGGTCATCTTTTACTTCTTGCAACCAGCTCTTGAATGCTTCATCTTCTAACCATTGTGTTTGAAACCGTTTGTCCTTAGATTGGTGGCGCTTAGAAGAAATCAATTCTTGTCTTATTTTACGTTTTGTAATTGGGGTTGAAGACCTTGCCTCATTTTCACTCCCACTGGTTTCACTACCACTATCCATAATGAATAAACTCTGGCCAAGTGACAAAACTCAAAACCGTTTTTTACATTTACATAACATAACCACACATAACATCAAGTGAGAATGAAAAGTGACAGATGATAGGCGCTATTACGGTTCCCTCTATAGGGACCGTAGGCATTTTGCAAATATTGCAAATCCGGCTACCGATTTCCTACTTTATCGGCATCAAATCCCACGATTGACACGCTACAGTAAAACAGTAAATCGGTAAATATAATCGTTAGGTCGCGGTGAATGAATGGGGTATTAAATAATTGAAAATCAAACTATAGAATATTGATAGAGGCATAGTGTGCTTGCCTGCTTATTTTTCCCATTTTTTCGCAAAAATTCCCATTTTTCCCACTCGGAAAATTTTGACCGAAAACTCCCATGATATGGGAAAAATCCCACGATCTAACATCACTGGTTCGAGGTGTCTCGACTGTGCCTCGAAATTATGCCACTACGATCGCAGTTATAGCGCATGCGGGCTGTCATATGAGTATGAAAAGTAAAACTTTCACGCATTAATACGAAAAGTAAATTGCTTTTCACACTAATGCGAAATAGTTATTTGTGTAATAAGTGCGGAAAGACGGCGATTGCGACGAGTAAGCGCCGCGCCCCAGCCGATGGCTCCTGGGGCCTCCCTCAGGCGCTTTAGGCAGGACGAGGTGCCATCTGCTCGAGCAAGACGGTCACGAGTCGCGGTCGCCGTCCGAGCGTGTCTCACAGACACTATTTTTGTCCAGATCGCAGGAAATGGAGCTTTTCTATGCATGCGGAGGAAAGCGGGAAGTGGGCTATTTTAAACACCACCGTGCACGTGCGGAAAAGTATACTTGAGCATGCGGAAACCTCGTGTAGCCGTGCGCGAAAGTCTGTTTTCCGCACTAGTGCTTACAAAAATTGAAAAGCATACGCTTGTTGAAATAGGCGACCTTCCGTTTTCTTCGCAGGTATAGGAACGCGCCAGTGCGAATTCAAGAAATAATTTTTACACATACAAGAAATAATTTTTACAATACAAAAATTCTGCCGGCGACGTCATCTGAAAAAAAGCTGTCATAAGTGTCAGTTTTAAATTATTTTAAATATTGTATGATACGCGTGCGAAAAGCATGTTTAAGGCACTTATACCAATTGCAGAAGCAGGTTTGCTCGTTCCGCAAACTTCTATAGCGTGCCTTAGGTAGCACGTTCTCCCTGCCTCTATACTTTATATTATCTCTGTTGCAAACACGTGTTTTGTGCTTCGGATGTCGCTTTAGGCTTGATCCCCAAACGCGCGTTTACGCGGACGACGTTTTATAGATCCGTCGAATTCCACGGAGACCCTCTTCCCCATGTACTATGTAAATGAGTGAACATAACCGTGTCTTATCTATGAACATAACCTAAAAACAACTGTTGTAGTTTGTAGTAACTGTCATGAAACTACAAAAACCAAAAATAAAGTCCATATAAATCATTTAAATATTATTGAGTCGCCAGGAAGAAAACGTTTAATGATGTTGTTGATGATACAAAATAAAATCAACAACTAATAGGTTATGTCTTACTTAAAATTCGCCGAAAAGTTAAAATAAAACAAACTTTTCGGCGGAATTGGCATATTGACCTTGAACCGAAATCGCGCCCTGTGATTGGTTGGGAACATTTGTCCGCGTCTGCCAGTCCGCTAAAACGCTCGTTTGGGGATCAGGCCTTATTCTATATGGTAGCCACAGAGCATTGAACTATATACTAGTTACGTAGTATATAGTTCAATGCCACATAGATATCTATATTTTATATATATGTGATCGTAGCCAAGATTTTGTAGGCTACAAGATCTTGGCCACCTTGGCTACATCCTAACATGCCCTGAAGTAAAATATCCTAGGAAGGGTAAATGAAGACTATACTTTTGTGGATTTTTTTAAATTCACTTGCCAATTAATTTTAAGTTGGAATAGAGAGTATTACAGTTAGTGGAACATTAAGAGAAGCTAAAAACACAGCTATACCTAAGCTGTGCTAAAAATTGTAGCTTGGAACTTCGAACGTTTTGTATGTGAGAGTGAGAGAGTGTGGTTGTGTTGTGACGTGGTTGTGATCTGATGTGGTATTGTCGGTGATATTGTCGTGTCGGCCATTTTTTACAAAATTGACGATTGTTAAACATCAGTGTAACATTTACGCTAATTAGTGTTATTAGTAATTATTATCGTTTATTTTGAGTGCGTAATTTGTGTGTGAGCGTAAAATGTCTATTGAGTATCTGCAGGTCGCTGAAGATGAAGGGGAGGAACCGATAGAATTGCCTAGTGAGGACGATGGAACTCTTTTACTTAGCACGCTTTCTGCACAATTTCCAGGGTCTTCTGGTTTAAAATACAGGAATCCAGAAAGCAAGACCTTCAGAGGTGTTCGACTTAGCGAAGGAAGACTTCATCCACCACCTGACGGTGGATGGGGCTCACAGATTTTTTATTGCGTTTTTCCCAAAGGTGAGTAGGATAGGTACGAGAATGTTTTGTACTAATATGACATAAGTATACCCATTTTTTAACATAATGGAGGGAGCATTAACAATTTATATAGATAATTGCCATTTCATATAATCTACAGTTTGCAGTGAATAGTGAACAGACCGCAGAAATTTATGCGAAGCATAGCGGGGAGCTGGGTATAATAACAGAACCGCGATGGTAGTGCAGTTGGCTAGAACGGGAATAAGTATCAGGCACTGATGTGAAATGTTATTGGTCGGAGCAAAAAATAAAATCACATAATGAATAGGTACATACCTTAGGGTATTATAGGTAGGCGTCCTATTGTTAGGGTTTGCCCGATTTAAATCATTTGATTTCAAATCGTGATTTTATTAAATTAGTCATCAATGATTAAAATTTAAAAAAAAACTGAAATAAATGCCATTTATTTATTTTATTGTTATAATAACAGAGAAACAGAAAAGTTTTGAAAAATTTAAATTATGTATCACTAACAATACATAATGAAAGGGCATAACTGCATAAGTGCTTGTTTATATAGTTATAACATTTGTATTTGAGACCACGATAACTTCTTGGAATATTCTTTGTAATTCCTTCCTTACTTCTACTGCATCAGATAGAAAACATCATTTTTTCTCTGTAATTTATCCAGTCCCACAGCAATAGGCTTTCAGGTATTTTTTAGGTGATCGTTGAATCCAATGTTTGAAACTTTTTGAAATATTGTTTAATCAACTCTTTTATTCTTATCACATACTTTTAATAGTTTCTGTCATATTCTTACATATACCTCTAAACAATCTGACATACTATTCCATCTTACGTCACTCGGAAGCACTAATAGTTTTCCACCAGCCTGCACGTATTTTGCCCTAGCAAGATGTAGTGGTGATCACTGCCAGTTATCCTGGCAGGATCGCCATGTAGTGGTAAAACCATCCAGTGAATAAAGGCACAGTAGAATAACTCGACATCAGTTTATTCAAATATAGTAACAACTAGTAACTCGAGTAGTTAATTGATAATTGATATAAAGTATAAAGCTAAGTGATTGATTTGACCTAATTGCAATGATTTATATAACATTTGGCCAGGTCAGTACAACCCGTGTACGAAACCTAGTTTCATATCATAATTGTTTAATAAGCCGGCCTTGGCCTAGGAACATTCTTCATGTCAGCAATTATTTTTGTTTTGTATATTTTGACATGGTTTGTTAATTTACCTTGAAATAATAAACATAATACGGATAATACGAGACAGTGTCAAAACTCAAACCAATAAAATACATTTTTTTATTGTTTGCACGTCAAAATAGAGCATTTAAAAAAATCAAAAATTTAATTTAATAACTATTTAAAAATTTTTTTTTGTGTTTTTAATTGTTAATATTGTGATTCACAATTAAAAAAATCACATTTTTTAAATTTTTTAAATTTTTTTAAATGTTAACGGTTAAAAGTTTTTTTAAAATATTGATTAATAATAAATAAATTACGCGTCAACAAACACTCGCGTAAATAAATGAATTACAGGAATGTACTAGTCTCTTTTGAGTTTAATATTGACTGCTAGGGGGCGAACGGGTGATTGAAACGTCCATTAGCATAAATTATATTATTTGAATTCAATAACATGTTTTATTTAAAATAACAAAGTATAAATTCAATATTTAGTACTCTTTAACCTTATGCTTTTTATATTATTGAGCATTGTTTTAATCTTCACGTTGCATATTTTTAACTGACACATAGCTTTAGTGGACAAATGTTAAACAAATGTTATTGTTATAGAAAACAAGAGAAAGAGTGATGACAATTTAGAAAATTCGACAGCTAAAACTAAACGTATGGAAACGAAATTACGTTGTACAGACCTAATAGTACTAGGATTACCGTGGAAGACCACTGAACAAAATTTGAGGGAATATTTTGAGACTTTTGGGGAAGTGTTAATGGCACAAGTTAAAAAAGATCCAAAGACACAACAATCAAAGGGTTTCGGATTTATAAGATTCGCATCGTATGAGTCACAGATGAGGGTGTTAGCCCAGAGGCATATGATTGATGGAAGATGGTGTGATGTAAAAGTTCCAAACTCAAAAGTTAGTATATAGTATTTTTAATACTACAATTTAATTACACATAATCTTTTATAATTTCCAGGAAGGATTAATTCAGCAAGTTCCATGTAAAGTATTTATTGGTAGGTGTACAGAAGATTTAACGGCGGATGATTTAAGGGAATATTTTGGAAAATTTGGAGAAGTCACTGATGTATTTATACCAAAACCATTTAGAGCATTTAGTTTTGTAACTTTCCTAGATCCTGAGGTTGCTCAATCTTTATGTGGGGAAGACCATATTATAAAAGGTAATTATAATTTCTAATTTTTAAGGTCAGCCTCCTTTATGATGTGCTCTGTTGCACCGGAATCCAGTACAAAGTGCTCTGTCTTCATTGTACTGATTTTCATCACAAATCATAAAAGCAAACAATTTATCAACTACGACCGATAGGTCTTTTTTTGCCGACACAGATATATCGATATACCGATATATCAACATAACAAATATACGAGACATGCAATATTGCCGGGACCGCACTAACAAATTTAAAATATAGATAATTAAATAATTTAGATTTAATTTATTGGTAATATAATTAACATTCACTTCTTCGGAAGATGCATCATTGCCAACTTATGACTCTTGGTTATGAAATCACATTTTGGTTTTATTTATTTTTGTACTAGAGGATTTTTTTGTTTTTTTTATGGTTTAGTTAATAATTGTAGTTTGATGTATGTTTTAAGTTTTTCTCTTAATAAACATGTTAACCTAATAGATATCATAAGTGTGAATTATACAATTTTTATCAAAAGATAAAAGATTTATAAAAAAGAAAAATATCAGCATTAAATATCGGCATTTTTGGCTGATCCGATATGTATCGGCAGATCCGAGATAACCGATATGTATATCGGTATCGGTCAAACACTATCAACTACTGCTGTTCATGTATTGGCTTCATAATTGTCTCTTTTCTTAATTTTTCTTGTGCTTTTAAAATTTTAAGCTTATAAAAATAACAATCACGTTTGATATAATTTATCACATTGAAAACACTTTTTCATTTACCTACTTATTTTTAAACATAGGCTTATTACGTTTTGTAAACAACCGATCCTAGAGACATAGCTGTGTTGATACCTTTTTACAAGTGTAAAGACAGTCAAATTTCTCCAAAATTTGTCGCATGACCTGGCGGTAATTGTGATATTATTGTATCAGGTACTCGATTAATGTTCCTCTGGAAAATCCTCCCCATATCATCCACTCGTCAGGAATTGGTGTTGGTGGGTCTTCATACAGCACTTTACTGGCACCTTCTGCTCAATAATTTCTAATAGTCTAAATTTCCAGATCAAATAGTTTGCACCATTATATTGTTTTAAATTGCGTTTTTGTGCATCGTTATTTTCACTGTATTTGTACGCTGTCTCAAATTTTAAATAAACGCTCACTTGCGATCACACACGAAGTCTGGGCCCATAACCTACTGGATGGTATGGTTTATCTAAACACAATGAGTACTTATAAGTTCTTCTGTTTATTATTAACTTTTACTTTACAATTTAAGAGCTTTCAAAAGAAATGGTCTTAGAACTATGCAGAGGATTAATATTATTTGTAAGCATAACAAAAACGTCATCAAAACGGAATGCCAGAGCCTGTTATTAATACAGAATGTTTGTTTAATCTAAAGCGATGAGAAGTGACTACAGTTTTTGTTAATTTATTTAACACCAAAACCTACACCAATAATAAAGCTACCACAGTGGCGTCCCAAAGAATATAAAAAAATATATGTCAATAATAATACATTGTACAGTTCTGAAACTGCATTAACATTTATTTCTAAACTACATTTCTACTACACTCAGATGGCTACACGACATAATATACCAAAATGTCTTATAAATCGATTAATAAGTGGCAGGGTTGGGTAACGACACATAGAGAATTATTTTTCTACATGTATGTAGAAATTACGTAAAAAATCATTTTTCTACATGTACAGAATATTACGAGAATATTATATTAGAAAATCAAATGTAGAAAATAAAACCGGACAAAGAATCATTAGCGACATCTTTTAACGATCCCCTGACTATTTAAAAAAGGAAAAGGAAGAGAATATAACAAAAATGAAAGAAAAAATAATCTGCGGCCGATCTGAGGTCGGGAAGTGGAAGAGGGTGAGTTTTTAAGGGTAAAAAACGGTTTATCTCGATTTCCGGCAAAACTACAAGTCCTTTGGAAAAAAGTTAAATGGCAAAGTTGTAGGTAATAAAAAGATCTACAACTTTTGTCTTTACACTTTTTTCACATAACCTCAAAATGTATGTGAAAATTTATGAAAATGTAAGTTTTTTTTCTTTTTTAAAAAAAAAATTGGGAAAACTTACCTTTTTATGTCCCAAACACACTGTAATTTTTTTGATTTAAAATATTTATTTTTTCACCTTATTTTGTCTTAATATCGAAAAAGCACCCTAATTTTCAATCGAAAATTCTCGCGTCAAAATATCTGCTATTTTAAAAAAGTCGTTAGGCTTTTTGTTTGTTGAAATCTCTACTTTCTGATGGTATAAAAAAAATATACATTACTATCGTAAATGTTCTCAGAAAATGCAAAGGAACGAAAAAAACTCGATTCCGAAATTTTTTTTAATCATGTACAATTTTTAACTATTTATTAAAATTTTCGCTTTAATTACTCGGAAAACGTAAGATTTCATGTTACATTGATAAAGAAAATAATTGTAAATCGAAATATACTACTATAATTAACAACCAAATAAGATAATAAAGTCAATATTTAATAAGACATCTACAATATTTTGAGAAAGTTGTAGAATTTTCTTTAAATTATATGCGTAGATGCCTATTTATTGCTATTTTAAGATAACTTATATACCTGAGTGACCTACGGAAAATTTTAGCCCATCAAAAGGTATTTCATAGTGAAGTGGAGGAAGGGGCTAGGAGGGTCTGGGCTTTACTACCTATTATTTTGTAGCAGCTGTAAAAACCTGTTTTTTTAACATGTAAAACCTGTTTTTTTACACCTTCAGAAAGTAGAGATTTCAACGAACAAAAAGCCCACCGACTTTTTTAAAACAGATATTGTGACGTGAGAATTTTCAATTGAAAATTAGGGTGCTTTTTCGATATTAAGTCAAAATAAAGTGAAAAAATAAATATTTTAAATCAAAAAAAATGACAGTATGTTTGGGACATAAAAAGGTAAGTTTTCATCAAATTTCTTATAGGCATTTTTTTTTGTAAAAGAGAAAAAAACCAAAAACTTGGTTATTTGAATTTTTCACATAAATTTTGAGGTTATGTGAAGAAAGTGTAAATACAAAAGTTGTAGATCTTTTTATTACCTACAACTTTGCCATTTAACTTTTTTCCATAGGACTTGTAGTTTTGCCGGAAGTTGAGAGAAACCGTTTTTTACCCTTAAAAACTCTGACACTTCCTGACCTCAGATCGCCCGTAAATTATTTTTCCTTTAATTTTTATTATATTCTCTTTCTTTTCCAATGGGTTTCATCCTACTATTATTTTTTTTTGTTTCAAAAATTATCGACCCTGGTCTATATGATCGAAATTCAATTTCCTCTACTGTATAATATGTAGTTTATGTTCTATGCGCGTACACATTGCATTGTATACAAATAAAAATAAAATCGTTCCATTCTTAACACTTAGAATAATGTTTTTTTTTTAATTTAAAGAGGATTTATGTATGTGATTTATTTATTTTTTTGTATATTTTGAATATGTACATTTAAAAACTTATTATTTTCTTAATGTATTTTTATTATATGAGTAAATATTTAACTGAAAATTAACTTGTAAAACATATGATTCCTTTTCTATATTTTCTGGTGTATAAAATGTAGAAAATAGATTGTTGTAAAAAATACATATTCTACGCGTAGAATATTAGTAGAATATGTATAATTTTCTACCTACCCATCCCTGATAAGTGGCCCTTCGGCCATGGAAAGCTATATGCCCGCGTTTATCAGTTGGCCATGGTTTGATACCCTCAACTGATTCATTTAGAATTGAGGTGTGTATGAAGACCCACGAGCTTTTTCTTCTTCTATTGTAATGTTTATTGTTTTTTTTTAAATTAATTAATTTATTTTTAGGTGTCTCTGTTCATGTATCGAATGCGGCGCCCAAATCAGAAACTCGCGGAGGTGGATATGGTAGTCGCGAATTGAGGGGCGGTGGGGGACATGGCCCCAACCGAGGCGGTGGACCGGGTGGCCCAGATGGGTCTGGCATGTACCAGCAAAGGTATAACGGTCCGGGGCCTAATCAAGGTAATTGGGGGAACCAGGGTGGCCCCCGAGGGAATATCGATATGCCCAACCTGCAAGCTTTAGGTGAGTTTTCACTGTTTGAGTTTAGCCGGGGTTTATTTACGCTTTGCATCTGTCAAATGTTTTAACCATTTTTACATTTATTTAGTTGAACTCCTCAGTCCCGCTTCCTTTGTTAATAATTCCAAATGTTCAAATTCCTCGAAAAGTTCAGGTAAATACTCAAGAAATTAAATGATATGGTCGTTCAATGAAATTGGATATTTTCAGGATATAAGAGAGAATGGGATCGAAAATATGACAAAAGTGTCGTTAATGCAAAAAAGTGCAAATATGACGTTGCAGAGATTTAATAATGCGTCTCTCGTTGTTGAACAAGTGTTAATTTATTGCCGTTATTTATATGTATCCTTGAAAGTTATATAAATGTGGATATGTGTATGTTGTTAATAAATGTGTGATTTTGAAAAATGAAGATTATTTTGTAAATGATTTTTTTTTTAAAGAATCACTGACATTTTTTAGGGACGTGAGTTAAGGTATTTGCAGGATGGTGTTTTGTATAGCTCTGTTCTGTAGAGATGTTGAATGGAGATCTATGTAACTAATTCGCTTATATGCTTTTTATTTAAATGTGCCAGAAATTCCTCAAATTTAGTTATTTAACTCTTTGGTTTCCCTTAAGTCTGTTAATTAGTAGTGGAATAAAATATTTCTGAGGGTATGTGATACTGAGGTGTAGCCAGGTGAAATTAGTACCATCTTGTGATGACCTTTTGAGGCATATCAAATGGGAATCTAATTTTTTTTTATTAGGATAGAATTTTGAAAATAGGCTTTAATTGCGGTAATCTGTAATTTGAAAAACTATGTTTTATTTAACATAGTAATGCAACGGTTCTGGTTTTTATGATTATGATTCATACGATTATGAATCGTACGATTACGGTTACGGTTAAATTCAAACAATGAAAACAAAATATTTTATTTTCACTTTTCCTAGTACACGGCATTTTATTTTTAAATTTAATTTATTTACATTTAATTTTACCAGACAATGTTAGTTACGGGCATCTGAAGACAAATCTGCGCTTATATATGTGTTAACCCTTTCACTGCGCCTGCCATCTATAGGCGTGCAAATATTTTTGCATAAGCTGTGCGTCTGCCGTCTTTAGGCTTTTATTTGCTTATGATTTTCTGCGGTAACCACATATACGGGTATGTTTGGTGGGGGTATCTTCAAACTTAGGAGCACACTTTTTGGAACTGCCCACCCCACCTGTGAAGTCTTTTTATTAATATATTTTTTAGAATATTATTTTTTTAATTTGTATATAGTTGTAAAAAATATGCTGTGTTTTGTATCCACACACAGCGCAATTTGAAATACTAGTTCATTCATTTTATAATTATACTTTTTAGAATGTTTTTGTTTTTTTTTTTGTAAATTTGTATAGTTATAAAGAAATATGCTCCTTTTATCTATTATGTACAATAATGAGCTGGGAAGAAGCTAAGATTACATTTCTCCCGATTCAAAAACTTTATAAAGGTTCACTGCGGCTGCCGCCTTATAGCGCTGCACCAGGGGAACCACTTGGTTCCGACTGGTACCTCAGCGAAAGGGTAAAAATAAAATATAAAACAAAGTTGATTGAGACAAGTAAACTAAATAAATACAAACACAGACTGTCTCAACTATAAAAGCCTGACCGAAGCGCTTCGACAATCGCGATTGGCGCAATTTCGTGGCAGCCGAGATTTCTTGCCGTGAGCATTATGCCGCGATCCGATTGTCAGCATGACCTTGCGCATAACCGTAAAAAAAACAAGAATCACCGTTACGGTTAACGTTTGACAACAATAATCCTGAATTAACCATGTTCTTTGCATCACTAATTTAATATTATTCGCTGTACCCTAAAAATAATCATTAAATTTACCAAATACCGGGCGGGCAAAAAAATTTTGCGCTTTTTACGTTTGGCCTTAACTTTTTTGTATATCAACCGATTTTAATCAGCTTGATGTCGTTGCTTATAGAACGGAATGGATTATTGGCAGAAAATTTCACAATGGCCGTTTTTTTAAAATTCTTTGGCTTTTTGAAATAGGTCTTTCGTTTGACTAGTTCTTTTTGAAGCAAAAATGTCGAAATGACTCATGCAATACAAAAAAGCAATAAAATTGACCTTTCCCTATTCCTCAATGAGAAAGATCGGTCCATCAGGGGCGGAGCTATACGTAATAATTATACAAAGCGTGTTTTCTCATTTTTAAGCTGTAGAAATAGGATTCTTCTTTGGCCAATAACTTTTTTGTTTATTAACCGATTTTAATTAGCTTGGTGTCATTGCTTTCAGAATATAATGGACTACGGACAGAAGATTTAAAAAATTTTATTCAAATATTGAAACCAGCTTAATCCTTAAAATGTAGGGAAAGGTCCTTTTTATTGCTTTCCTGAATTGGATGAGTTATGTTGACATTTTTGCTACGAAAAGAACTACCCCAAAGAAACTACTTTCAAACGTGGCTGCCATCTTGAGTTTAAAAAAACGACAATTTTAAATTTTTTTGTCCATAGTCCATTCTGTTCTGTAAGCAACGACACCACAAGCTAATTAAAATCGGTTAATAAACAAAAAAGTTAAGAGCAAACATAAAAGTGTAAAATTTTTGGGCCACCCGGTGTATTTAACCTTTTCCCTGCGCACGGAACGAGGACTGCGGCTGGCGCTGTGCGCAATTGTTCTGCCGCTAGCGAGTATACTCGTCTGGTTTATGTAGTACCTTTTATCTAACGTATATTTTTTTACATATTTTTTTCACTAGCATTCAAAAAATATATATTATCAAATTCTACAATTATTATTTTTGAAAAAAAAATATAAATTTATTTCTGAAGAAATCCTAATACAAAATGTTTTTTTTTGTTTTTTTTTTGTGTTAAACACTGTCAGTAGGTATAACCGCCTGGAGCCGTCTGAACCTATTTAACTTTAATTCGCAAGATCTCTGGTCTGGAGCAGTAAACCGGTTGGCGAATATACCCGTCTTAGCAGTGAAAGGCTTAACGCCTCTTGTCAAATGACCGTTGTTATTAAATTGTACAGTATCAGAAAAATCCCGTTTTTTTTGTTTTCCACATAATTTTAAGGTTGTTTTAATACCTATCAATTTTTTCAAACTAGTGTTGAGCTTTTTTCTATATATTTACAACTCCATTTCTCAATTTGCTAAAGCATTCTCGTCTCTGAGGTTTATCTGTTTACAGAGATTTAATGAATGACACGCTTTATCACATTTATTAATATTTATATTGGATTCCTCATAATCAAACCATGGAACATTGTTTTTAATATGGAATATTTGGACAGGAGCCACTTTTTCTATTATATTGGAACAATTATTAACAAATTCTTCGTAGATTAAATTTACTTCACTAGAATTTAATGACCAATTGCGAGAGGTGACATTATTTTTATGAGGTTGAGATTATTTTCACTTGTTTCTAAACTTTATTAAATTACTACAATTATGGTTTATTGGATTTGATATAAAATTTATTGAAATTACTAGATGAACCATCCGTATAATCATTCATATAACCATCAATTTTACGAAGAAAAGTCAAGACAATAATTTTGTTGAAAAATATTATAGGGGTTGGTTCGGTCACGGTTACAAAAACTAATTTTATTATTCCAAGTTGTCGGCCAAATTTCATTCTTCTAAATTCTTCCACAGAAAATAATGGAGAAAATTTTAAAATAATTGCCCCAACTGAGAGCAAGGGAAAAGAGGTTTTGGGGAAAACATATGAACAACAGATCCCATTAATTTCGGCTGAGGAATCTTCCCTTCAAATGTTTTGCATCTATACAGCGATAAATGTTTAGATAAACGGTCATTTTAGAATATTTATTATTGGGACGTGTTTGACAGCCATTTTGAAAGATTAGTGCTATTAAAATAAGTTGAAGATTTTCATTTCCTATGTCCAAAATGTCTTTCACAAGTAGGCGTAAGTTTTATATAGTTCTACCTCGGTATCACTGTCATAATTCGACTGATTTCATTCCACTATAGCAATATTTTACGGAAAAACCTTATGGTAGATTATTTTTTTATATTGCAGTTTGTTGCAATCTAATTTAAAAATAACGAATGGCAACAAGGCGACTTATTTAAACCACTAGATAGATATAAGCAAGTGCTTCTATCGACATGTTGTTATCTTTTATATAACATCCATTTATAATTAACATCTGGTATGTCCAGGTGTATTGGTATGTCAACTAAGTTTGTTTTGATTATGTAGAAAGAAAGGCGAGATATAAGCTATATAGAACGATAGATATAAGCTCTAATTGCTCCATTCATTTAAAACTAACATCCGGTATGTTCAAGTGTATGTGTATGTCACATTTTAAGTCTGTAAATGATATTGATAATGCCGAAAGAAAAGCGAGATATAAGCTACATAGAAAGATAGATATAATAAAGTCTTAAGTGCTCTCTTCATTTGAAACTAACATCCGGTATGTCCAGGTGTATTGGTATGTCAAATTAAGTCTGTAAATGATCTTGATTATGCAGAAAGAAAGGGCTGATACATAAGCTACAGTTCGTACAATATGTATGTATAGTTGAACGACCGGCAACCCTGACCTACACACTGTTTTTCATTGGTGTACACATTTTTTTTTTCTTAGGGGGGTGAAAGTAGAAGGTTTTTATATGCATATTTTCAACACCACAGCTGATATTGAATGCAAGTTTCCACACCACTCATGAAGTATTGCTATCAGCGCGTTACTATTTTTTAGTGGGTGGTTCGCCAGTAGCCATATTTCCCACAATAAAACAAAAATAAATATGTACAAAACAGCTAAGTAGTCGAGAAAAATAAACTTAAAAACGGAAAAATAAAATAAATATACTTTCAATTGAAATACGGTCATTTATTGTGTAAGTAGGTACCTACCTACTAATTTTTAATTTTGCCCACTGATGTAAATTATTAATTTGTGATCTAGAATGGTAAGTACCTACATAAAAATAAAGTCAATAAACAATAGGTACCTACTTACAAGGGGTTAAGTAAAGCGGTTAAACTACTTACAGGGGGTTAAAGTAGAAAGTTTTTATATGTAGATTTTCAACACCACAGCTGATATTGAATGCAAGTTTCCACAGCACTCATGAAGTATTGCTTTCAGTGCGTTACCATTTTTTAGTGGGTGGTTTGCCAGTAGCCATATTTCCCACAAGTAACAAAAATAAATATGTACAAAACAGCTAAGTAGTCGAGAAAAATAAACTTTAAAACGGAAAAATAAAATAAATATACTTGCGATTGAAATACAATCATATTTATTGTGTAAGTAGGTACCTACCTAATCTACCAAATCGTTAACACTCAACAAAGACAAAGATTATTAACAGACAAGCTTTGACAAAGATCAGAGCTTGTTTCTTAATAGGTACCTACATAACTAAACCGAGACTAAATTCAACACATTTTTAAAAATCATTACAAATGCAATACATACCTACCTGCCAGCTTCTCATCGCAAAGCGATTTCCAATACACACACTTTTTTAGAGCCATACAAAATTAGAAACTGACCTTCTTGAGGTATTTTACAGTCATTGAAAATTTTCCTTTCTTTTGAGGTACGTACACAGTTATAATTTTATAAACAGTCTATAGAACTTGTAAATTATTAATTTGTGATCTAGGATGGTAGGTACCTACATAAAAATAAAGTCAATGGACAATAGGTACCTACTTATGTAATAAACCAGAGAGCGTTTTCAGTTTTGTAAATCCCAATAAAAAACCTAACTTATATTGTTGCATTTATCATTTATAACCTAGCGGCCAGGCACTGGAAGCAATTCCCGCGAACACGCCACTGTAAGATATGCGAACCTGATCCTATTCGATCCGAGAATCCGATCCCGATCCGAGAGATACGATTCCAATAAGTTAAAAAGAGATATACTGCTCGAATATTCATTATTGGAAAGGTCGTGGATCGGCGTTGCCGCTTTTAACTATAAAAATAGATGTTTACGTAATTGTCATATTTAAAGTAGACGAAAATAAATGTAAAAACGTAACATCTTGGCCTATAATATATTATTGTGTGCACAATTATTATTTAATAACATTCTTAAATAATATATACAACTTTAATATAGTATTGTGGAATTTGATTTTTTGATTGAATACTGAGAAAATTGAGAATTACATGTGGCAACTGCGCGGTATCTTATATGGGGTCAGTTACCTATACATACATATTGAATAATAGATATAAACTCTTAAGTGCTCTCTTCATCTAAAACTAACAGCCAGTATGTCCAGGTGTATGGGTATATAAAATTCTAAGCCTGCAAATGATCTTGAGTATGCAGAAACAAAGGGGTGATATATACTACATAGAAATATAGATATAAAATCTTAACTGCTCTCTTCATTTAAAACTAACATCCGGTATGTCCAAGTGTATGGGTATGTCAATATCCAAGTCTGTAAATGATCTTTATTATGCAGATAGAAAGCCGAGATATAAGCTACATAGCAAGATAGATATAAACTCTTAACTGTTCTACATTTAAAACTAACATGTGGTATGTCCAAGTGTATGGGTTTGTCAACTTCTAAGTTTGTAAATGATTTTGATTATGTAAACAGAAAGGTGTGATATAAGCTATGTAGAAAGATAGATAAAAGCTCTTAATTGCTCTATTCATTAAAAACTAACATCTGGCATGTTCAAGTGTATATGTATGTCAAACTCTAAGTCTGTAAATGATCTTTATTATGCAGAAAGAAAGAGGTTATATATAGGTTACATAGAAAGATAGATATAAACTTTTAAGTGCCCTCTTCATTTAAAACTAACATCCAGTATGTCCAGGTGTATATGTATGTCAAATTCTAAGTCTGTAAATGATATTTATTATGCAGAAAGAAAGGCGAGATATAAGCTACATAGAAAGATAGATATAAACTCTTAAACGTTCTTCATTTAAAACTAACATCCGGTATGTCCAAGTGTATGGGTATGTCAAATTTTAAGTCTGTAAATCAACTTGATTATGCAGAAAAAAAGGCGAGATATCAACTATATGGAATTATAGATATAAATTCTTAAGTGCTCTTTATTTAAAACTAACATCCGGTATGTCCAGGTGTTTGGGTATGTCAAATTCTACGTCTGTAAATGATCTTGATTATGCAGAAAGAAAGGCGAAATATAAGGGTATCATGTCTTGACATACAATTGTCACGATGTCCACCCGCTACGACATCCGATTCATGCCAGATCCAACTTTATCTTACATTCCGAATGTTGCCGAACACCTATATTTCAATTTATTGTCCGATCCCTAGGAGTTTGACAAGCGGTTAACTTGTTACGGCATCCACTCTCAGCCTCATGCCTGCTACACCCGAACGCTGCCGAATTGTGTGATGCTATGGACTCCAGTCAATTCGACTTTATATTGTAATATACTTAGCTATTTTATTTCAGTATTAGTAATGATATTTATTATTACTGTAAACGTTAATATAATAAAAGAAACTTTTGAAATAGGCACAATATGTAACTTGTATCAAAGTATCTTTATTTCCATATACAGTTCGTACAATATGTATGTATAGTTGAAGGACCGGCAACCCTGACCTACACAATGTTTTTCATTGGCGTAGACATTTTTTTTCTTAGGGGGGTGAAAGTAGAAGGTTTTTATATGCATATTTTCAACACCACAGCTGATATTGAATGCAAGTTTCCACACCACTCATGAAATATTGCTTTCAGCGCCATTTACCATTTTTTAGTGAGTGGTTCGCCAGTAGCCATATTTCCCACAAGTAACAAAAATAAATATGTACAAAACAGCTAAGTAGTCGAGAAAAATAAACTTTAAAACGGAAAAATAAAATGAATATACTTGCGATTGAAATACAATCATATTTATTGTGTAAGCAGGTACCTACCTAATCTACCAAATCGTTAACACTTAACAAAGACAAAGATTATTAACAGACAAGCTTTGACAAAGATCAGAACTTGTTTGTTAATAGGTACCTACATAACTAAACCGAGACTAAATTCAACACATTTTTAAAAATCATTACAATGCAATACATACCTACCTACCAGCTTCTCATCGCAAAGCGATTTCCAATACACACACTTTTTACAGCCAATCAAAATTAGAAACTGACCTTGAGGTATTTTACAGTCATTGAAAATTTTCCTTTCTTTTGTGGCTAGGTAGGTACACGGTTATAATTTTATAAACAGTCTATAGAACTTTTAATTTTGCCCACTGATGTAAATTATTAATTTGTGATCTAGGATGGTAGGTACCTACATAAAAATAAAGTCAATGGACAATAGGTACCTACTTATGTAATAACCCAGAGAGCGTTTTGTTTTGTAAATCCCAATAAAAAACCTAACTTATATCTTTGCATTTATAACCTAGCGGCCGCAAGCACTGGAATATTTTTTGGATAAAATTATTTGAGAAATGTCTTAAGTGGAGGATGTAATAGGTACCTACCTCAGTACACGTCAGTACCTACTTCGAGCAGCCCTTAAATCAACTTTTTTTTTGTTAAAGTCGGCTCTGCTCTAACACCCACTATCCATTTTTGCCGTCAAATAATATTTTCCTTAAATTTTTTTAACATTCCTATCATATCTCGTAAATAAAGCGAGGTCTGGTGGAAATCTACGTTTTTCAGGTTTCATACGAAACGAACAAACATGTTTGCTAACCGCCATACTCTTTTATTTCAACTCTCGTAGCCATATATACCTACATAGGTAGGTATAAAAATAATATATTAGCAATTCCTGCGAACACGCCACTGTAAGATATGCGAAACCTGATCCTATTTGATCCGACAATCCGATCCAGATCCGAGAGATACAATTCCAATAAGTTAAAAAGAGATATACTGCTCGAATATTCGTTATTGGAAAGGTCGTGGATTGGCGTTGCCGCTTTTAACTAGAAATAGATGTTTACGTAATTGTCATATTTAAAGTAGACGAAAATAAATGTAAAAACGTAACATCTTGGCCTATAATATATTGTGTGCACAATTATTATTTAATAACATTCATAAATAATATATCAACTTTAATATAGTATTGTGGAATTTGATATTTTAATTGAATACTGAGAATATTGAGAATTATATGTGGCAACTGCGCGTTATGTTATATGGGGTCAGTTAACTATACATACATATTGAATGAACTGTAGGATAAATTATTATTTTCAAATGTTACATCAGTAGGAGGCATATGTGGAAGTAAGCATATATGGGGCATATAGCCCAGCCGTAAAGCGTGTGGCTTGGATGATATAGGTTGGAAGTTCGATTTCCACAGCTTCTGTTTTTTTTCCGATTTTTTCGGATTTTTCGGATTTTTTCCGATCACATACTTAGAAATACGTGTACATGGCATAAGGTCAGCCCAGGAGGACCAGTTGGTTTCACAATCTAAAAATATTTTAGATTGTGGAATTCTGTAACAGGGTCGACGAGTCTTATTACTGTATTGGGGTAAAATGCTAGACATTATATTTTGTAAATAAATGTCATATATTATTATTTAAATGTAATTTGAGGGCAACGTTGACTAACGTCCACCCGGTTCTCTCCGAATTGGTGCCCGTACACGGCCGCATTCGGGTGGAACATGCGCGCAGCGGAAGAGTGGATGTCGTGACAAGTTACCGCGTGTCAAACTCCTAGATATTGCGGTGAATTGAAATATAGAAGTACGGCATCGTTCGGAGTGTAACATATAAAGTTGAGTCTGGCGTCAATAGGAGGACAATGGATGTCGTGACAATTGGATGGCGTGACATGCACCCAATATAAGCTACATAGAAAGATAGATGTTAACTCTTACGTGATCTCTTCATTTAAAACTATCATCCGGTATGTCCAAGTGTATGGGTATGTCAATTTCCAAGTCTGTAAATGATCTTTATTATGCATGCAGAAAGATAGCCGAGATATAAGCTACATAGAAAGATAAACTCTTAAGTGTTTAAACTAACATGCGGTATGTCCAAGTGTATGGGCATGTCAAATTCTAAGGCTGAAAATGATCTTGATTATGCAGAAAGAAATGCGAGATATCACCTATAGAAGATAGATATAAGCTCTTAAGTGCTCTATTCATTTAAAGCTAACATCCGTTATGTCCAAGTGTATACGTATGTCAAATTCTAAGTGTGTAAATGATCTTAATAATGCAGAAAGAAAAGCGAGATATAAACTACATAGAGATAAATTCTTAACTGCTCTCCTCATTTGAAACACATTCGTTATGTCAGTGTATGGGTATGTCAATTTCTAAGTCTATAAGTGATCTTTATTATGCAGAAATAAAAGCTACATAGAAAGATAGATCTAAACTCTTAAGTGCTCTCTTCATTTAAAACTAATGTTACATCCAAGTGTATGGGTATGTCAAATTTGAAGTCTGTAAATGATCTTGATAATGCAGAACGAGAGGAGAATGAATAAGGACTGGTGATGCATACTGGTGATTGTATCTGATACTTGTTTCATACACTTCCACGTCATACTAGTTATTTAATTTTTCGTGAAATAGTTCTGAATGCAGGACTTTCAACTAGATAAAATCTGTCGAATTAGTGCTATACTTATATTATCAAATGAATTTTAATTTCAGAAACGTGCTCGTACAAGAGTTGAAATACAAGAGGAAGTACGTTTACACTCTAAACTAAAAATTCTGTTGACAAAAAAAATGATTTCTGATGATAACACGGTGAGCTTCTAATGTTTTTCTAGCAAAATAAGATATTTTAATGTGGAAGTTTTTTATTAACTATATACTTGTCCGTTGAGGAAAAGATTTTTTACAGGTAATTTCGTTTAGTTTTAAGATTTATTATTCATATTAGAGTTAGAGCAAGTGATTTGGTTTAGAGAATTATAAAAAGCTCTCTGATACTCCTATTTTTGCAATCATTTTGAAACTGCGATTTGTTAAACTCCGGTTTCCTTTTTTATTTTTGTTAATTAATTGGCTATTAAACACAGCAAAGAAAGTCATAGGGTTGCTTTAATTTTTTTAAAGAAAATGGGTCGAATATGATACTTCTTTGAATACCGCCTCCTATCTTTGAGCACAGAAATTATATTTATTGTCTATAAAAAAATGAAATCGGGATAAATAGTTCTAATGATGAGCTTTCGCTTGTTAAATTTGGATAAGGTAAACTCAAGTTACAGCATTTAAAAAATCAAATTGTTATCTTTCACCCTGCCGTTACCATGGTAAAATTTGTAAAGGATGGAACCGATAATTCAAAAAGTGTATTTCCCACCTAAATTATACCGAAGATAATTAGGCGCATAGCAAATGCGCCCCCTGGCGGCAAAGTTAAGAATTCAAAAATATTTTAATTTTGGTCATGTTTGTGGATAGACTTTTTGCCCCAATATCGCAGCATGAATGATAGCTGAGATACAGCCGCTCCGTAGCCTTAACTGATCGCGCTGCATTATAAGTTTTCTTCTTAAGGAACGTACATGTATATTTCTGGAAATTATTGGGTTGTATAAAATCCAAATAAAGACGCAGCAATGAACACCATGTCAGTATTTCGAAGATTAGGAAACTTGTTCTTTGGTGTGAAACACCTATACTTTTATATATATTGATATGAAAATTAATATATATCCTCATTCTCATTAATATATCCTCAAGCTAATATTTTACCTGACTCCCAATGTTATTTTAATTTAAAACCTTGAACCAGTTCCCCCGAGAGAAATTCATATTGCCGAAATTTATGCTATTTAGGTATAACAGGTCAGGGACAGCAGGGTAGCAACCAGCAGAGTTGTAATCCCCTGGGCCTCGGATTGAATCTTGGAGCACTCCCAATGAACCCGGCTATAGTAGCGGCGGCTTTAAATCAAGCAGGTTGGGGACTTATTGGGAATCTGCAAAATCAACCGGAGCCTAATTTCAACCAGGGTGGTTTTAATAGTGGCCCGAACAATAGCAATGGTAAGTACTGAAGTAAAAAAAAATTATTACTCAAAATAACCTTATTTTTCGCGAATCCTGGACAACTTTGACAGGTGGCACTGTGATTTTGAGGAACCAGGCTGGATTTTGACCAAAAATCAGTTCCTATTTGGAAAAATGACGATACGCTGTCTCTCAAAATCGTCCAGGATTCATATGAAATGGTATAAATCGTTGTTACATTTACCACAGTTATAGGAACAATAAAAATATTCTAACGGCAAAATATCACCTTTCTTTTTTCTGTATTTAATCTGTATGCAGTTGCTATAAGACACATCTATAGCCCGTATTTTATTTAATAATAGGCTAGGGAGTAAAAATGACCTTGGAAATAAATACATTTGAGAAATTACAAAATCATTGAAATATTTAAATTAATTATCCTCAGGTTCCCCGAGGTCTCTATGTGCCGTTAACTTGCAAATAACTGTAGCAACATTTAGTTTCGGGTAACATCCTCACTCCCTTTGCCGTGAAAATAGAAGATGTTAATTAAAATGTGGTCAATTAAATCATAAAGCCAAAAAAAAGATCATTGGCAAAAGCAAGTATGGTACGAGAGTTGTAAAAAGCTATGACATTAAAAAATTGGGTCGTACAACATCCATCCATCGGTCCCACATATAATTGCAAGAAAAAATTGAAATCATAAAAATAACACATAAGGCACGTCCTTTAGAACACTGGTCAAAGAATATGGCAAATTTAGCACTGCCTTCAATATCACAACCATTTACTCTCATGACATAATATGCATATTGCACCACACCTCATTTGGTACTCAGCAGTGTCTGTGCTTTTTTCCAGCAGGAAATAACCAAAATGGTGGGAATCAAGGTGGCAACAATCCGGGTTTTTTAAACTGGATGTCTCAAGGTGGTGGTCAAAACAATCAGGATGGTGGTCAATGGCCTAGACCGCCACCACAGCAGTCCCAAGACAAAGGGTTTTTAAAATATGATTAAGTAGCGTTAATATTCAGTAAGCATTTTTAAACTTCATTAATTAGCAGTAATTTTGAGCTTTCTACTAAAATAGAGTGAACTAACATTTTACACTAGCTAACATAAAATGGGAAATATCATGTGACGGGTTGCATTTAGGGCTTTAGAATATGTAATTTTAACACAAATTTATTATTTGCCATAATTCTGTTTCCACATTTAATTTTACATGTTTTAATAGGCGTTCAACCTAAGAATTGCTTAAAATAGTTTTAACACATAACCTTAAAATCCCCGGTGTTCATAATAGTTACATTTATATACAGGGTGTTTCTAAATGGAGATTTTAGGTGAATTTTCAGCGAATATTAAAAAGCAACCCCTATAATACTTTTGATTGGAACTCAAGTGTAGCAACAAAAATACTGAGTGAGCATCAACTTTTCTGCCACTAAGAAAGTAAATATTGTCAATATTGTTTTATAACGTTCTGAGCAACTATTTAACTAAAAAATAATAAATAATTAAAAAGAAAATGTGCATAATATGAAAATTAGAAATGCGTCAGGGTTTTATGGTGCTTAGTATGAAAATTAGATGTCCAGTTAGTGTTTTTGATGCTACAGTGGGATCTCAGGTGGTGCATGTATAATATATGTTGTTTATTTCTGTTGCCATTTTAAAATTAGTCTAATCATATTAGTATAAATAGAAAAAAATTAATTATGTTTTGCTCTTTTGCCAAAAGTTTGCCTCAGTTAGCACAGCTTAATATAGAGAGGAAATAAATTAGTAGGTTCTCACGGTGAATATCGAAGCTACTAATTACCCGTGGACGCCATTGACAATTACACAACCACGTCAGATGGTTCCCAACTATACTTTGTGTCTAAATTACCCTCAGAATATTCTGTAATTTTTGGTAAAAAAAAATGAAACGGTAATATACACTAATACCTACTTTCAAAAATTGCATTTCTTTTCAAGAGTTGCATAAATCTTTACTAAAACAATATATTTACCCTTGTGGAGCTTCCAACGTGCACATGTGAAGTCACACAAAACGATGCTAAAGAATTTAGGGCTATGCCTACGTAAACATTTCTATCCACTTAGTGGAAGTATTCAAGTAATTTAAAATGGGGCTCATACCAACACAATAAATTACATTAAAGAAAAACAAAGGTATGGCTCTTAGTATACTAGATTATGGCTTCTATGACTATCGTGTGATTTAACGTCCTGGCAAGACGGGTCTCCAACATCCAACTATAGGTGTATGGTTTCACAGTAGTGGGAGGCAAGGCCAACGCTCCAAGGAAATCAAAAGATTTCGATGTTCTGCGTATAAGACACAGTCCAGGGTACAATGTATACTGTATCCAACGAAGATTCTAAATAACCAAAAGGTGAAGTCAAAAAAGAAAGAAGAAGTGGTGACCTGAAGACAGCTGGTGACAGAAAGATGCCCTAAAAGACTGTTACGTTCACTATTCATTAGGTTAAATATTTGAGAATGTTGTAGGTACGTCCTCGGATAGTATTTTATGAAAAGTGACTAGAGGCACCCTCTAAAATTTATGGTTAGAACTCAGGTTTGAATAGTGATAGAATTTGAATAGAATTTTATTAATTGGTACTTCACCGAACATTGATAATCATTTCATAGGGCACATTTGTGTCGCTTTATTGTTTTCTTTATTGTGTCGCCTTATTGATTATAAAAATAATCTAAAAAATTACAAAACGACAATGGAAACCTATGGATCAAGATTAGTGCGAGTTGAACTATACGCTATCCCTTCATGTGTTTGCTCATACCTCGAAAACTACGGGACCAATCGGAAATGAGTATAGAAACTTATTTGTAGAAAATTTTATGAAGAATATTTTTAGTGAGAATAAAATTTTCTATGAGACCGACCGTTTTCAAGAAAAACACGAAACAACGCCAGAGTGCGCGTTTGAGGTGGGTGAGGCGACCACTTTACAGTTTATAACTTTTTTGATTTTAGAAAGTCTTACTTTGGCGGGTATAATGCCCAAATGGCAACACATTATAATTTTTTTTCTATTCTTCAATATATTGTCTAATATGATTGGACTATGTCAGTTTATCAGTTTGATGTACAAAATTTAATAACTGTCAGTGAAGTCAAATGGATGCTGTATTTTAAGGCCGTACATGTATTTGATGCTCATTTAAAAATTCTCTTTATTATTCGGTGAAACAATCAAGCAGGCTGTTGTCAAATAAAGTCATGAAGACAAGTATTGCCATTGTTCTTGTTTTCAATCGGGTATTTTCCCTCTATCGAAACAAAAATGGGCATTTGCATATTCAACAAGTACATTTTTTTCCTTAACTTTTGACATAAGAAATAATGTGCAATATTCAGAGATTGTTTCACAGAAGTCTGTAATTAATGACTTCTCTGAAACAATCTCTGAATATTGCACATTATTTCTTATGTCAAAAATTAAGGAAAAAAATGTACTTTGAATTTATATGACATCACCAAGCGAAAAACAAGGATATCACTAATATATATGTATATATAAATACTGATAACAAATATCAACAGCAATGGCCAACAGGAAGCAGTGTGTTGTCGCGACCGCAAACTTTCAGATAATACCCTAAAAATCACTACATTTGCTGCACTATTTGAATTTGCTCTTAATGACGTCACATTTTAAAGCTCTCTTAGATTAAACAAAAAAATAAAAAATGCGAGCCTCTTCTTTTTCCATTTACTTTCTGCTGCCATTGTTAAAAAAAGCGCGAAAATACCCCATTTAGAAATGCCCTAGAAATACCCCATTTAGAAATGAAAAAAAAAACAAAATTGCCTAGATATTATTTTCATTTGCAGTTTGAGTAAAAGCAAATTTTAGATGGTTCCTTACCTTTAGCAATATCGACATTTGAGAGCAATCAACTGCAGTGCTGTAGGGAGTGGGTCTAGAGGATGAAATCTAGAAACAACTTTTATTTCATAATAATTTAATTGAACATTCGTCGATACCGAACCACAGCAATGTAACTAATCAAAAAATAGATTTTCTTAATAATATAAGTCCTGGAAGCATAGGATTAAATTGATCACCATAATGTTTGTAATAGGCTTATGAAATAGATATTCATGTTTAGACGTGTTCTCGCTTTACACCACGATAGCTACTTTATTCATAGTCTGATAAAAAAATATCCACAGATTACACTTTACAGTGTAATCTCAGCTCGCATGTTTTATTTTCTAATATGGATAATTATGTAATTTTTTTAGTGATATTTGTAAGAGCGGGTATATAGGGTTGGTTGGTCAAGTATCGCTTGCGTTCTGTCATATGCGGTGTGTATTATGGTCGAATATCTCCTATTTCACTCTTATGCATATGTTAAATACATAAAAATTATTGAACATAGAAATATTACTGTATGCAACTGTCTTCCAGGCTATAGTGTATGCGATTCTATCTTGTCGGCTGGAGTTGATATTACATCACTGTATGCGAAAATGTAGCAGGTACAAGGTGGGGCATAATGGAGGGACGTTTTTAGAGCGGCTAGTACATGCGAACGGGTGGGGTTAGAGGGCCACTGTTGACATCGTTCCATACGTTCCATCGTTCATACCTAAAAGCAAACGTTTATGCCGATAAGCCTCGAAATCTGCAAGAGTTGAAAGAAGCAATCACAGCACAAATTGGGGCAATTGACAGCGACTTGTGTGCGAGGGTGATGCGGAACTTTGAGGAACGACTACAGCAGTGCATTGCCGAAAATGGTCGTCATCTGCCTGACATTATTTTCAAAACATAATTTCACATTTTAGTTGTTAAATGGTAATATGTATACTTCAATTTTTTTAAAATTCAAAACAGCGGAGTTATTGTTATTTTAAAAACGCCCCTCCATTATGCCCCACCCTGTACAATATAAAAAATACCATTTTTATATTGTTGTAATATAATGTAAACATATGTACAGTGAAAAAAATTATTTAGGAATAATTTTGTCTTATGTTATTAAATAATTTGTTTTGATTTCCCGTAAAGTAAAATCAATTACAAAACGTAAAGTAATTACAATTCGTGTTCATCGGTCGAATAGAATTGAAATTTATTTTTTCTAGTGGCAAAGATACATTGTATAATACACGTTAGTATACTAGATTAAAAACTGAAGAAAAAAAAGAATGTGTATAAATATTGTAGAATTTCACATACGCATTAGGTTAGATCACACGCAAATTGAAAAGATGCTTCTTCCTGTGATAAATATTATTTACGAATTAATGAAAATAATTTACGTTACGATAATTGACCATATTAGTTATCAAAAGTATTAGTTATATTAGTTATATTAGTTATATTAGGTTATCAAAATCCGGGCGCAAAATTTGAAATGGGTTCTTAAACACACCAGCAAATTTGACTGCCATGTATTTCTTATGGGAGATTCAAAAGTGTGATTTTCAGACGGGAATTTCTCGGGTTTTGGGCATTTCTTACTATTTAAACCTATTATACGTCAAACGTATTACTTTTAACATTTCTTATGCAAGAGCGCCAGGCCACCTGAGAAAGTAAGGTTAAGAGTTATGTTATGATATTGTCAGTGGGTTGTTTATTTGTTTATTACTATTTTGGTACATGTTTATCGATTTATTACATTAATGATGTAATAATATACCTAATATGTACACTTTTATGAAAGAATAATGGAAAAAATGGGCTCAAATGTGGATTTCTCCATATAAATAATAATCCGGTAAGTACTGACCTAGATACCGGATTATTATTTATATGGACATTTTTGTTATGTAAGGTTTTTCATTAACTAACTAAACAGATACCGTACACCAAACTTGATGATACTAATTGAAAAGCCTTGGAAAAACAATGGTATTGTGCTTTATACCTTTCGATTGAATAGATGTTCTGCACTTATTCCTATCATATGCATACTCTGTTCAGGTCAGGGCAACCAAGAACAAGTTACATCAGTTGATGCTAATACTGAATAATGTACTTTTAACAAATTTAATTAGTCATCGAATTGAAAAGATTTTAAGTTAACTTAGACTACATATTCTGGCCTCTAGGAAAGATCTAGGTACTCTCTAGGTACTCTATTTTCACCCATTTTCTAACCAACACTCAAATCAATTATTTGCAATCAGAAAAAACAGATAAGTCTGTGATGAAAACTGCAAAACGTGAAATAGGTAAATCAGAATAAAATGAGATTAGAAGCTACCTAGGACACAAATATAATACAAATTCAGCGATGTTCGCGCCAATATTGCCGGTTTTTAAATTAACACAATGAAATTATAATTTATTATGTAAGAAACTTATTAAATAAGTTTATTCAAAACCTTACACTACCTACACAGATACTGTGGTACAACCATTGGATCAAGCAACAACATACGTTTTTCATACAAACATCGCCTTCTAAAATTGGTAATATTTTTATTTTGATAATGTTTAATCAATATTTTAACACTCCCTCAGTCAAATAAAATATCAAACAATGTATTTATTCAACTTTTTTCACTAAGAGACTTTCTATATCACGTCTACAGCGCCCTGAACTTGAGTCCCCATAAGACATCAATACATTAATTTTTAAACTATATAGGAACCCGCTAATTTGAGATCATAACCTAACTAATATGGTCAATTGAATTAAAACAAATTAAGATTTATGCGCGTCGCTCAAGGATACATGCTGCATACATATATTTAGGTGTGCGTGTTTGTAATGCTTGAGCAAATTCATCCTAGCCGTGACCTCGACCTCGACGTGTTGTTCTTCTTTATCTACTTTCTTCTCTATCTGATCTCTCTTTATCTGCCCATTTTGGGGCTAAGTTTAGTTTGGTCAAGCTATTGGGGAGTAAAACTACCACAGCACATTTGGTGGCCCTCTGATCAGACGAGTAACAATCCGCTGATTGTTGTTTTGTTTATACATTTCATACAGAATAAAGGAGTTTATTAATTCGTTTTATGTACTTTTGTGTTCTTTTAACATATTATTTAAACATACATTTGTAAAAACTGTTTTGATTTTTTTTATAACTATTAATATAATTATTTTCATAGGTAAGTAAATACAATAAGGTTTAACGTCTTAGATGCTACTCCAAATAGTAGATGTGTGAGTGAGATGAATGGATTTTAAACATGAAACATTTAAGTATATACAGTTGTACCACCACGACTGTTGAACAAACGGGTTTATATATATTTGCTGTTTGTTTCAACACCAGTGCATTTCTGAGGAGCTCCCATGAAATTACTGGCAAACTTATCTTTGAGGATTACACCACTGGATTGCCTAGGAAGTACAAACACATTTCTGCTGCACTTTTGAAGTGTACTATACTAGAATTCGTTTAAACATGAGAGTACCTCATAAGATCAGGTACTGACGTGAAATGTTATTAGGCGGAACAAAAATTAAAAGCAAATAATGCATATCTACCTTGTCCTATTATGGAAACAGATTGCCTTAAAAAGCTTGCTTATCTGGCTTGCAACTAAATACTTCTTATAGCCCAGACATCTGAAAATTGGTAGAAATATTAGACTGCGAGTAGAATAGTTATCGAAACATTAAGGTCATTTTCACTTTAGACAAACGGTGTTCCTTTTAATACCCCGCTTTGCAGGTTTTAAATTATTAAAAAAATATGTTTTGATATATTACATTGCTGAGCTTCGCTGTAGGCAATGGTCTAATGTGTAGATAATATGCAAAAAAATTGAGATATTTTTCACATTTCATCCCCTAGAACCATCCCGTAGAGCCCTACCCTTGACGAATTTCGATATATTTAAAGATATGAAATCATCTAAAATTAGTTTCAGATTTTAAACAGAAAGTGCAGATGAAAATCACAATTTAAGCCTCCATGGACTCCACTATTATAAGTTTACCTTCAATATATATGTATAAAAGGGGCCGAGTCTAAGCTGTTTGTCAAATGAGGACCAAAGAGACAAAATCCATGTAATTCCAGAAATAAAGTTCCTAATAAAAAATAATATTTATTAGTATATTATCTATTGCAACATTTACATGTTTGCCTTTACAAACAAATACAATTTATTACAGTGTTCATGCCACATACTATTTTTATCCTTACTGCGATTTGCCTACTAATTCCACTGTAGCTCACAACCAAGTCTCCTTCTTTGGTACATCAATACAATGACTGGAGGAGTGTGTCGATTACTGTCCTATTATGGCAGGTAGTACACCAATTACTACTTAGACCACCAATTGGTGGTCCCAATTACCTAATGAGCATTAATATCATGGAAATGTGCCTTTAAATAATCTATTTTATTGACTGTTTCTATTGGTAGAGGGCAACGGAGCCCCCTTGTGATTTCCGTGGGGCTTGGAAGGGAAGAGCTGTTTTACATCCATTTAATTGTGCCAATCGAATTGGCACAACAACGCTAGAGCCATTGCCATGCTTCTCTTCGGCGTTCAGTATGTGGCTGCCTCAAACTGTCTCTTGTATGTAGAACACAAACTTTGACCATCGTACGAAGGTGGTTAGAGTCGCTTTCCAGATGTCACCATAAACTCCTTTCTCTCTCAACTATAGTTTTAGTCGAGCAACTTCTCCTTTTACTTCATTCATGTGTCCTTTTGACTTAATTGATTTCTCCTTTAACTTCACTCACTTCAATTCTGAACTCATTGATTGCTCCTGTGACTTCTTGTTTTTTTTCTAAATTTCGGTCAATTGAAGGATCTTGTTGCTCTATGACTTTTCGTTAGTCTAGAATTGTCTTTAAATTAACATTCTCTTCCTGGCGTCTTTTTCCTTTATCTTCTTTTTATTCCAGGTGTCTTCTTTCTTATTCTTCCCTTTCTTCCTGACTTCTCATTTTTTGGTCTTCTTTTTCATTTTGACACATATCTTCTTGGTCTCCCAACATTTTTCTTAACTTCTTCATCTGGTTGATGGCCCTTTCCTTGCTCTTCTTTTTCTTCTTGGCGTCTTTTTTGTGCTCCTCTTTTTCCGCTTGATGTCTTCTTTCTTGCTCTTCTTTATCTTCTAGATGTCTTCTTCCTTGCTCATCTTTCTAACACTAAATACACTAAAAGTCAATCAAAAGTTCTGTAAATAGTCTCCAAACGGCAGTAAATTTCTTACAACGGGAAAGTGACAGATTAGAATAAGAATTTATTTTAAATCTACGTCATTTTCCCGTTGGAAGAAATTTACTTATCTGCAACGGTTTCCAACGAGAACATTCTAGAACTTTCACAAAAATATCACTATTAGTTATTATTTATTGTCTACTATACTTCTTTGTTAATTAAATTCATAAATCCGTCATTGTTTCCGAAGAGTAACCTATTAGGAAACTTGAAAATGTCACTTTTAGGTGTTATTTACTATCCAAAACACTCCCATGTTACCGAAATTTACGTACCTGTCTCAGTTTCCGAATAGAATGTTCTGCCACCTTTTCAAAAATGTCAGTAACCAGTCACTAATGGGCGAGGTGCAAGGTACTGAATAAAGGTATAATTCTGACATAGGTAAATGCATTATGATAACTAATGTATATATACATTTTTGGCTTTATATTGTTTTTGAATGGACTGTAATATTTTTTTATTATTTGAACTCCCTTTTAAAAATGGCCAAATTTACGCCGGGGAATCTTGACGTCACACATCCAAAACAAGTTAGCTGTAAGTAAAGATTATGTTGGCTACAGTGGGAAGTCGGTCGGCACCCCGCCACGCCCTCTATAGTTCGACGAACGACGGCTTTGACGTTAGTGAGAGTGTGGTTATGTTATTGTGTCTGTAATCTAATCATGTATTTATATTTCGCTGTGGTTTTGTTTGTTTTTGTTAAAAAATGGAACCAAATTACGTTCAGGCAACTTCTGACAACTTGCCAGTGGTCAACGTCGCGATGCTGCATGAGTTTTATATAAACAATTTAGACATTTTTAGTAAACAAACACAAAACGACTAAATTCCAGCATCACTGCTACCAACATAGTACAGCTTTACGTCGTGGATTGATGACGTCGCACTTTAGTTCAGTAGTTGGCCACTTTTAATGATGGCGTCCTAAATTTAAATCTTTTAATTTTCATTTCTTGTAAATTAGGCACAATTTTGAAATAACAAAAAACAGGGAATAAGTTATTTACTGTGCTCTTTCATTTTAAGTGTTTTAAAAAAATTATGTACCTCGCCCATTGGCACAAAAGTAGTCATTAGACTGCCCAGTTGTTCAGCAAGTTAAATTGCCGTGTTACCATAAATTTGCGAACAGAACGCTATCTAAGCTTCTAGAACACCTCGGATTACTTCCAATAGCAAATTGTTACGTGTTTGAACCCTATGCATAAACAGTACTACTTTTTGTGGATCATTAACACTATTAAATTAATTGTTTTTCACTGTACATATGTGTACATTATATTATAACAATATAAAAACCATATTTTTTAAATTTCTCACAACTTTTAGATTTTCGCATAAAGTAATATTTCTATTTTCAATCATTTCTATGTAATTCACATACGGTCGAGAGAATTAGGTGATATTTAACCATAATGAACTCTACATCTGAAAGAACGCAAGCGATAGTCGACCTTAACTATTCCTATGCACACGCTCTTACAAAAATTATTAAAAACTTATAGAATTATTCAAATTAAAAAATAACAAATGCATTATCAAGCAGAAATTACGGGCTAAAATGTTGCCAATGGGTGTTTTTTTATCAGAGTGTGAATAAGGTATCTATCACAGTGTAAAGTGGGCACATGTCAAAACATTAAGGTCTATTTCAATAGTTCTCAAACAAAAGGTACGGTGGTCCATTTTATACCATGCTTTCCGGACTTATAAATTATTTTGAAAATATGTATTTTCATTCACGATATTGAGCTTTTCAGTGTAGAAAAACGTAGAATTGTGTAAATTAATATAATGCAAAAAAAATAGTTTTTTTTCACATTTTATCACCTAGAATCATCCCGTATAGAACTACCCTTGACGACTTACAAATTTAAATATTTCCGAAGGGTGGCTGAGTTATCTAAAACTGGTTTCAGCTTTTAAACATAAAATGCAAATGAAAATCATAATTTGAGCCTCTGTGGACTCTACTAATATGAGAGTTTAGTTTTTAAATACAAGATTTTGCAATAAAAAATGTTATACTAGCTTGCTATAATATTTTTAAGTGTTTATAGTAATAGCCCAGTCAGGAGGGTACAGAGGGAAGTGGAAGGAACCCAATTTTTGACGTTAGGACTTTGGTCTAGGTAGGATGTAAACATATTAAAAGTCTCCACTCCTAGGAGGTGAGCGGGGTACAGGGGCTTACTTAGAAAGTACCCTTAGAAACCCATACTTAGAAAGTAAGGCTTACTTAGAAAGTACCCCAAGTTTTTCGCTTGTATCTCGGAATCTATGCGTCCTAGCAATAAGGCCATTATACAAAATTAAAGCTGGCAAAATGTGTCAAGATTGACCTAAGGGTTTTGCTATCTCCTATCTCAACCTTAGGTTTTTTTGCTATCTCGCATAGTTTTCGACATAAAGTTAAAATTGCTCTAACAGTTTAAGATAAAATATTAAAATATCATATATTCTTGAAGGAAGTTTCATGATCTACAAGGCCCTCTCTAATGGCTTTTTTGTTGAACGAAGGGCTTATGAGTTAGCTGTGAGGTAATTTTTGACTACTCGCTAAGTAACAATATATGTTTAAGGCATTTATCTATTTACAAATTAATAAAAAGTAAATTTGTCATTACATTAAGTAACAAACGCACGTTAACATCACAGTGAACGCTCAATATGTATGTCATGCTAGGAATAACGAATCTGGAAATAACTTAAATAGTGGTGTCGTTTTGTTCCTTATCAAGGAAGTATGTATAATTTAATTATTATGGGAAAATTTGGAATTGAGGAGAAATCCATTTGTGGTATATTAGACAAAAAGTTTATAAACATTTTTCGGCTGTCCAAAGCTTTAGTAAGTATTAATAGAATGTTGAACTTCACACTTGAGAACTCAAAATTGTGCAACGGATTTAAATATTCAGACACGGGTAAAAAAACAATAACTTCTTAACTTAACCAACTGTTTAATATACAAACTTTGAAACTGGATTTGCACCAAAGAGGACACACTGACTATTATCTGTTGGGTGAGTCAGGTTTTCCTTCGTGCAGTTGGTTACTAACACCTTTAGAAAATGAGCCTGCACCAAACATAAATGTTTTGAATTTTTTTTTATTGAATTTATTCTGTAATCAATCCACCGTCAAAGAACCAGTTTAGGACTGTCACTGTGACAAGTTGGGTTTAGTTACGATGGAATGGCTCAGATACTGCGATGATGCCACATCCAACTTTTATTATCACACGAACGTATTCAGTTGCTTAGCGAAGGGTGGTCAAGAATTGAGAATATTTAGCGTCGTTGTTATCGAACCATTTGCTAATGCACGTCTTCTCAACTTAACGTGCGTTTTCAAAAATTGGACCCCTGGTCATAAAATCAAATAAGGCAAAATTTTTGGGAATTTTGAGAGCAGATAGGTTGGAAACTATGCAGGATAATGAAAAAATTAATAGAAACTATTTTGTTGCACATTTTGCACAAAAAATGTTCCGATTTTTTTAAATACGTAATCCTTATGTAAAATCATCCAGTGAACAAATTTTGTTGGATACTTTTTTTCTCTAAAATCATTTCTTTTTCCATTGAAAAAAGTGCCTTTCCAAAATTATTTTGCAATAAAAACCATGAAGAACCTTTTTATTGGCTTAATACATACGAGCCCAGGCTCATAATAGTTCGGCCGGTAATAATTTGTAACTCTATTTTTGAATATAATATTAAACTTAAAACAAAGGTGCAAAATTTAAACAAAATATTACAACTATATTCAAATTTATACTTTTAAGTACCTGAAACTGAAAATTATAATTAAATTACGTAAAGAAACAAATCAGTATAACAAAAAATAAAAAATGTATTTCACATGGTGGGTCATAATAGTTCGGCCAAAACCTAATATTGCGTTACGTCGTCTTTATTAGCAATAACCGCCTTAATTCTACTGGGCATTGTATCCACAAGTCGTGCACACTCTTCTGGTGGAATATTATTCCATACATTTTGCAAAGTAGCTTTTAACAGGTACTGTTCGCGCTGGATTTTTCAAAGTTGCGATTGGAGACAAATCTGGACTAGAAGACGTCCATTTTAGAACAGGAATGTTATGTTCTTGAAACCACGTCTTCACAGTTTTCGCAGTATGGCAAGGTGCACCATCCTGTTGGAACATGGAATCACCGTCATCGGCTGCACATTGTGCGATAGACGGTAAAAAACTTGCCTCCAATATCTCCTTATATTTTTGGGCGTTAACAATTCCATCGATGAAGTGTAATTTACCCACTCCTTTTGCAGACATACAACCCCATATCATAACTGATGCTGGGAACTTTACTCTTTTACTAGACAGTCATTATGGAATGCTTTGCTGGATGTTCGTAACACCCTTTTACGGGAGTTGCCCACACAAACATCAAATTTGGACTCATCACTCCAAATTATATTGTACCACTGTCTTTGTACTAGTCCAGTTCTGATGTTCTCGAGCCCACTTTAGTCTATTGCGTTTTTGTAATGTTGTCAATAGTGGCTTTTCTTTTTCCTGTTAAAAAAAATTGGATGCCAACAGTTTCTACCAAAAAAAACGAATAAATTTTACCTTATAAAATTTGTATCCTATTTTTCTAATAGTGCTTTTTGTTGTAGACAACGAAATATCCTTGGCTATACTTTCTCTCCATAAAACAGTTATCTGTTTAGTGTTAGATCTCCAATTTGTTTTCACAATTCTCCGTAAAGCTCTTTTATTTGCTTCTGTAATTGTAGATGGTCGGCCGGTTTTAATTTTTTGATCAACTCCATTAGTAGTTTTATATAAATTGATAATGTCTTGAACGGTAGAACGCGGCACAGAATGAGAAACTGAAATTTGACGTGCCGAAATACCCTTCTTATGGGCATTAATGATGGACAAACAAAAATCTTTACTTAAAGGCTTACTTTAAGTAAAGACTTATTTTCTTAAATTATTAAAATTCTTAATATTATAAAAATCCTAATATTCTTAAAAATTATACTCTTTTTAGTTTTATAGTATAAATGATTCTCTTTAATTTGAGGTATAATATGTCATAAAAATAATAACATTAACTTTAAAAAATTGACGTTGCTTGAGATACTACACAAATTGTCAACTGTTTAACTTGTTGTAACTCGCTTATATGTTGAGGTATTCGAACCTCCTTTCTTAGATTTTTGTTGTAGACAACGAAATATCCTTGGCTATACTTTCTCTCCATAAAACAGTTATCTGTTTAGTGTTAGATCTCCGATTTGTTTTCACAATTCTCCGTAAAGCTCTTTTATTTGCTTCTGTAATTGTAGATGGTCGGCCGGTTTTAATTTTTTGATCAACTCCATTAGTAGTTTTATATAAATTGATAATGTCTTGAACGGTAGAACGCGGCACAGAATGAGAAACTGAAATTTGACGTGCCGAAATACCCTTCTTATGGGCATTAATGATGGACAAACGAAAATCTTTACTTAAAGGCTTACCACGAGGCATTATGCTTTAAAAATGATTTGGGACTAATACTGACAACTGTCTTGTTTGATATATTTCATAATTGCTTTGTTTTAACTAGTCAGCTCAATTTCATGGCAATTACGATAGGCGGCCGAACTATTATGACCCACCACGTGAAATACATTTTTTGTTATAGCACCTTTGTTTTGAGTTTAATATTATCTTCAAAAATATAGTTACAAATTATTACCGGCCGAACTATTATGAGCCTGGGTCGTACGTTAAGAAAGCCCTATTTCAACGGGTTCCGTCCAAAGTCTGCAAAAAACTCTGCACCCCTACTACTAGTCACAAATAACGCAAAAAAAGACATTTGCTTTTCAAAATTAGCGAATTTTGAGCGAGGATATCTCGCTAACTATGTGAGATAGCTAAAAGATCAGTGCAGTCAATCATGTGACATATTTTTATATAGAATGGCCTTATGGGTAGGACACAATTTCCGTTATATAAGCAAAAAAAACCTACGTACCCCTACACTACTCTCACCTGGTAAGAGTGGGAACTTTTAGTATGTTAACCTCCTAACTAATCCAAAGAAAGTCAAAAATTGTGTTCCTTCCATTTCTCTCACAATCTTTCGTTGACTGGATAATAATTTGTTTTTGTAATTTGTTTTTGCAGCCCGCACATTTGATTAGAAACAATATTGTTTTGGGTAGA
This sequence comes from Tetropium fuscum, assembly GCA_964058915.1. NCBI lineage: Eukaryota > Metazoa > Arthropoda > Insecta > Coleoptera > Cerambycidae > Tetropium > Tetropium fuscum. The sequence goes on from CAXKVY010000305.1 coordinate 187,229, forward strand.
AAAATCTAAAAAATGCAATAGTCACATATGCCAATTATATAATGAATTTATTTTTGAATTTTTTTTGCAGCCTGTTAAAAGCTTCTCTTCAGTTTCAGGTAAAGACCAATATTATCAAAAAGTCAGCAGGATGCCTGGAGGGAATAGAGACAGGGGTGCTGTTTTCTATCTGGAAAAGAGGTGAATCTGACACCTGTTAGTTAATTTTGTGTTTAAAGACTTTACTAAAGCTGTGGGTCGGGCCTTAAGAATATGTCACAATGCAAATATAGATATTAATTGCGTGTCTTTCGTTTGAATTAAATTACTCGACTACTAGGCACATTGTATAGTATAATGATAATAGTTTAATGTGGCTGTTGTTTAAGGTCTTGCCCATGCTGCAAATTTTTTTGATAGTGTAAATGTGCAAAAGTTTTTGGTGTTTATCCATATATCATGAAGTAGTGTGGTAATAAAACAACCTATTGTGTATGTGACTAAGTGGACAAAAGTTTTTTTGTATTACAGTAGCTCTAAGGTGTTTCTCTTTGAAAAATGCAAAATGTAGACATGGGTGATTTGATTAATATACGTATATATCTGAGTGGTCTTAAAGTGGTCTGATTTTTATAATTCTCTTAATTATTTTTCTGGGAATGGTGACATCAACCCCACCCGACACATTCCTACAATAGTTGCTCTGAAATTTTAAGCAAATCGATTGATAGGTATTTATATTAAATTGTTATCATTTTAAGAAACATGGTGAATTTTAAATTGCCGATCCGTATTTCATTAGCCTTTTCATACCGGGGCTTATTCAGTTTGATTGATCATGTACGTGCCACTTCCAGTTGTTATTATTTGACAGCAAAATCGTATATTTGTTCCTGTTTTCACAGTAACGTGTTTGTTTAAAGTTTGTACACGAACTGTTGACTGGTATAGTTTCGGACTTCCATCATCAGTAGCAGTCTTAAATACCGCCCAATTCCCATTTTCTTGTGTGAAAAACCATTTTAACCTAGCAGAATCATGGCTTTCTGAACAAAAATCTCTATTGATTGATTGGCACAAAAATTTTCATAATTTTAAATTATTAAGGCAAAAAAACCTCACTTCAATTTTTAGTAATATAATCGAATGATAAAATCGTACGTGACGTTCTGACAAGGGTAACGACTTGATAACTAGATTCCGTAACATTCACAGTTTTATACGTTTGGTGTGTTTGAATACTTTTGGTAGTCTGACAGCGATAATGCAACTGATTTGCTTGTCTGGTATTATAGTATGTAGGATAGGTGGGTCTAGCGTTCACAAAACCAATACCGAGGTATAACTGAATAAAACATTACCATTTTATGTAGCAGGTTTTTTACAATAAAGTAAATTTTATAATTTACTTTTGACGACACTCCATTAGTCAAGATGGAACTTGACTTGAAGATGGACTTGGAAAAAATTGAAAATAAGAAAATAAAATATAACCAAAAAACAAAGACCCCTCTTTGTTTTTTGGTTATATTTTATTTTCTTAAATTATTAAAATTCTTAATATTATAAAAATCCTAATATTCTTAAAAATTATACTCTTTTTAGTTTTATAGTATAAATGATTCTCTTTAATTTGAGGTATAATATGTCATAAAAATAATAACATTAACTTTAAAAAATTGACGTTGCTTGAGATACTACACAAATTGTCAACTGTTTAACTTGTTGTAACTCGCTTATATGTTGAGGTATTCGAACCTCCTTTCGTTCATGTGGTGCACTTTTTTACGTCCAAACAATTAAGACTAACCGACTGACACATTCATTAGAGATGTTGTAGTAAACATTTCACCTTTTTTAATGCGCATTTATTAATTTTAGGACAAAAATTTTTTTTCAGTTGCTCATAAAAGTTATAGCTGACAACAAATTGTATATACTGAGGGTAATGAAATTAAAATTATTGGAAATATAATAATTCTAGTACAATTTTATTCAAATAATGCTGACTTTTGTTTATTTTTTTACCAAAAAATTTTCGCTGCTTTCGATAGCAAATCCATTCATAAAAATTAACCTACAAAATATATAAACTACGAGTATAAGAAAAGATGTTAATTAACTAAAAACTATGAATGCGAGTGCAGGGTGGGGTACAATGACTGTACCGCTTTTATTTAAAAAAAATAGACCCTGCATTCATTGAGACAAAATAAAGCCTATGATATTTGGCTCGTATTGTTTAAAAAAAAAAGAATGGGTCATTACATAAATGAGTTACCAGTTAAATTTTAAAAAAACATTGATTCTCTATGTATCTTTGCAATACCGCCCATTTTTTGGTTAGCTTTTAAACGATTGCAACAAACTACTTAAAATTAAAGAGCAACAATTACTTTTAAACACCTAAAAAAAAAATTATTTTTACATTTTCCAAAGTTATACGTGATCAAAACTCAAATTTCTAAATTCCTCTTGTTTTTAGTTTTTTTCTTATATCTGTAGTCTCGACCAATGGAGTGTCGCCAAATTTGATTCCCAAGTGAAAAAACGTGTTAATAAGTGGTAAAGATCCAACTTGGTTATACTTGAGTATTGGGTAGGACAAAAAAGAGAAGGCTTTTCTCGTTTTCTGCGACGGTCTATTATTAGCAGAGTGAATTTCACTTCTGTAAATAAATTTATTCCTATTCGTGTACATAGTATACATACATTTCGAACACAACGTTAGGGTGTCATTTTTTGAAAGCATCTTTGCATCTAGTGGCAGTTTCTTATTCACCATGTTTAATAAAAGGTTTACAATAGTTTATTGCTTTTATTTAATTTAACTTTCTTTTGTGTAGTAGGTGTAAGTCATCATTCAATATTGTAAGATAAATACCTTGCATTTATCTTGCATCGTTCCATATTAAATAATGGACATTTTAATTGCAATAAAACCATCTCATATTTTAATATGTGATATGAGTAGTTATAAAAAATATGAGATCATTTTCGCAATTGCCTGACCTTTACCTTTGCTTAAATTTTAGATCTCTTTCCTCTGAATATGTAAACTAACGGTATACTGACATTGCTTAGAGAAGATAACATACGTCACGGCTTCGTGCATCCCATGTGATTCTCGACAGCCTGCCAGTGCTGTGTAAGGTAATTCGTATTTAAATTAAATAAATCTACTGTGCTTTGGATTTGTTTAATCCATAGAAATGGTTAATTTTACAAAATACGGATAACGTTGTATAATTAAGTATAGGTTTAGAAATAATATACAAATATAATGATTTTAATTTTCTATTTTAATATCATAAATATATGGAGTAATTATGATAGTTATGAGATACTGTGGCTACACGATTTCGTCCACTCGTATTTTCTTATTTTAGAGAATTCTTCTTCTGCTAACTCCTCAACACCACTTAATTTAAATGTGACATTACATACTGCCACTCTGCTCTTCATCAGGGCCCATATTTGTTCAATAGGGTTCAATTCTGGGTAATTCAGCGGTAAATGTAGAACGTTATGCCCATGTTGATGTAGAAGAGTATGTAGATATATTATATAGTCTTTTTTATTGCTGGTTATGAGTTTGTAAAGCTCTGATAGTTTGTGTGGCATTATGCACATATAATTTATTTATATCTTCTCTACCTGAGTGAAATATTAGTAAGTAGTCCATTGGGGATAAACCCATCTCTTCCACCTGCACACTATTATAAGTCGCTTTCCTTTGCTAATGCGGCTTTTTAATCCCTTCTTATTATGCTTGGCTCGCTGGACAATCAGATTATCTCAATTTAGTTTTGACATTGTACACCGTAAAGGTTCTCTAAATATCATTGCCGGTGCTCTTTCTAGATCAATATCAGAAACAGGTGTTTTAGATTGAAATACTTTAGTTTCAGATAAATGGTATAGCTGTATCATCTTACTCAAAGTAACAGAAAATCCTGCAAAATTTACTTCTTATGGTGTTGACAATAATATTTTATACAAACATATCTTTAATAATCATTTGCTTGTAAGTAACCTCTGCGACTGGAAAATTGTCGTACCTACAAAAAATCGTAAAGAAATACTTCGTATGTATCACGATGATCCTACTGCTGGTCATTTTGACGTATCAAAAACACTTTCTCGCATTCTTGAATTATATTAATGGCCTCTCATTCTTTAGTTATTTACGTATGGTTTTTTTCTGTTGTGCCTATCGGATTTTTCCTGAGGTCGTGGATAAGTGATCAGATTGTTAATTAGAGGCTCTCATAGCACTTAGGTACCTTTAGATATATCACTTTCAATGGAGTAGTCACAGCTAGACAATTTAAAGCAATAAAAAATGTATGAATTTCGCGCTTGAGAAAGATATCAAGAGTAATATTTAAGTGATGTTAAAAAATGATTAAATTAAATTAAATTACTAGAATTAAATTAATAAAAAAATGAAATGAGCTTTAATTAAATATTAGAACTCAACAAAAAGAAAATATTTGACCCAATGGCGAATTGTTACTTAATTACGCAACTAAAATTGTAGGTAATGATAATACTACATTAAATTTTGATTTAAAATTCCCAAAAATTGAAGATATAGGTTTATGAAATGAGCAGTAAAAATGCTATGCAAATTAAGCTATATGATCAGACATATAGAGGTATAAGTTAGATGCTCGTCGCTAATATATTAAAATAAAAAAATATGGATTCGGTGTGTACAGAGCCTGGACACAGCTACCTAGTTAATAAAAGTTTGTGACGCCAGTGTACCTGCAAGAATATGCTCGTTGTCTGGGCCGCAACGCAGATGCGGTAGCGATATCGGCATGTGCGCATGGTGACGTATGTTATCTTCTCTAAGCAATTCTAGTATACAACTCTAATGAAACCTGATGAATGACTTTGTTAAATCTTAATTCCTATGTCTAGGTATACGTATTTGTTAAAAATTGTTGCAATACAGAACAATTTTGGTGAATGGTAAGAAATGTCAAATGGTATTGTGGATGTGTTTTGTATTTTTTATTTTGAGGTAAGCAAGTTGTAAAAATGGTTTGTGAGTGAGCTGTGGGAAGTGGGACGACAATGTGAAGTAAGTTTTTTTGATTGTTTGAATCACTTTTTAGCCACTAATACACTTTATTTAAGATATCATTTAAATATAAGCAGTATGGAAGTGAATTGAATCTAGAATACGTACTGACTCTGGTCTATCTCTAAAATACTGGTTATATTTTTCAGCGTGCTCATATATCGATTACAATTTTAATTTTTATGATGTATTCTTTAGTTTTTTTGTACATTACTACAAAATTATTATTATATAGCGATTATAAGCGGTGTCGGGTAAGCAGAAATTGGAATAAAACGCAAAATCCAAGAAATATGATTCTGGCCAGACTCGAACCCTTGTATGCAAAGCCAGAACAATTCAATTCCAACTCAAAATGAGTTTATTTCATAGTTAATGTACATTTCATTTTCCCAGCAACTCAAACCAGTTTGTTGAAACTCGGAAAATAAAATGTACCATCCATGGGCTCTGTGGCATTGAGCGACAGCCAGATGTGGGTGCCGGATAATGTCGTTAAAGTAATGTTCATTGAAGAATAATTTATTTGACACTTTCTAGAGATATATTTTCTATTCATATGTAAAGTATATGAATAGAAAGCCCAAAGTTTAAATACTTCATGAGTTTAGAATAAAAAGAATAAGATGACACTAGAATAACAATAATAAACTAAAACGAATTAAAATAGACCCTGCTTAGACATGTTAAAAAATAAATATGTACATGGAAATTGAATTTAATATATTCCTGAAAATGTAACCGTCAAATGATGCAATATTTTATAACCTGAAAGAAAGGACAGGTTGGAAATTTTTGAATTTAGCAAACTAAAACTCCCACATCAAAAATTCTTCCAATTCGTACCATGTTCATAAGAACACATGTAAAATTGTGTCCTAGAAAATTTTATCAAAAATTTTATTTCACATTTAATTGGATAATTCAATATGATCCCCTTACAAAGTACTCCCCCCCCCTAATAAAACACACTTTTGCTGCCAACGTTCCTTCCAGTGCTGGAAACATCTCTTGAGGTCCTTTTCCGTGAGCTTCAATAACCTCGTCATGTCCTTTTTAATGTTCTCCACGTCACCAAAATGCGGCCTCGAATCAACATTTTACATTTGAAGAACAAAAAAAGTCTCAAGGGGCTAAATCAGCATCAAAATATCACGCTCAACAGGCGATGTGTGTGTTGTTACATTGTCATGGTGTAAGTTCCACGAGTTGTTCCGCGCCAAATCCTGGCGCACACGAAAAACATGCAATTCAACGTGGAATAGTCATTAACTGTATGTAAGCCCGGTGGAACGAACTCATGCTGGTCAATGCCACGGGACAATAAAGAGTTATTTTATTACTATCATAAAAATGTTTATACAACAAAACTATTGAAAACCCAAAAAACTTTAATGCAAATATTTTATAAATGCGTTTGCGATTAAATTACTTGATGGTGTAGCTACCAAATTAAATAGTTTTATAAAAGTTTTATAGTAATGTTGCACTACTAACAGTTTTATAACTCTAATACATTTATAAATAACTGTTTTATCAAAGTCGTTAAGAAGAACTTAATATAATGGAGTAGCTAAGGTAACAATTTAACTTCTCGTAACAGAATTCTGTTATTAGAAGGTGCTAAAAATAATTTTTTAACATGTTTTTTACGTGAGATATCGAAACATCTAAACAACAGTTATAAAATAAAATTGCTTTGCAGTAATTAAAATGTGGCTGCAAACTGGTCTATTAACCGAATACTCAACTGTTTTGTTATATTGTGCATTCTTAAAAATAGTGATAAAATTGTTGTATACTATTAAGATAATGTGAAGTGTAGAACTCCTTATATAACTTCTGCGCCAAATTCCGTTGCCTTCACATACTTTGGGGACAATAGTCAATTGGTTTTTCCTTTTTCTATTGTTTGAACAATTTTAAACATGATATTAAATGGATGTCTTAAGATCTAGATACTTTTTATATCCGTTACATCTGCAAGATGTGTTAAGTGACATCTGGTGTCAGTAATACCTAGTGGCACATATTTATTATCAAGTACGAGAGTATCAAGTACGTGTTTTTAATTTGCTTGTTATTCTAATTCTTCGAAATGGATTTTAATGAAAAGACGCAAAGCTTTCCCCGATCATTTAATTTAGATTTCAATGGTATGAAATTTTGACATACACTGCGCAACTTATTTAACGCACAATCAAAAAGTTAACTCAAATTTGACGTTATGTATTTTCGACAATTTCTTTTCGTTTTGGTCGATTTTTTTTTCAAATTGTAGGTTTTTCTCTTAGGAATATCACTGTCTTAGTTGTTTTGGTAAAACGAATGATTTTGATATTATACCAGGTGCTATAAAAATGTTATGTTTTTTTCCGAAATTTCAAAATGTCCTGTGGGCTATACAAGGTATTGCAAGTTATTGCAATTATAGCCAATTTAAAGCCTCATGTTTTTTATTCATTTGTTTATCTCTGTTACTTCATAAAATATCCAATTTTTGAGTTGACGTGATTTTTATTAAATTTATTAACTTTATTTTTTGTCAAGTGCTCATTATTTATTACTCATTATACTGGTTCAATGCCTCATTTTGCGTTCTGTTTTCCTTGATCTTATAATTTATTGAGAGATGCAAGGTGTTTTAGAAGAGAAAAAGGTCTTAAAAGGACAAAAACTCAAAAAACATACCTAGAAAAATGGATTGCTTTAATCAATAAAACAACGAATAACAGGAAACAAAACAAAAGTAAATAGAGAATTAGTATCTGGTGTTTCCACCCCTTCCGCGAATGACCTCCCGACATCTTTGGTTCATACTTAAAACCAAAGTTCTGATTAGGTTCTGATCTAGGCCATTCCATAATTCGACTAGGCGTCCTTCCAATTCTTGTAAATTTTTGGGGTTGTCGACCCTCACTTCGTAACCGCCGACCGATAAAATCCCAAACATGTTCAATGGGGTTAAGGTCGGGGCTACGGGCTGGCCAGTCTATGTGATCAATTCCTACTTTTTCAAGATAATTTCTCACGATAAGACTCGTGTGGGGACGCGCATTGTCTTGCATAAGTAAAAAATTGGGTCCTATATAGGGGGCATAAGGCAAAACATGTGCTTCAAGAATGTCTGTGATGTATCTGTCAGAATTGAGATTTCCATTCACAGTTACCAAGTCCGTTCGCCCAGTCAATGATATTCCGCCCCACACCATGACGGATCCACCTCCATATAAAGTTGTGTGCAAAAAATTGCATTGACTGTATCGCTCATCGGATCTTCGGTAGACACGATTACGTCTGTCACAATTATACAAACTGAACCTTGACACATCAGTCCAAAGAATACGTTCCCAATCTGCTTCCATCCAATTAACATGCTCATTGGCAAAATTCAATCTGGCTCTTCGATGATCTACTGTTAATGCGGGTCCTCGAGCAGCAATCCTGGGTCTTAAATTTGCCTCCCTCAGTCGTCGGCGTACAGTTTGAACGCATATGAGTGGACCACCTGCGTCTTGAAGTTGTGCTCTTAAATGTGTTGCAGTTATAAATCGTTGTCTTACAGCATTTACTCTTAAAAAGCGATCCTGGATAGCAGAGGTAACACGAGATCTACCTTGACCGGCCCGTCTAGAATGTTCTCCTGTTACCGCGTACCTTTGAATTGCTCTCGCTATAGTTGTGTGAGACACTCCCAACCTTCCAGCTATGCGGTTGTAACTCCACCCTTCACCATGTAATGTAGCTGCCTCAACACATTCATCACGAGTTAAATTTCTGGTTTGGCGTTCCATTATTCACTAATTATTGCTGGACTGTCAACAAAAAACTAATGACATAGTTGTCAGTTTATGACGTGTAATATTCGATTTCCATAGCTTGCTAGGTGTTTGAGTTGTCCGATAAATGCATTTCATGTGAATGAAAGCATATGGTGTTTCAAAACGGTGTATTTCATGAAGTAACAGAGATAAACAAATGAATAAAAAAAAGTAAATGTAGAAAAAACATGAGGCTTTAAATTGGCTATAATTGTAATAACTTGCAATACCTTGTATAGCCCACAGGACGTTTTGAAATTTCGGAAAAAAACAACATTTTTATAGCACCTGGTATAATATCAAAATCATTCGTTTTACCAAAACAACTAAGACAGTGATATTCCTAAGAGAAAAACCTACAATTTGAAAAATAAATCGACCAAAACGAACAAAAATTGTCGAAAATACATAACGTCAAATTTGAGTTAACTTTTTGGTTGTGCGTTAAATAAGTTGCGCAGTGTATTTTTAAAAATAATATTAGAAAACATTTTTTTAGTACCTACCATTGAAATCAAAATTGGTACCACTGAATATTTTATTAGACACTAAGATAGGGACGTGCCAGTTATTTTTTTGCTTTAAAGGCCACTATTCCATACGGCCATCAACCAAAGCGCCATACTACATATTTTAGGAACTGTTTAGGTAACTTTCTTTGAGGCAAAAAAGATTTCATTTCAAAGATTCAACATTTCAAGATTTTTCTCTCTCCAAATCATTACTTTTCTTCTCGTTTGTAAAGTAAATGAAACTTAAAAAAAATTAATGAATGAAAAAAGTGAAACTTACAAAATACATTGTTACTAAATATCGTTGCGGCTCGGCTTTCATGTTTATGTACTTTATAAGTATCATTTACTTGACAGAATTGTTTCATAAAAGCTGCACTAAAAACGTAATTATTTTATAAAAAAAATAATTACAAATGTATATATATTTTAATTTAAAGGTGCGTTAAAACTTTGGTTAATACAACCACATCCATCAATAAATATTTAGAGTGCCGTGGCCCCCTCAGGAATTTTACCATAACCCATATATAGGTACCTCGGCATGCAATGTGTTAAATAAAAACACCATCACCAGATCCGATTTTAGTTTCTGAATTACTTAAAAAAACATTTATATTAACTTCTAGCTAGCGAACTTCTTATAGCAAAACCATCAAGTATAAAACAAATTTTATAAATATTTTATAAGCATTGCGAACATGATAAAGATATAAATCATATAAGTACCACTAAAAAATGTATTTAAAACAGTTTTATAGTGCCATTATTTTGTAATAATTGTCGAAACATTTCTATAATTGCTTATATATGGTTGCCAGCAGGTCTTACAAAATATTAGAGCGCATTTAAATGATTTTATAACCTGAGCCCTTGTAGTATGATGTTATAAAAAGGTTTTAAAATATAGAATTGCTAGTCATGTTGACTTGTACCCCAAATCATTTAGTTTACCAATTAGAAATAACAATGCATAAGATGCTCCAAAGCTGTACCGACTTCCCTACCGCCCCGCAAAAGGTACGGAACTAAACTGAGTCACATTTGAGAGACAATTCGTGACACTTAATATTATACACTTTGATTTAGGAACACAAAAAATTATATTTTTATTAAAAATAAAATGTTTTGTATATGCACATGTTGATGTGCTCATTATATATTTTAACCGCAGTTTTTGCCTGTTAAAATATTATATTATTTTTATTTGTATATAATATTATATTATATTATTTGAGCCCATGTGAATTGTGATCTTTCGATCCAATTCATAGTACAATTCAAGTAAAAAAAACCGTTAGCTGTATTTATATCTCCATTTATACCAGTTTTAGTTGAAAGATTTTGACTTCAAAATTAAGACTACGGAATGCGTCATATTAAATTTGTCAAAATAAAACTGTGAGAAGCAGTGTTTGTTAAAATATCCACATATTATAAATTTTTTGTAATTATCATTTTGAGAATACTTTAAAGTGCATTTCACTAAAAGCGGTTTTGAAAAAAATGAAGATATAAATACGGATAATATATTCTTGTGTTCAACACTGATTTTAATAAGCAGAGTAGTGTAGGTGTGGCATTGATTAAATATAAATTTATTTGTGGCTAATATGATTTTACTTTGATTAGGTGGCATTGCTGATATCAAGAATAAATTTTTGGAGAGTATGGAAAGACTGATCCAGTGGACGAAGAAGCAATACATGTAACATTCATAATTATTTTTGCGAGTACAAAAATAATCCAACATTGTAAGAATATGTTCATTTTCCTAAATAGAAGATTGATATAATATTAACGTCTTTTATTTCAAATTACTTCCCTAAATATATTTTACTGCCGTACAGCTTCCAGGTAGTTTAAAAGATTTTATATATCGACGGTGTCAGGCCAAAACGGCATAAACGCCACAATGATCATTTTTTATTTATGCTTATCGTTTCATAGAGCTTTTCAATGCGCATCTAACTGTTTAAGCGACATAACCACCAAAAGTGTATACCCGACCGAATATTGCTCTAGTTTGTGCAAGCGCCAATTGAACGTCAGCGTCCGTCTGTGTACCACAGTAATTGTTCGTTTTCGTTCTTGTACTACCGATACATAGTTTTTTATATTTTTATTTGCCTATATGATTATACTCGTTTTAGCAATAGTTTATTAATATTTTTAGTGAATTGCATAACGTAAATAGTTTTCTTTGGAAACTAATTGTCATTTATGCCAAAACAAGACATTTACAACACGTTTGGCACAGGCACCATCACCTCATTGCATTCTTATGAAAATTTTATAGATCAAAAAATCGATTTATGAACAATTTATGAACAATGTTTTTCTATTTTTGGTGTCGTGTGTTTTGGTTATAAACTTCATTTAAATACCCACGATACTTTCAAATTGTACATTCAACTGTCTTAAAACGGCGATCGAATTTTTGCGCTATGATTTTTTTGTTTGTAGATTATGAGCGCTAGAAGTAAGAAAATTTTGTTCCTAAGTCTTGATATTACAATGAAAATCTGAGAAAGGATGAAAATCTAAAAAAGTAAGAAAATCTAAACATATAAACAATGTAATAATACATAGACTGGCATATGCAACAAAATATTATTCTAGCAGTTTCTGATAATGCTGCCAACGTTAAAAAGCTATCACAAAAGAACTAGGCCGGAAATTTTTTGGGTTTCGCACATTTGTTGAATTTAACAGTGAGATGGATTCACTGTAAGCGCCGAAATAACTTCTCTGATTTCGAAAATACAAGTCATTGTGGGTCACTTTAAACGAAGCGCCATTTCAAATGAAAGACTAATAGAACTTCAGAAAAATTCCCGAAAAGAACCACTCAAGCTTCTTCAAGATGTTGCTACTAAAAGTGGAATTCCCCTTTTAATATGTTAAAACGGTTCGTTGATTTAGAAGAATATGTCAGAAGTACTATTGCAGTGATAGATAAAGATTTACTGATTTTAACACAAGAAGAGTGGAAAATATGTAACCAATTATGCAAAGTATGCAACTGGGTCTTTAGTCATACCCTTGAGTAATGGTTGAAAGGCAGTGCCCCAGAATTTGCTAAATAAAGACATAACACTCTGAGTAGTTTCCACAAACACCAAAACACTTTCACTTCGCCCGACGCGCGTTTCGCCAACCAAGTTCGCATCATCCAGAGATGATTAAAAATTAGAAGTTTTTAATCGATTAAAAACTAGAAGTTTGTAATTGTCTCTGATTGATGCCAACTTGGTTGGCGAAACGCGCGTCGAGTGAAGTAAATGTGTTTGTGGAAACTACTCCGAGTGTTATAATTACATCAAAGGTTCCAGCCCTATCCAGTAAATAAAGACAGTTAAGGAAAAAACGACCGTTGCTGATAAGGAAACAGGACAAAATGATGATGACTGATTCCGATAAAGAACTAGAACTATCCGTGTGGGAAGCTTTCAAAAAAACTTTCTTCTAACGCAAAACTTAAATCAACAGCAAATTCTAAAGTGATAATTGAAGTGCAAAGATACTTGGAATGCGATTTAGCACCGCAATCGAAAAATCCATGCGAATGGTGAAATCATAATAAATATTATTTTCCAGTCTTATGTGGCATTTTTCGTGATATATTTTTTTTGTGCCTTAGCTACTTCAGTTCCATGCGAAAGACATTTTTCAAAGGCAGGTCAAATAATTAGTGAACGCAGAAATCGAATTAATTCAAATAAGGCACGCATGCTGATCTTTTTAAATTCCAATGAATATATTTAATTTTTTGTAATTAGATTTTCTGTTTTAAAATGAAATTTTGGTCAATTTTTGATTATTTCCTTAAAAATTTTCACCTACAATGCGGCTCTCACTTTTGCCGAAAACTTCTTTCTAAAGAGCAACTTAATTTAACCAAAGATTATATAGAGTGTAGGCGAGGGATACCAGATTAACCAGATCCCTCTAGCGGCCATCATATCGGATTTGCAGGTGTAATTCAATGCAGGAAGTAGTATTAGCTCTCTGAGTAATTGTTACACTCAACTGATTGGTCTACTTGACTGTTAGTTTTGGTCATTCATTAATTCCTCTACCTACGTTGTACTGATGAGAGCCAATAGCTTGAAACTAGTCTGCACCTGGTAGAGGTATCGGTGAATGACCATAGCTATCATATTGGATTTTCAGGTGTAATTTAATGCAGGAAGGAGTATTAGCTCTCTGAGTAGTTGTTACTTGCAAATCCATTCACAAAGATTATATAACTTTTATATGATATGATCTGCTATGCTTGTAGCTTGTAAAGATTGTAGCTTTATAATGTTTCCGTTATTTTAAAAAAATTATCAAAATACGTTAAATAAATAATATAGTTTTGTACTTGCGCAAGTTATATTTTTTTTATATGTACAATATAACACTCGGAGTAGTTTCCACAAACACCAAAACGCTTTCACTTCGCTCGACGCGCGTTTCGCCAACCAAGTTGGCATCATCCGGAGACGATTAAAAACTAATCTTAAACTAAAAATCTACACTATTTATACTATTTGTGGTGAAATCATTAGTCACGCTTCAATGATTAGTTGCTAAGCAACGCATAAAGCGGGCTATACGGTATAGGTCCCTTGTCGCTATTCATACTACTTTTACATTTTACAATCTAAAATTATGAAAGAGGACTATTATGAACGGGCAAACAACCTAATTAGTAATGGTCCTTATAAAGAACTTACTAGAAACCCTTTACCAAGAATGACCAGTGAAATAAAAAATGTCCTCAAATCATGTAACAACCTTATTACTCCACCTGTTAAGAATAGGTTATGTGTATCTAACCCTACTGTACCTAGATTGTATTGTCTACCAAAAATTCATAAGCCAGGGAAGTCGGTGCGTCCAATAGTATCGTCTATTGGATCTCCGACTTACCACTTATCAAAATGGTTGAATTTGAAAGTTTGCCCATTGCACAGCCTAGTTTTTCAGTTAAAAATTCGAATGATTTCATTGATAAGGTCAAGAATATTCAATTGCAAGAGGGTGAAATTTTGATTTCCTTTGATGTTTGTTCATTATTTCCTAGTGTACCAATTCCACAGACCTTGGACTATCTTGAGGATTTACTCGAATTAAACAACTATAGAAAAGAATTAATAGAAGAATATATAAACCTTACAAAACTTTGTATGAAACAAAATTGCTTCCGTTTCAATGACAAGTTATATGAACAACATGAAGGAACCGCAATGGGTAACTGTTTATCGCCTTTCATTGCTGATGTCTACATGAGTCGATTTGAAACTGAAGCAAAAGAAGAATTCGAGTATTTTCCTAGGATTTGGCTAAGGTATGTGGATGACATTTTTGCCGTGTTTGACACTAAGATTGCGGATGTAGAAAACTTCATTTCCAAATTAAATAGTCGTTTCACTTCTGTAAAGTTTACATATCAACTAGGAAATAATGGAAAACTTCCATTTTTAGATGTATTAGTAATTAAAAATAGTGACAATAGGTTAGAATTTGATATATATATAGAAAAGATACCAGTACGATCAGATATATCCCTAATGACTCTCACCACTGCTATCAACATAAAATGGCAAGTTTTAATTTTCTTGTCCATCGTTTACTAAGTTTCCCTCTCAGTAATGAGAGGTTTAAAAAAGAAAAAGTATTAATTAAAGATATAGCTGTGAGTAATGGTTATCCTAGAGATATAGTTGAAAAACTAATTAGGAAGCGTACATTTAAGGACACACTTCGTAATTCTACGACCTTTCAAAAGGATATAGAGACTCCAAAATATGTATCCATCCCTTACGAACCCCGGTTTACTCGTGGTTTGAGTAAGGTTTTCAAAAACGTGGGTATAACAGCGATTCATTCATCAAGTTTAAACTTTTAAATTACAACAACTTTTAGACAATCCAAAGGATAAAATTGTTCCAAATGAAAGGTCTTGGATTTACGAAATTAGTTGTAATGATTGTGATCGAAAATATGTTGGACAAACGAGACGATCAATTAACACCAGATTTAAAGAACATATGGCTCATCTAAAATATGGAAGAACAGATAAGTCTAGTGTTGCACAACATGCTTTTGACAACAATCATAGAATAGATATTAGCATTATTAGTAATTTAAGATTAGTCAGAAATGTGACCAATAATAGACAATTGGATGCATTTGAGAACATAGAAATTGTAAAATGTAAAAGTAGTATGAATAGCGACAAGGGACCTATACCGTATAGCCCGCTTTACGCGTTGCTTAGCAACTAATCATTGAAGCGTGACTAATGATTTCACCACAAATAGTATAAATAGGGTACATTTTTAGTTTAAGATTAGTTTTTAATCGTCTCCGGATGATGCCAACTTGGTTGGCGAAACGCGCATCGAGCGAAGTGAAAGTGTTTTGGTGTTTGTGGAAACTACTCCCGAGTGTTATAGTTACATCAAAGGTTCCAGCCCTATCCAGTATGTACAATATGAATACAAACAGCGACTTCAGTCACTGTTAAAAGTCCTCAAAATCACCAATAAGCTCATCACTACGCCGTTTAATCAAAAGCATATTGGAAGTGATATTGGATTTTTCCCTAATGGAGAATTGATATTTCAATCCAAGAAGACCAGAGACTATCAGGAGGAAATGAATTCCGAAGTATATGAGAAATGGTGTGCCGGCATACTTGCACATTTGCAATCAGGAAATGTTGTGGTTATGGATAATGCACCTTATCATAGCCGAAAATGTGTAGAAACACCCCAGCAATCGTGAAGAAAGAGAAGAATTCAAGAATGGTTAACAGAAAAGGGCATTTCTTACCAAGAAAATGACTTAAGGGCGGAATTATTGCAAGTTGCTAAGGTACATGTCCATTAATATAAGAAACTGGCATTTACGCATGGAGTGACATTGTTGAGATTATCCTTATCACTGCGGATAGAATCCCATTGAATTGATCTGGGCGCAAGTAAAAGGGGGAAGTGACGAGAGTGAATCCAACTTTTAAATTAGCTGACATAGAGCCATCTTCGAGGAGCAATGGAAATGTCACAGCAGAAAATTGGTAGGTGTATTAATCATGTGATGAAAGAGGAACAGATAATGTGGCATGTGGATTTAGCGGTTGATGAAGCCATAGAACGATTGTGATTAATATTGGAAATGGTGATAGCGACAGTGAAGGACATATCAAAAATGACGTGAGACTGTACTATTAAACCACTTCTTGTGAAAATGAAACAGTAAGCTAAATAATACATAACACATCTCACCCGGTGTGTCGTAAAAATTTGTAATACCTACCTATAATGGTCTGGAAAACAACGTCAGGTGGATGATCTGGAAAACAACGTACCAGAAGGTTTTTGGCTTCAACTTGTAAAACAAACAGATAACGCACAAAACAAATGTGTTTATTTAAAATTTATGACAAATATTCCATAATATAAAACAAAAAGTTTACAGTTAAAAAATATGGCAGATATAATATATGAAATTATGATTATAGCCTGCGTAACACGTTTTGAGGATATTTACTACTAAGACGCAGCGTGGTATATGCACTTAAAACTAATCGCTATTGCTAATAATTATTTATTACTTATTTTATATACATAAATGAAACAGGCACTGTATTTGTAGTATGTTGCTATTTGTATAAAGGAAAACATAAAAAATCAAAATTGAAACAATCCTAAACTATCATCTAAAACTGTCAAATATTTATCAGGTAAAGCGCTTCATTTTGTTTAAAATCAGGCGGCATCACCAAAGTCTCTATGAAATCTGAATAATATTTGAACAAATTTAATTTTGATTTTTTACAAATTTCTTTATAGACCGAGGCACAACGTTTCGACATTTCCGCAATGCACAATTTTTGTTGATCCGTTTTCATTGTAAAAGTGGATATTCTGTCACCAATCGATTGAATTTTCATCTGTAGTTTTAATAAGTCGTCTGCTTTAAACGATAACACGTTTTCCTGTAATTCTAAGAAATCCGAAAAAAGTCCCGCCTCTTTATGCCAGTGTAAAATTGTTGCCGAACCGTCTTGGATTGCATTTATTAGGATTTTAATAATATCGTATTGTTCGTTTATAAAAAGCCCTGGCAATAAGTGTTCAATAAGAACTTCATTAGCTTTACAGTAATCTTGCGCGTACGCCAAATGGTTAAAGGCATGAAAATATCTTCCAAGGAGTAAGGCTTTTGCGCCTTTAATGGTATGTATCCACGCAGGCGGGATTTGCATTTTATTCACTAAGATACTTTGTGAATCTAACGTTTTCTTATCCACTTCTGCGCTTAAGTTGCGGTCAAGAATGCCCATGATTAAATTCCTCTTCATGGCATTATCTTCTATATATAATAACACAAAAATAGCCCATTCCCAGTTACCAAGTGATTCAAGCTGATTTGCAAAACTAATAGTTATTTTATTCTTCTCGCATACATCAATAAGGCCAACGTCTAGCGACAGAAACAGTTGTAGAAGCAACCAGCTGAAAAAATACATTTGAATTAGTAATTTTAATTTATACATGCATTTTAACGGCCAATATAATGTTTCAGGCCTGTGTTTCAAACATCCAACACAGAAAACTTCAGGAGAGTGCGAAGGTACTTTTGGATTTTCTTATGTTAGATTAAGAACAGATACTGAGTATAATATAATAGTAGACAACTTTATTATTACATAGTATATTCTAATAATATACAGGGTGTTTTCAAAATAAGTAGCACAAATGGTTCCAGTTAGTCTTATAGTTCCAGTTAAGAAAAGAACATTTTGCATAAAAATTACCTTAGAAAAATGTTCACCCTTTCATATCAAAGTTTCCAAAAAAATATGGAAGAGTGGCTGTAATTTGAAAACCAAAAAACAGTAAAATTTTACAAATTTTCTAATAGACCAGGGTCGATAATTTTGTAAAACAAAAAAAAAATAGTAGGAAGAAACCCATTGGAAAACGAAGAGAATATAACAAAAATGAAGGGAAAATTAATTTACGGGCGATCTAAGGTCGAGAAGTGGAGGGGGGGGTGAGTTTTTAAGGGGAAAAAACGGTTTATCTCGATTTCCGCCAAAACTACAAGTCCCATGGAAAAAAGTTATATGGCAAAGTTGTAAGTAATAAAAAGATCTACAACTTCTGTATTTATACTTTTTTCACAAACCTCAAAATTTATGTGCAAAATTCAAATAACCAAGTTTTTGGTTTTTTATTTTTCTTTTAGGTACACAAAAAATATTTTTTTAAAGAAATTTGGTGAAAACTTGCCTATTTATGTCCCAAACACACTGTAATTTTTTTGATTTAAATATTTATTTTTTCACCTTATTTTGACTTAATATCGAAAAAGCACCCTAATTTTAAATCAAAAATTCTCGCGTCAAATATCTGCCTTTTTAAAAGTCAGTGGGCTTTTTGTTCGTTGAAATTGCTACTTTCTGATGGTGTAAAAAAAATATACATTACTACGATAAATGTTCTCAGAAAATGCAAAGAAACGAAAAAAACTCAAATCCGATTTTTTTTAAATCTATGTACAATTTCGAGCTATATATTAAAATTTACACTTTAATTACTCAAAAAATTTAAGATTCCATGTTACATTGATTTATAAACAAAAAAAATACAAATCCATAAAACATAAAGATAGCAAAAAACATGCGAAAATATTTGTTCTAAATATTAAAGATAGGATTTAAAGGGGCTTTTATCTAAAAAATGTGACTGCTGCAATTTTTTTCAGTAAAAAAGTTGTTTTATTAAATTCTAATAGAAAATTTCTCATAGAAAATCTCATAATATATAAATATACATGTGTACTATACTTTATACAGATTACGATATTCATTATATTTTTGAATACATTAATCTTAAATTACATTACATTAAATTAAAAAAAAATAATTTTTCGTTAATTATTAATTCAAAATAAGGTGAAAAAATAAATATTTTAAATCAAAAAAATTACAGTGTGTTAGAGACATAAAAAGGCAAGTTTTTTGTAAAAGAAAAAAAACCAAAAACGGTTACTTATTCGAATTTTTCATTTTTTCATTTGTTTTTTGTCTTAATTATAACCTTAACATTTTGAATTTTTCACATAAAATTTGAGGTTATGTGAAAAAAGTGCAAATACAAAAGTTGTAGATCTTTTTATTACCTAGAACTTTGCCATTTAACTTGTAGTTAAATGGCAAAGATGAGCCGTTTTTTACCCTTAAAAACTCCCTTCCACTTCCCGACCTCAGATCGCCCGTAAATTGTTTTTCTTTCATTTTTGTTATATTCTCTTCCTTTTCCAATGGGTTTCATTCTACTATTATTTTTTTTCACTCTACCATTTTCAAAGGATTCAGCCCTGGTCTATAATGCACCTATTTTGGTTTTCAAATTACAGCCACCATTCCATATTTTTTTGGAACTTTGAAGGGTTGTATCTCGCAATGGGTGAACCTTTTACTAAAGTAATGTTTATCCAAAATGTGTTATTTTTAACTGTATTCACCGGTACCATTTGTGCTGCTTATTTTGAATACATCGTGTATAGTAGGGGTGTCAAGGGTTTTGATTTGGACTTTGGATAGAACCCATCGAAAGAGCATGAATGAAAGATCTCAACGTATATAGAAAACCATTAAAAAAGTTACAATGAGTGAGATATGCGACATGGTTGCTTATTGCAAAATAATTTTTAAAACGGCACTTTTTTCACTTTTCTCAATATACTCTAGAGAAATAAAACTTCCTCCGCGGAATGAGGCTGGACAAGCTGAATTTTTGCAGAGACCTTGGTTTTGAAGTTCTAATGAAGCTCAAAAAAAACTCATATGCCTACCCTTGTGCGTCTTGAGATATCGAGGTCAAAGTCATGAAAATCGGTTTTTCGCGAAAACCTCTCTTCCCGTGCACCTGACGTCGTAAGAACCCATAACAAAACTTACCTATTGGTGTACCGAAGTTATGTTGAGGTAATAATTTTAATAATAATTTTTTAGCCTTTAAAATGCGCTTTGGCACCAGCCTATTACTTTTATCAGTTGTAGAGAATAACTTATTGTAATTATAAATTGTTACAAGGAAAAGTAGAACAAACCAAAACTTCCTAAAGATACCTAAAGATAAAGAAAATTTGTAAAAAATAGTAAATTTGTAAAAGTTTTGTACTTTCACAATAAAATTGCAGACCTCTTCTAAAATTTTGGTATGAAAAAGAGCAAGCAAAAAAAATATGTAGGAGGCTCAAACAAAATACTTATCTCCCTAGACTTACCTCAGTCTATAATCTAAAGGATCATCTGTGTGGGTTGCTGGGTTTAGAACACTGCACAACCTATGTACCCTGCTCTTGTAAAGAAGCAGCATATGGTATAAGACATCAAAGGATCCCTCGTCATAGGAATTCTTATACGGCGGATTTGGAGGTTCAACATAACCCTCGTCTTCAAACGCTTTCTTGAATAGATCTATGGCTATTTCAATGGGAGTTTCATTAGGGCATATATACCAAAGGTGCATACCAAAGGCACGTTTCCAATCCATATTCGCGAAAACATTAATTTCGTCTTTGACCGGTATACCAGAGAGTAGCAAGTAGATTCTCTTCATGCTATCATCAATATAATTGGCTGTTAAAGAACTATACCAGTTCTCTATTTGCTCCTGCAGAAACATCTTCGTTCTATTTGTGACACTTAATTGAGATATCAATAAAGCTAAGTGAGGTAGGCGTTTTTCCATTGCCAAATTTGCGGCTTCTAATATTCGGAAGACAGTAAGTTGGTTGAAAATTTCATCTACTATTGTACTTGTGGATAAGTCATTATAGTTTGTGTTTGATTTGAGCCTGAAAAAATTAAATATTATCACTTTCATTGAGTTTTTGACATTATTTCCCATTTTTGTCGAACAATACGTTGTTTTGTAGTTTTTTTTTATTGTTGAGAGTGTATTTGTAGGTTATATTAGAAGCTCGGTAAGTTGATGCTCTGTTCTATGTTTTATTAAAACATGACATTTCTTAACTCATTTCATGACATGAAAGTGTGACATTTTAGATGACTATGCCTTGCCATAACGGGGAAGGTAAAAGTAAAACAGAAATGACCTTTTAATTTCTCAAAATTATCATTTGCTTTGATTTAAAGTGATTTAAAAAAAACAGTTTTAAATAATTACTTTTATCGGATATTGTAGGTTTAACAAAATGGCCTGGATGGCCAGTCAATATTACAATAATTGACCATATTAGTTAGGTTATGATCTCAAATTTGCGTGGGTTCCTAGTTTAAAAATTAATGTATTGATGTCTTACGGGGACTCAACTTCAGGGCGTTGTAGATGTGATATAGAAAGTCTCTTAGTAAAAAAAGTTGTATAAATACATTATTTGATATTTTATTTCACTGAGAGTGTTAAAATATTGATTAAACATTATGAAAATAAAAATATTACCAATTTTAGAAGGCGATGTTTGTATGAAAAACGTATGTTGAGGCTTGATCCAATGGTTCAGGGAGAAAGGGGTTTGACATATGGTCCTTGAGAGGTAGGTACCACAGTATTTGTGTAGGTACTGTAAGGTTTTGTATAAACTTATTTAATAAGAGTTTCTTACATCATAAATTATAATTTCATTGTGTTAATTTAAAAACCGGCATTATTTGTGTCAACATCGCTGAATTTGTATTATATTTGTGTCCTAGGTAACTTCTAATCTCATTTTATTTTAATTTACCTATTTCACGTTTTGCAGTTTTCATCACAGACTTATCTGTTTTTTTCTGATTGCAAATCATTGATTTTGAGTGTTGGTTAGAAAATGGGTGAAAATAGAGTACCTACCTAATCAAATTCGGAACCATAAGTGAATTTTTCCTAGAGGCCAGAATATGTAGTCTAAGTTAACTTAAAATCTTTTCAATTTGATGACTAATTAAATTTATTAAAAGTACATTATTCAGTATCAGCATCAACTGATGTATCTTGTTCTTGGTTGCCCCGACGTGAACAGAGTATGCATATGATAGGAATAAGTGCAGAACATATATTCGATTGAAAGGCATACAGCACAATTCCATTGTTTTTCTAAGGCTTTTCCATTAGTATCATCAAGTGCGGTATCTGTTTAGTTAGTTAATGAAAAACCTTACATAACAAAAATGTCCATATAAATAATAATCCGGTATCTAGATAGGTACTTACCGGATTATTATTTATATGGAGAAATCCACATTTGAGCCCATTTTTTCCATTATTCTTTCATAAAAGTGTACATAGTAGGTATATTATTACATCATTAATGTAAAAAATCAATAAACATTGACCAAAATAGTAATAAACAAATAAAGAACCCACTGACAATATCATAACATAACCCTTAACCTTACTTTTACAGCTGGCCTGGCGCTCTTGCGTAAGAAATGTTAAAACTAATACGTGACATATGTCCATGAATTTATCTTAAAAGCATTTATTTAATTAACTCATAGGTCAAAAAAAATAATTTGGACTTGAATTGTAGATAAATATGTTTAAAGTTTGACGTATAATAGGTTTAAATACTAAGAAATGCCCAAAACCCGAGATATGCCCGTCTGAAAATCACACTTTTGAATCACCCATAAGAAATACATGGCAGTCAAATTTGCTGAAGTGTGTTTAATACTATAAAAATACTATACCCTGGGTTAATCCTATAAAAAAATAACCTATTACTGCAGAAAAAAATGTATATAAACGTTACGGTGAAATTTAATTTAATAATAGATTTATATTACTTTACATACTAACCATTCACTGACGAGATGTCGGCGGTTATAAACTTTATCCTGTTCGGGACCCCAAAGAGACTCGGCCAAAGTCCAGATGCTATGTAAGTATTGTGCCTCTTTACCATTATATTTCGTGACTAATTTTGAAAATAGCTCCGTCTGCTTTATCAAGTACGAATCGTTCTTTAATATCTTAAATGTTGGAACGCCTTCGCTATCCAACTGGTAGGTGCTTTCTTCTAAAACGATATCTAAGGAGTCTTTCAGAAACTCCTATGAAAAGGGTGAAAAAAAAGAAAAATTATGTGATTACTAAGATTCAATTAAGCATACAGGGTGACTTGAAATACATGAACATGAATATATCTGATCAGTTGAGCTTAACTCTTAGAAACTTAAGAAAATGAAACATTATATATTATATAAGAAAAGCAAGACAATTTTTTCAATGAGTAACTAGACCGACTAAATCATGCATTCTAAACGTACCTAAACTCACGGCTGTACTAGGGGGGGGGGTATATAAAGCCAAAATTATTACATCCCAGATAGCATTTCATTCTGGATGGAACATAAAGGTCACAGTACTAGAAAATAGTGTTGGCAGACACTTATATATCATTGTTACGTTCACTTTTGGTGAGTTGATATAATTTAAATATTTGATGGTATATTGTAAGTATGTACGTTCTCTAATATGATATGAAAAATGACGAAGCGCTACCTCTAACATTCGTGATTAGGACTCAGGTGTGAATGAATGACAGGTTTATTTTTGGCATTAGCAAATGCGTTAATTAACAACTACTTGCGAATTAGTTGTGCTACTTTTGTTCTTTGATCTTTCTTTTCCATGTTCGGTGACAAGACGAGGCAGATAGTTATGTGACTAGTACGGGAAGACAAATGTAATTTTGGGTTTCCTGTTTCCGTCCTCTTAGAAGGGGGCCAATCTTTCTTTCTTTTCTTGGCGTGGTGTGTGCGTTAAATTTTTTTCAAGTTTCCCTACTAAAGAACCTACTGTGTTATGCTCCATATGAGGGATTTTTAGAGAAGTCACTGTTTGTGTTTGTGATTTTTATAATCGATGCATATAGCTGTTGCTGGATTAAATAACTTTTAAATTAAGAACTTGCCATGCATTAGTCCCTAGTGTCGATTGAGAAGCATCTCGCCTAAACAACATGTTCGAAAACCCGCTTAACATCATTGAGTGAGTTATATGTAAGTAGCTATTTTCACTTAACCTCATAATTTTTTTAACCTGTAAGTACGTAAACTAATTATACTCGGTTTCGGAAATAAATGAGAGTGACTCATACTGAGGGATGCACTGGGTACCCGGTATCCGGCCTGTTTTGCCAGGTACCCGTTAAGACCGAGTATTAAAATACCCGGCGTCGGGTAGTGGCAATAAATAACTAGAAATTTAATACATTTAAGTAAATTTTATTCAATTGATTTTATTTATACATAGAATAACGTTTATTTATAATTTTTCATTTCGACATAAATTCACATAGGTAACTGTCTTTTATCTAGTGGAAAATAAACATTGATTAACCCACAAAAGAAATCTTGTAAGTGGGATAACATATAACATTATTTATGTAATATACTTAAGTAAACTATATTACATTGTTTTTTAATTATACATACACTATTAATTATGTAAATTTAAATTGAGGTGCAGAAAAACCAATTTTTCACCGTTTTCGGCTAATAGTCGGTTTCTCTGAGTTTCAAAAACATGCCCGGCTTCCGAAAATAATCTTTCACCGAAGACGGTTGTGACTGGTGCAGATAAATATCGTTTAGCAATTGCAGCTAAATTGGGAAAGGTGTTTTGATGGATTTTCCACCATTCACTTAGTGACGAAGTTCTGTCTATGATGTTTTGTTTTACACGTGTTTCACGACAGAAACTCAGACAGTGTATGGGCAGTGGGCGTGGCAAAGACACAGACAGTGCGTATTTTTTCAACCATATTTGCGTCGACGATGTAGAAAAACTGTGCCGAATGCGTTCACGTGACTCACGCCCTTATGCATAGACTGCAGATCGCCGGAGAATAGCCCGCGATCGTACCCTCGTGATTTTTTTGTACCCGGCCGCCGGGTACCCGTTACCCGATATAGTAATCCAGCCGGGTAACCGGTACTCGACATTTCATAAAATCTGTTCCCGGTGCATCCCTACTCATCCTAGCTGTCTTCGTCTTCCGCTTTTAAAACAAAGCCACTGATTTCGTCTTGGGCATTGAAACACTGCATGCAAAACAATACATTTCCGCACTAGCGA
This sequence comes from Tetropium fuscum, assembly GCA_964058915.1. Classification (NCBI taxonomy): domain Eukaryota; kingdom Metazoa; phylum Arthropoda; class Insecta; order Coleoptera; family Cerambycidae; genus Tetropium; species Tetropium fuscum. The sequence continues at coordinate 212,733 of CAXKVY010000305.1, forward strand.
GGCAAACAAATAACTTCAAACTTCAAACGGCTATAATGGTAGTGTATGGTCTTCTTTTATTGAACAAAGAAACTCCCAAAAATGTATAAAAACAGATTCGCTATTAGTAGAGGAGGAGGTGCAAATATAGAATAAGCTGGCAGTATGAAATAGCGGTTGATTTTGAAAACAGTCTGCATCTATCGGCAAGGGGTTGAAGTTACTTATATCTACACTTCCTTCAAATGTTGGTAGAGGACTGGAAACGTAATCGTAAAATTTTCAGCATAGATTAATATATTATAAACAGATTTATGGCCTTCGCCTTAATATCCACTACCGACCGCTCAACTGCCTTTTGACGATAGTTAGTTGACGATATTCTTTGATTTTTGCCAAATCTACCCGAGGTGCAACTATACGCCGTGATTCCATAATTACCATACGACTGTTAAGATTTTTATGTTAAAAACTGCATTGTAATAAAACATTTCGAAGTCGCAGTGTATCTAAAGATCTATATTTATAATCAGGAAATTCCCTTAATTTTTCTTGAATCATTTGTAAAGTTAGGAACTATATTTTCTTTATACATATTATAAATTGTACGCCGTACTACATCTCTGGTAGAATCATCAATATTATTTAATTTCGCATTTTCCCTTTCCTCTTTGCACCGTGATCTATAACATCTCCTTTTTTTCATTAGGGACACGATAAATTGTTGTTTTAGTTAATTCGTTAATACGTCGTATTATTTATTTCTCCCATTGTTCCGGATTTTCGCTTTTTAAACGTTAATGTGTATTTAAAATAATACGTTGACTTTGTACATGTAAATCTTGACTTTTAAACTCAGAGGTTGTTTGATTGTCTTTGACAACAACCGGTTCAACTACTTCGGGATTTTCGGGCGTTATATTATTATCTTCTACTTCAAATGTCCTCTAAAACGCCATGGTAAATTGGGAAATAATTATAATATCCTACCTTTTAGTAGTAAATATTTTAAATCGGTATTTACGCACTGCACTGATAAACCGTTTTTAATTCCCGCTCGCGGTGCGGCGGTCAACCAAGAAATGATTTATGACGCAGCAGCCCAGTCTGTGTATTCTCATTACACTGATGTGCAGTCGTAGATAGTTCATCGGGCTGACTTTAAGTTCCAGTAACGGACTCTTATGCCCGTTTTCAACTACTCTTCGAATCTCAACGCCAGTGCTAAATGCATAGGACGAAATTTCAAGATGCGGATGGTCCTGTGCTTTAGCATCGACCAGTTTCAATTCCGCTCGTATACACTTTACCTATTTTTTTTATTTCATTATTGTTAATGTACCTAACTAAATTACGTATATTTAATGACGTAAAATCTGAAGCGTAACATAACAAACGGCATAATTTTTTAATTTTTTTTTCTTCTAAAAATATGTACATAATGACCTATACCAGACCTGTATTTACCCATAAATATGCATTCACTCTCATTTATTTCCCAAATTGAGTATAGTCGTGTCATTCAAGGTTTCTTTTCTTTCGTGACTTCAAGTCACTTCGCACTTTTTCACTTATACCGCATGGGTTAATCATACCTTATCTTTATTGTATCATGATATTTAACTATTATTTCGTATAGCAAAATGGCACGAAACAATCCAACATGTATTAACAGTGGTTGAAAGACCTCGGTTGATCGCCGTTTGATTTGCCAAAATTATCCACTGTAAGTGGTCTTTACTATGCCATAGTTATAAATAACTACTTATTTCAATCAAATGAATATATTTAAAAAAATTCAGTTGCAGTATTTCAAATTCACCCTGTACTTAGAACATACTCAAGCTATGCTGATTAGAGAAATCATGTAAAATTATAACATAAAAAAATTTTAAAACAAAAGATATTTTACCTTTAAAGGATCAAAATCCTTGGCAGCCAGGCTCAAATCAATTGTGTTCCAAGCCACCTGACCGTTAACTTCCCCTTTTACTGTGTTCAAACTGAAGAAATTAAAACCCTTCATCCACCCTACTTTGAAGGATTTTCCTTTGTAAATCCCCAAATCAATGTAACTTCGATTTGTTATGATTCCACTAGGAATTTCCCCACCTGAAAACAAGATTGCAGTTAACAATTACTTCTTACATTCAGCGAACTGATATACTAACCTCCGTAGTTAAAAACTTTATCCACCCGCGGTCTCAAGATCGTTCTCTCTCTAGACCTGATCACCTCCTCTCGAATTATCGGCATTTGCGGAGCATCCTCAATATCGTAGAACGACTTAATAACCGGTGAGTGACTCCCATCCTCCGATCTATCATCATCGGCAAATAGGGTGGATTTCATTATTTGAATATTTTTGCTGGGCCAAAATGTTTCAGAATCATAAGGGACATTCACAGCATAATCCATAGGAACCGTATGGAAATCATCATCATCAGCATATATGGATTCATGTAGAATATCAACCTCAGTAATAAATGGGTCTTCCACGAACATGTCCACATCAACTCTCGCCTTAGTCTATAATGTGTGAAAAATAAAAGGTTTAGAGTATTAATAATTAATTTGTTGCAGGAGAAGAAGTGCTCAAATTATAGTCTATGTAGATAAAAAAAAACATTGGTAAAAGAACTGCGGTAGATTCAAGTTATCAATTATCAATAATTAGTTTCAATAAAGCCTGCGATAATAAAAAAAAAGAATTATATAAGATTTCAGAAGAATTGGATCAAGAAGCAAAAAGATAAGAAATATGATACTACACTACAGCTTATCTAATATGTATGTGTAGTTAACTGACCGCATATAAGATACGGCGCAGTTGCCACATGTAATCCTCAAATTTCTCAATATTCAATTAAACTATCATATTCCACAATACTATATAAAAATTATATATATATATATATATATATATATATATATATATATATATATATATATATATATATATATATATATATATATATATATATATTATTTATGAATGTCATAAAAGAATTATTGTGCATACAATAATATATTATAGCCCAAGATGTTAGCCATTTTTACATTTATTTTCGTCTAATTATGGAAATTCCCTAAACATTTATTTTTATAGTTAAAAGCAGCAACGCCGCTCCACCGTAGACGGAATACTGAATAATCGAGCAGTGTATCTCTTTTTAACTTATTGGAATGACGCGCCGTCTGTGTTAGTTTGACAGTCCCTATGGACTCTCGGAACGTTCAGATCTCTTACACTGGCGGGTTTGCGGGTATTGCGCTCATTTCTATAATCTGCAACGATCATCCGCCTTGGTTGAGATATTCGCGTATATATATATATACAGTGAGCTCGTAAAGTTTGGAATAAATTCAATTAATCGTTATTGAAGGATTTTCAAAGGAAATCCTCGGACACGTCAACTTTATTTTATAAAATGTCAGTTTTTTCAGCCATCGATTTTTTTTTGTTTTGTTCGTTTTTGAGCTATGACGTCATCGACAATTTTTTTAAATGACAACCCATATTTTTTTTCACGGATTTCGATAGAGCACATTTTTCTGAGTGCGAATATGTCAAAAACATAGTACCTTTAACATTAAAGTGTTCGAGATATTCGGTTGCAAAGTTTTAAGAATGAATTATACAAGCGATGACCAAATGCTAATCATTTATCAAGAAAGCGCAGGAAAAACAACAGTTTTGACAGTTGTCACAATTTTGAAGTTTTTCCTCGCAAGTTTGTGTTTTAATCAGTTGAATAATATCATTAAGTAAGTTGATTAATCATTATTCCATCATAATTCATTTTATTTAAAAATGGTCCGTCGTTTGAGTGAAAGGGAAAGAATCGAAATTTTGATGATGATCGGTTACGGGGACAGAGCTCGCACACAAGTAGAAGTTTGCCGTTTATTTAACAACAAATATCCAAACAGAGAACCAATTACACAGTCCACCGTTAGCAAAATAGAACAAAAGTTTTTAGAAGTGGGTCATACGAGAGATCGCCCTAGAACGGGTCGTCCACCAGTGCAACAAGATGTTAAATTGAATGTTCTACTAGAGCTTCAAGAAAATCCCCATTTACCCACCCGCCAAGTGGCGGCAAACAACGGAATAGTTCAAAGCTCCGTCTTGAAATATTTGAAATTGAACAAATGGCATCCGTATAAAGTGGTTTTGGTCCAAGAGTTAAACGAAGATGATCCTGACCGTAGGTTACAGTTTTGCCAAACCATGTTGCAACGCCTGATTGATGACGATGGATTTTTACGCAATATTGTTTTTTCTGATGAGGCTACCTTTTATCTCGACGGCACAGTTAACCGGCAAAACTGTAGATATTGGTCTCCTGAAAATCCACACTGGAAAATGGAAACTCGTAGTCAGTTTCCACAAAAAGTTAACGTTTGGGCTGGTATTGTAGGTAATCGTATTTTGGGCCCATCTTTCTTTGAAGGCGTATTAACAGGTGAAATATATTTAGAATTTTTAAGAGACGACTTAGTCCCTGCACTTGCGGTACTTTACCCAAATGACGTAGATCCAGATCTGCCCCATCACACGATATGGTACCAACAAGACGGTGCACCACCCCATTTTGCAGTGATCGTTCGCGATTATTTAAACCATGTATTTCCTAACCATTGGATTGGTCGCAGGGGAACTATCGAATGGCCCCCTAGATCTCCAGATCTCACTCCCCTAGACTACTTTTTATGGGGCTATTTAAAGAGCAAAGTCTATTTCAATAGACCAAATACCATCGAAGAATTAAAGGACAGAATTCGCAATGAAATTCGAACCATTCAACCCGATACTGTTGGTAAGGTTCTGCAGGAGTTTCAGTGGCAGATGGGATACTGCCAGGAAGTGAATGGAGGTCACTTTGAAAATTTACTCTGATTTTATTTTTTACTTTAATTATTTATCATTTATTTGTTAAAATATTTTTTTATTTGTTTAAATTGTTGTTAAAAAATTAAACAGATTACTCCCAAATCTTTCAAAATGTTCGATAAGCTACCAAAATAAATAATATTACTCCTTAATCTTTTAAAATGTAATAAGCTATAAGCTATTAGAATCAATAAGCTATTAAAAATCTTGACCCGCCCGATAGCTTATGCATGGTGCCATGGTACATTTTATAAACTTTGCAACCGAATATCTCGAAAACTTTAATGTTAAAGGTACTATGTTTTTGACATATTCGCACTCAGAAAAATGTGCTCTATCGAAATCCGTGAAAAAAAAAAGGGTTGTCATTTAAAAAAATTGTCGATGACGTCATAGCTCAAAAACGAACAAAACAAAAAAAAAATCGATGGCTGAAAAAAGTGACATTTTATAAAATAAGGTTGACGTGTCCGAGGATTTCCTGTGAAAATCCTTCAATAACGATTAATTGAATTTATTCCAAACTTTACGAGCTCAGTGTATATATATATATATATATAGTGCTGTTTAAATGTTATTGTGATACAATATAATACGGTTATTTTTATTATCTGAGCGGTGTAGGTGGGTGGTACCTCTGACGAAACAAAAAAGTCCTATAACTAAAAATAAACTAATTATTTATTTTCAGTACAGATACTTAGGTATTTATGTATTTTCAGAGATACCTAAATACCTCCTAGTGTTGGTAGGTAAATTTTATCTCCCATTTTTTAAATTGTTTTTGTCCTGGAGCTTATACAAAAAGTCAAAACAGCGAAGCAAGACGTTTACCTACCTATATATTATTTATATACCTACCTATGTAGGTATACACCGCTAAGAGAGTCGAAATAAAAAAATGGTGGTTAGCAAAAATTTTTGTTCGTTTCGTATGAAACCTGAAAACGCAGATTTCCACCAGACCTCGCTTTATTTACGAGATAGGATAGGTATGTTAAAAAATGTAAGGAAAATATTATTTGACGGCAAAAATTTATAGTGGGGGTTAGAGCAGTCGACTTTAACAAAAAAAAAGTTGATTTATGGGCTGCTCGAAGTAGGTACTGACGTGTACTGAGGTAGGTACTAATAGGTACCTTCTCCACTTAAGACATTTCTCAAATAATTTTATCCAAAAAATATCCCAGTGCTTGAGGCCGCTAGGTTATAAATACAATGATATAAGTTAGGCGTTTTATTGGGATTTACAAAAACTGGAAACGCTCTCTGGTATATTACATAAGTAGGTACCTATTGTTCATTGACTTTATTTTTATGTAGGTACTTATTATTCTAGATCACATATTAAAAATTTACATCGGTGGGCAAAATTAAAAATTCTATAGACTGTTTACAAAATTAAAACCGTGTACCTACCTAGCCACGAATGAAATGAAAATTTACAATGACGGTAAATACCTCAAGGTCAGTTTCTAATTTTGATTGGCTGTAAAAAGTGTGTGTATTGGAAATCGCTTTGCGATGAGAAGGTGGTAGGTAGGTATATATTGCATTTGTAATTATTTTTAAAAATGTGTTGTATTTAGTCTCGGTTTAGTTATGTAGGTACCTATTAACAAACAAGCTCTGATCTTTGTCAAAGCATTGAGTCAAAGTAAATCGGCGTTGAGTGTTGACGATTTGGTAGGTTAGGTAGGTACCTACTTACACAATAAATATGACTGTATTTCAATTGCAAGTATTGCAAGTATATTTATTTTACTTTTCCGTTTTAAAGTTTATTTTTCACGGCTACTTAAGTGTTTTGTACATATTATTTTTGTTACTTGTGGGAAATATGGCTACTAGCGAGCCACCCACTAAAAAATGGTAACGCGCTGAAAGCAATACTTCATGAGTGGTGGGGAAACTTGCATACATTATCAGCTGTGGTGTTGAAAATATGTACATAAAAACCTTCTACTTTCATCCCCCTAAGAAAAAAAAATGCCTACGCCAATGAAAAAAAATGTGTAGGTCAGGGTTGCCGGTCGTTGAACTACACATACATATTAGAAGCTGTATAGATAAAAAAAAACATTGGTAAAAGAACTGCGGTAGATTCAAGTTATTTCAAGATATTTTAAAGTAAATGAAAATATTCTCATCTACTATGAAAATTCCATAAAAATTTATCTTAAAAGTTATAAGCTCACCTGCCCGTCAGACCGACAGGCAAGAGATATATGTTGAAAGCATATATCTCTTTTTAACTTATTGGAAATGACATGCTATCTTTTTTCATTCGGCACAAAGCAAGTTTTCGGAAACTATAATGGAGTTAGTGGCGGGTTGGAAATATGTTTAACCCTTTCACTGCTCAAAGCGCGTATACTCGCAAAAAAATAAGTGGGCCCGTGGTGCTCAAAGCGTGACAACTCGCTTGTCATCTTTACATTGGACCAGACTGCTCAAAACGATTTTACACGCTAGTTTGCTTTCTAAGCACCAAATAGGGAACATGACAAAAATTTTTAATATAAAAATAATACTAAAAAACATAGCATAACGTTGTAAAAAACGTCTACCTCGCAAAAAAAACAATATTTCTAATTCCGTGAGATCAGTATTAAGGATCTAAACAGCGATAACATTGACGCGGCCCGAAACGAGCTGTGACGTTACAGGCTACAATATTCGGTAGGCGTTGCGCCGGAAAGCGGCCGAATGAGCTATGAGAACAAGCGGTCAAGCACTGAGATCTCCCAAAGCTGACCGAATCGGTCTTCTCGTCGTTTGTAAATTGTAATATGTGGCGTCACTCTGAACCTATTTGAAACCGTTGGCTGGCGCGCGAGGCTTTAATAATTTATAACAAATTTATCATTTGGAATTAAGACGTCATATTTTGCATATCTTTTTTTTCAGTATGTTAGAATATTTTTATGGGATAAAAAAAATTTGGGAATGTTCCCTATTGGTCAGTCTGACATAAGTGAGGCGGTCTTATTATGGCCCACCCCTTATGTGTACCCAACGGTACACCCAGCCTCGTTCGGAAATAGTCTATATTTAGCATAGCAATAGGTAACTATGTCGGGCAAATACTTAACAGATAAAGAACTAGAGGAGATTTTGGCGAAAAGTAACAGCGAAGAGGAATTTTTATATCAATCTGATGAGGAATGGGAGAAATCGGATGGAAATAAAGATAACATCAACGACATTATGAATTTTATATCTAGTTCTTCTTTGCTAGATAAAAATGAAACCGGAAATAATGTCAGTGACATTATGGATTTTATAATGGAACCTACGGCAACCGAGACTAATGGTTATTATGTCGTAATGAAATATCTAGAAGTTCACGCCTAAAAAGATGGAAAATGGTGCAATACAGAGAATTATATTGTTTTTTAGCGGTCACATGCGAGTGGTACTTAGCTGGAAAAGAGATGGAGCAGAGCGACCAATTGCTTATGCTAACCGACAGTCAAGAAAGCGGAGCGGAACTACTTCACAATGGAAATGGAGGTTTTTGGGGTAGTTTGTGGGATACAAACGTTCAAATATTATTTGTATGGATATAAATTTACAGTATTTACGGATCATAGAAGGTTATTTTCGATTAAGAACCCAAATTCAAGGGTAACTAGGTGGGTTTACTGTCGGCAGAATATGATTTCTCCTGCAACTGCAACCGATCCGGATGCAAGCATAACAGCGCTTACCTACGAAGTGTGGTAAGCGTGCGGTTATTATGCTGCTCATGGTTGTCCTAATCTGCCAGAGGACATCGATGAAGACGATCCCGAATATATTGTTTAATACAAAAGTATTTGATTACAAAATATATATGCGACATATAAAATGTCTCACTGTTTTCCTTTTTTCCAGATGCCAAGGAGCAGCTGCCAGCAGATGCCGTCGGAAAGATTTATCTTTCTCAAACCCCTGAGACCCTTCCTTAGGTACATACAGGGGCGGCTGGTGTATAGGTGCTGCAGAGCTGCAGAACTGCCAAAAAAAATGAGATATTTGTATATTTTCGCGGCGTAATAATTACTAAAATTTATTAATTAAATAATTTGGTTAGTTGGTGCAGCTAAACGGCATCCCACGCCCGCCGACACTGTCCGCTGTGTCGAGCCGTCCGTCATGCTTGCGTTAAAATCACATTCTGCCAGCCGTACTCTGTTGAGTAGTAAACCAGATGAATTATCTGGGTCTCTACGCGAGCGCATCGCGGTACATTGAACTGGGCAACCCTAGGACGGTCTGTGCCCGGATCGGCACAGACCCGTCCTCCCCCTCACCTCCCGCGAAAATCCACACGACGCTGCAATGCGCGAATTTACACGGTCATTGTGCTGCATTTTTTCCAGCAAAGGCAGCATCAGTGAATGTTTACTCGTAGAGTTGGCGGGCGTACTTAAATCGTACCTATTTCGTATTTCGTGTTAATTTGATATTTTAAATACTGTTTTGTGAATTTGTGTAGTGATTTATTGTACTAATTATTAATATTTATATACTGATAGTGACAATGGATTTAGTTTATAATTTAGTTCATGTGAAGCGATTTTTTAAATACTCCTATAAAAAAAAATTGAATTAAAAAACAATGGTAGGCCATTGCCCGATATTGTTATTGAGACTGCAGGTGTTAGCCACGGAAAAGCATATAAACGTCAATTTAATAGAGACGTTTATTCGAGGAACAACTGGATTTGTGGGTGCAACAAAAAACATGCGTTATTTTGTTTTCCTTGTTTACTTTTTGGCGGTGATAAAGCATGGACGGAGGTAGGGGTGACAGATTTGGTGCACTTATCTGAAAAAATAAAAAAGCACGACAACTCCAAAAGCCATCTACACAATACAATGGAATTCGCGTTATTAGGGACAACTAATATTAAAGCGCAGCTGGATTCAGCTTATTGGATAAATGTGCAAAAGCATAATGATAATGTGACAAAAAATAGATACGTTTTGTCAAAAATTATAAACTGCATAAAGTTTTGTGGGGCCTTTGAACTGGCGCTGCGGAGACATGACGAAGCTGAAACCTCTCACAACCCGGGGATATTTCGTGGTTTGATAAATTTTGCTGCTGAGCTTGATGTAACTTTAAGCGAGCATCTACAAAATGCTTCAGTATTTAAAGGAACGTCTAAAGAAATACAAAATGATCTTTTAGACTGTATATTAAAAGTATGTCATGAAGAAATAATTATAGAAATTAACAAATCTTCATTTTTGGCAGTTATGGCAGACGAAACAACTGATGTATCTGCAAAAACTCAGTTAGTAGTAGTTTTAAGATATGTTCTCGATGGCGAACCGATTCAACATTTTTGGACATACCTGAAACCTACAAAATGTGACGCTGAAACTCTTTCGGAAAATATTTTAAGTGTTATAGACCCTCTAGTGGAAAAATCACCTTACAAGCTAATTTCGCAAAGTTACGACGGAGCAGCGGTAATGAGTGGACAACACGCAGGAGTTCAAGCAAAAATTAGACAAAAGTATCCTTGTGCTTATTTTGTACACTGTTACGCACACCAATTAAACCTAATTATGTCTAAAGCCGCTTCCATAAATTCTCAAGTGCGTGTGTTTTTTGGAAATCTGAAAGACATTCCGGCATTTTTCAATAATTCACCGCAGCGAGTAGAAGTACTAAATACAATAGTGGGGAGAAAAATTCCCCAAGGTGCTACGACTCGATGGAATTTTAATATACGGACTATTAATGTTGTATTTGAAAATAGAGAATCGCTTATTGAATGTATGGAAGAAATAGAAGAAGAATTCAATAATGAAACAGTGTGCAATGCAGCTTCCTCTATTCGGCGAATGTTAGAAGATTCTGTTTTTGTTTTTTGGTTAACTTTTTTTCATCACGTAATGCCTCACGTCGATATTTTGTTTAATCAGTTGCAGAAGAGAAAAACCGATCCAACCCAAGTAAGAAACGCTATCGACAATTTCGAAAAAAGCATCACCAGTATTCGGAATAAAATTGATGACATCATTACTGAAGCCTCATCACATGTCTGCACGGAGCCTCAAGAAAAAAAAAGAAAACGCCCTCATAACAGCAAATTTGATCACCGTATTGCCGCCTTAGAAGTTTGTGATCTTATTACGAATTCTGCCAATCAGATTTATGTTTAAAGATCATCTAGTAGCAGCATCCCTTTTTTTTCTCAGCATTTTGGAGAGTATTGTGGTAAGTTTCCCGAAGACAAGTTGACAACTACTTGCCTAGCTTATCCCACACTTGAAAAGTAGCGACTCAAAACAGAACTATCTGTTATCTATTTAAGAAACGACTGTAGAGATTTAAATGGTGCATTACCCCTTTTGAAATTTTTAACACAAAATAATTTAGACATTTCGGGAAACAACAAAATTATTAGAAATTGTTGCAACAACGCCCATGTCAACATCAGAAGCTGAAAGATGCTTTTCAACTTTGAAAAGAATCAAGACCTTCCTTCGAAATTCAATGTCCCAGGATCGTTTGACAGCTCTATCGATGCTAAAAAAGGTTAAAATTAATTGAAAATAACATTCATTTAACACTATAATTGTAAATAACATCATTAAACACAAGTTTCACAACGTAAACATCCAATACCAATTGTCTAATGTATATACATACACGCGACATTTATATCTTTAACCTTTTTTTGAGATAATATGCACCTAGGGAAGGGTCTCAAAATTGCAATTTATCTACTTTTTTTCCATGTTCGCAATAATTTCGCACTTTTCCCCAAAGGACTTTTGGGGAACGTGAAAAATAAAACTATTTCTAGGCAAACAAGGACAAGGTTATACAAGACAGTGATATTATATAAAAATCTTCTATATGGTACTTGGGGGTAATAATTGATGAACTATTTACTTGGAAAGAGCATGTTCAGTATGTGACAGAAAAAGTAAGAAAACTGATTTTTAAATTTTATCAACTGAGACAAATATTACCATTTTCTTCTTTAAAAATGGTTTATTATGCACTCACTGAGTAAATAATTAATTATGGATTATCAATCACAGGATCAACTAACATGTCTAAACTTGCAATTGCTCAAAAATGGGTTATTAAAATAATGATGTTTAAGAAAAAAAGATATCCTACTGAACTAGTGTATAAAGATAGTAAACTTTTACATCCTCATCAGTTATTTATAAAATCAGTTATTAGATTACAACAAAAAAGTACTACAGAGAAGATTTAAGTCATGGTATTAACAATCCCAAACACTCTTTATGTCAGTCATATATATAGCATAGGTCCCAGAATATATAATAGTTTACCCTTTGAGCTAAGAAATAAGAAATACAATAGGGTTAAGAGGGAAATAGTGGACTGGGTATTTAATAATATAGGTTTGGTCTAAATATTTGTTGTACTTGTGATACTTGGATGTAATAATAATAATAATTATAATTAAGAGTTGTTGCTATCAGTATTATTTTGATTAGTTTGTGAGCATTGGAATTTTGTTTATATATATATATATTTTTTTTGTTACTATATTTGGATAAGTTAATTGTAGGTGGATTTTAATTGTTAAACACCTCTTTAGAAATGCTGGTTAATACAAATGAGTGCACACACAGTATTTAAAATACCATTGTGCACTGAAGTGATTAGTATATATCAGTTGTTGTAATTAGTACTTAAGGACCAGTTTGTAAAAGTTTGTAATTACTGATGTTGCTAATAATAAATAATAAATATATGACAAATCATTACAATATGCTAACGAAACATGGATCTTAAAAGTCAGACTTCCACGGGAGAGGGGGCAAAACTGAAGAAGCGACGTTTGAGGTATGGGAGAGAAAATACTGATGAACATTTTTGGAGGAAAAAGGACTGAATATGGATGAGTAGAAGAACCTACGAAGTAGTGAGTGTATAAGGAGATAAAAGCTAAAAGGTTACGGTGGTTAGGCTACATTGAAAGAATGCCAGAGGTAAGGATACCAAAAATGCTATTGACGAAGGACAATTGGAGGGAAGAAGAGAAGAGGAAGACCGAAAGCAAGACAGAACGTGGAGGTCGAGAAGCAAGAGATAGAATGAAATGGAGACAAATAGTCAACCAAGCTATGGGTCTACTAGGTCGCAGAGCTAAACTATATAATTATGCCGCAGCACACTTACACTTTTTTTCTTACTCTGTTCCATCTCTAGTAAAATCTCAGTAGTGGCAATATCCGTCACGGATTTTTGTAGACTATTCACCGGCTTCTGCGCAACATCACTTTTTTTCTTTACAGCTTCCTTCTCATTTTGCTCAGAATCCTCATCGCTATCGTTAAAACCGTATTTTGAGAAATGGTCCACCTTGAACACCCAAGAACCGGTTTCAGGACGATAGTCCACAAATTTGGCGCCCTTTTTTACGGCGACCCTTCTCAATTTCTCAGTAAAATTCATTTGCAACAATTCCGACACTTCCTTGACAAGAGTGTTTGTGTCAGCTCTACGCGGGTATATATTATCCAGGGTTACTTGAGCCTTACAATTTAGTCCCTAGAAAATATAATCAGAGTTTCATTATATAGTGACACTCACAGTATCACAATACTTACTTGGCCTACAGGCGGTTTTGTGGATTCGTCCGGATAAACATTTATCTCCCGGTAACGAAAGTGAACTAACTCGTCTATGTTCAATCTTGCAACATCCAGTTCATCCGGGAAATAAACGTTGCCATAGCCCTTTCTACCGACAGTAAACCCTTTCACGAGGCAAGAACCGTTTTCATCCACATATTGATCTAATTCGTCTAAACCAGGTAAAGTGTAATATTCAGGTCTCGTACAAATAATACCACATTTGTGTACTTTTGGCATATCACCTGCTTGGAGCTCAATGGATTCTTCGTCATCATAGCACAGCGCTGATTTTTTACGTATTATATCTGCAATTTTAAGGCACTAACTTTAGAAAAAAGTCGACACTAGTAAATTCTCATTATTTGAAAACAACCAACACACACAGAAATTAATAAAAATCCAAATATCATGATATATTGTTGTCTCCGCAACGACTTAGCTGCTGCCACCGGTTGGTTGTAACTTTGAACTAATCCTAGGGTACGGTAAAGCCTGGCATGAGTAAAAGGAAATGTTATATAATTTTTTTGAAACAAAATTGTCACTTTCGAGTTTTCAACAAGTCAACTAACTTTTGAAAACAGTTCCCACAGTCTTTTCAAACATCAACTCTCCATATATATTCTATATATCATTTCTATAGAATATACGAGGAAAGTCCCAAAAGTATCCTTCCTTCATATTTTCGCGCCAGACAATTTTAGACATCGGGGCGCTTTAGTTTACGTACAGCGTGCTTTGTTTACAGTGTTTTTTTAAGTTTGTCGCATTTTGCTATTTTTAAAAATAACGGAATGATCGGAGCAACGAATTTGCATTAAATTTTGCCTAAAACTCAAAGAGTTGTGCCAAGACTGTCAAAATGATGAAGACGGCATTTGGGGATGAGTATATGAGCAAAACACAAATAAAAGACTGGTATAAACAGTTCAAAGAAGGCCGCACATCTGTTGATGGTAACTCACGCTCTGGGCGGTCTTCGATGACAAAAACACCGGATAATATCTAATGTGTGCACTTGAGATCAATGAAGATCGTTAATTGACTGTACGAGAACTAGAATGTGATCTTGAAATACCGCAAACTAGTGTTTGGAAGATTTTAACTGAAAATTTCCAAATATGTCTGTGCAAAATTAATTCCGAAATTGCTAATGGTGGAGCAGAAAAACCTTCGACTTGAAATCGCTCAGCACAATTTGGAAGCGGTTAATAATGATAGAAATCTGCTTAAAAAGATTATAACTGATGATGAATTGTGAGCTTATGGTTATGATCCCGAAACAAAACGACAATCTTTGCAGTGGAAGCTGCCGTTGGAACCACGACTGAAAAAAGCGCGCCAAAGTTGGAGCAATGTCAAATCGTTGCTGATTGTTTTTTTTTATGAAGGTGTTGTGTACCACGAATATGCTCCTAGAGGTCAGACAATCAATAAAGAATATTATCTTGTAGTTATGAAAAGATTTGATTAGATGCGTGAATCAATTAGAAGAAAATGGCATTAGTTTTGGTCAAACGATGACGGGCTCCTACATCACGATAACGCGCCAGCGCATGCGTCAAACCTCGTGAAGCAATATTTGACAAAGCACAAAGTCCTATAGCCTCGTCAGCCTCCATATAGTCCTGGTGTAGCGCCCTGTGACTTTTGGCTGTTCCCAAGCTTAAAAATGCCCCTCAAAGGACACCGAATCGACGACAAAGAAACAGTCAAAACAAATGCAATGGAGGCTCTAAAGGCAATACCAAAAAATGAGTTCCAGGACTGCTTCCACAAGTGGAAAGGCCGTTGAAAGTGTATTCTTTAATCAAATGGGGACTACTTCGAAGAATGCCACCAGCCCGATGACGCAGAATAATAGCAGCGGAGAAATATGAAGGAGGGTGGGATAATTTTGGGACAGATCTCATATGCATATAATTACCTAAATACCTGCATTTTATAAGTTTTAGTGTTTAAACACAAACCCAATAAGACACAAATAATAGGCATCACCGTACAGAGTTTCGAATATTAATAAGAATTGAAAAAAATATTTTAAACAGAAACAAATAATTTTTTAAGAGTAAAAATAGGTACTTACTTGGAATTGAAATAGTATTCTTGCTAAGAGAAGTATTGATAATACCATATGTCTGTGAATGTGGACTTATGACGGCACTATTTTCAGTATCATTTATCGTACTGTCAAAATTAATCCTCAAGGGTGTCGTCCTCAAGTCATTTGACATATTTGTTTGGGTTTTACTGTCTTGATTGCTAGCGTTCTTGTTTTCATCTGGTGATGTTATGTGCTTCAAAATATCAGTACGCATTAACCCAGGAGAGATACCGTCACCATTCTCGTCGGGTTTCTGTTTTAATATTAAACGTCGACAATTCGTCTTGATGTATTCAGATGTATGACTCTCGCCATTAAACTTCGGGGAAATACCATCAAAAAGACTGTCCTACAAATATGTAGAAAATAATATACAATAATATTAACACAAGGCAAATTTGATACTTGAAAGCTACCCTTGCTTAAATTCTTTGTCGAATGGTTTGCAATGACGCTACATTTAGTAATTAAGTGGTCTCGTTATGTTCCTAAATTCGCAATCGATGTCTCGTTGTGTCTTTAACTGTTTTAAGTTTGTCACTTGATGTTATCTTTGCAATGGTTAATTGTTATAGAGACAATGATTCTTTTAAATTTTAAACGATTTAGCACAAGGCACAATGAATTATCTTTTTTTTAAATAGGCATCTATTCGTTCTATAGGCATCTGAATTTAAGATGCCAGCGATAAAACCGCAAACTAATTACTCTGCCATTGAGTTCGTTGACTTTTTTGTGGATATTGTTGTGTTTATAGATTATTATTTAACATAATTTCTCATTTATATTGAACAATACGTTGGGTTATTATAGTATAAACGAGCCTATTACAAGGCTACTACGAACTGCTAATATTCACCCAAAATAATATTAATCTCTTTGGTTCGTCTCTGTTTTCTCTTAAAATATACTTAAGAAATATATAATGTTAATTAGTGATCTTTAAATTGTTTTTCCCTTTAAATAATTTTTGTTTTATTTTCATGTATATTAGTCTCTTTAAAAAAACATTCGTGACATTCATCTTTCCAGTCACCAAGAACGCGACCTTTCAGAATACGTATAGGTCCCAATTTGCTGTTGGAGAATAAATGAATTACTGATTCGTTTTATTTTATGAATGGCCGCTAGGTCAGACAGTATAACATACTTCATATTTTAGAGGCCAATCTTAATGTATGGAATAACAAAATGTAACGGTTATGGCCTGTCAATGCAATGAGGTCTGTCAATGCAATGAGATCTAAAAATAGGCTTGAAGTGAGCGCGCCTAAGTAAACAGTGGCCTACCTACGGCTACCTACCTAGAGATACTGGGGCCATCTAGAATTATACCTGAGAGATTCAATTTGTTTTCGGGAAGATTTATAGCAAGGTCCCGAAACGACCAGAATGATAAAAACAGGTTATATACCTGTTTTTGCCAGCTGATTCCGGCAATCGGGAGGGCAGTGAAAAATAAATACCCGTGCGATGCATTAAAGTGAAAAGTTGAGATAAATCAGTGTATATAAATATATCCAAGTAGTGTAGAAATAAATAATATACATAGTTTTATTATAAATTAGTGCTTAGTTATAGTAAATAAATAATTTTTAAGTTGAATGAGTAAAATTAATTATCCCATACAATATCGAGCCCCGGTTAAAATGTAACAATAATATGTTTTGATGGTTCCGTTTTCCGAAATTTGCAGTCTTTTGCACAAATAAAGTTCAAAGTAGAACAACCTTAGGGGTTGTTGGAGGTTAAATAAAAGAGGGTATAAACACATATTACTCATTACTCTCATATGCGACACTGAGTGAGACGCAAATACATTTTTTGACGAAGAAAGAGATACATCCAAGTTGAAGGTGTGGATGTTTGTACACAAACCTCGTAAAGAGCGTACCGGGAACTCTCCGATTAACAGCATACACTTGTAAGTATATCTAAAAATATACATTTTTCTGTCGTAATCTGTTAATTTGTTAAGTTGTTGGGTTTTCCTAATACTATTTTTATAATTTGGTTATTCCTAGGGTTATCCCACATACCTATTACCATGATACCCATAGAATTTAGGCACCTACCTACCTACATGTATCTACGTTTTTACATCAATTATTATCACTAAACTGGTTCATAGTTATATAATTTAATTTACATAAGGAGCTGTCCAATCTAACAAAAAAAAAATAAGTACCTACCTGTAACTGAAAAAAATATTACTTAGGTTTTCATTTAGTCAAATTATTATAAGCTTATTTACTTCTAATCTAATTAAATTAAAATAATAATAATACTTATTATTACGTATTACTTTACTTATTTTAAATAAGTAAATTCGTAAGTTAAATAATTTAATTATTTTTTGTTGTTTTATTTGGAATAAAATCTAAAACAAAATTCGTGTTTTTATTTCTTTAATTTGATTACTTAAGAAAATATTTTTGTTTACTGAGTTATATTGTGCTGTTTAAAAAATACTTGTGAAACAACTATTTATTTACTGTCCATGACAAAAACTATCCCAGATGCAATCAATACATACATTACTCAAGGAAAAGGTAATTATTTTCACTGCAATATTTCAATATAAAAACCTTAATATAAGTTCCATTACTCGAAACAAGAATATTGAAGTTAAAAGTGAGGTGTATTAAAATATATTTCTTTAATATATTTTAAATATTCCTTTTGAAAAACAATACAAATTAATTATTCGTAGGTAGTTATTGGAAATTTTAAACATCCATAAATCATATATAAAGAAATATAAAATTTCCCCAACTCTATACACTTTTTACAAACTTGGCAACGCCGCACATCCAAGTTAAATGTCTCGAGGGCATCGGCGGCGTTTATACAACATGAAAGTAGTGTCGCATATAAGAGTAATATGTGGTATAAATCTTTAATATTTAATTACAGAAAACTACTGATGTGTACAGCAGGTCGAATGTGACTGAATTTTTAATATAAATACGACATATCAATAGGAGCGATCGTTGTGGGTCTCGATATTCGATAGTATTATTATAAACATGCAATAGATGTTATTATTATGGCTTTGAAACAGCTCCTTCGTAGCGGCCTAACTTATTATCCATCATAGAAGGTCAAACCAATCTTATTGTTAATAAAAGTCCTCTTGTTCCAAAATCCTCTTTGAAATTTTTTTGTAAAACATATCTCTTTATAGTTAAATTTTTCTTGGCATAATTCTAATGCTAATATTGCGAAAAATAACATGTACAAACTACAGTATGAAGTTCTGACAGGCAAAACCTTGCAATGTCATTATTTCAACAGGATAAATTGCAATGTCAATTTTCATTTTATTTTTTTCATATACATATTTGTCTTAAAATACCTGTAAAAAATACGCTTTTGGAAAAAAAGTACAGGACTTTATTTTCGCATCTTGATTGCTGATGTCAGAAATGTAAACAAAAAATATAAAAAAATTACATCATTGTCTATTGTCATAAACTATTGTTATAAATTATTTCACTTAATAATTTCACTGATAAAAAATATCAAAATTTCGATTACCCCTTGTATTTCAGAAACGGTTGACTTTTCGAGATGTCAGAAAACTGATATTATTTTACACGTTTTCCACAATACGCCGATTACACAAATTTCAACATAAATAAGTGAAAATCTTGAAAAACCCTTGGGACATTCTTGGAATATACAAAAAATTGTCATTACAAGACTGTGTAATATATCACTTTCGAGCTTTTTTTTGTCACTGATGATAAATTAGATATTCAAAATGATGAAAAATGTTTCTTTGTTTTGAATATCTATAAAAAAGCGGAAAATTATTATTATAAGATCTATAACAATTTTCCGCATTTTTCAAGAATGTTCCAGAATTTTCCAAGGTCTTACAAGATTTTTTTAATACGCATTCGGCGTTTTAAAAAATGGATAAAACTTGAACCAATATCTTTAAATTGCGGAATTGTCGCAATGTGATAAATTTTTTTGTTTTTCCGCTATTCACGTTAATTTTTCGGAAAACTGACCGTAATGAGCTGATGAGCGTACGAGCTGATTCGTAATCAGCTGTTACGTTCACTTTTTGTTAATTGCCAATTTGGGTATTTGAGGTGTTGTAGGTACAATTTTCTGAATAGTATATTACGAAATGCAACAACGAGCTCCCTCTGATATTTATGATTAGATCTTAGGTCACGTATGTTACAGGTTTCTTCGTGGCATTCGATATGTGTTATGGTATTTTGATCTTTTCTCATAGAACATTAATAATGGTTTCTTTAGCACACACTGCCTTTATTGGTCTTATTCTTTTTCTTCACTCTTTCGTTTCTATTGTTCCCTGTGGGTGCGCATAGGCTAAGTCCACAGATTTATGGCTTCGAGACTTCATATTCGTCATGTCGGACGAGACCATTTCCCTTTTTCCTTCTTGTTTGAGCGTCGTGTGGGACGCTACGTTATATTTCAACTTTACAATTTCCATACTAAGTGTTTCCATACTAAAAAAGTACGTATTTACTTCCAGATACTTGGGACTTATAGGAAATCACTGTCATGAGTTGTTGTGGGTTGGTAACCAGCACATAATGGACGATGTCGGATTAAACAATTTAAAATTAGGGTAAACGATTTTTTTCTATCACTTGGCCATTTTCTATCTGCCTTTTTTCTGTGTTCTCTAGAACTTGCATTGCGTTAATTTTAAGTCTTGATTGAGGAACATATCGCTAGGCCACTGTTGAAGCCGTTCAACATCAATTAAGTAAGCAATGTATATATACCCTGGTTCTGAACCAATATCACACCACAATCACAATTGAACGGTCTGCCTATTTGCAATGGATCACAGAATTTCTTAGTGTGTAAATTTGTGTACATTCTATAGAAATGGTGGGCAGAACTCATTAGTAACCGGGTCTACCGTTCTCATTGGTGAGTTTTAGGCGGTACTAAATTAAATTAAATTTCATTGGTCACAGGTAAAGACGCGGGATTTCGTTGGATATATTGACGCATGCGCTGTTTCATGCATGTATGTTTTGGTGCGACGGTGGTGTTTCACTGTGTCTTATGTACGGTTGATTCGCGATATAAATTAATTATAATACTGTGTTATACGTGAGTGTTTAGTGTTTTTATGCGATGGAAGCGACGAATGCGAGTAGTAGTGGTTCTAGAACCAATAATACCAATCGTAAGCGACCGAAATTGACAGGAGAACTGAAAATGATCAAAAATGTATACGAGGGAATATTCTTAAGATAATAAAAAAGAAAAACTTATTAGACGTGTCACTTGAAAGCCTTCTTACATCAAGTGTATGTTCACTTCTCACTTCAAGACACGCCACGCTACTTAGATACTTCCACTCAGCCACCTAGATAGCCATTTACACTTGTATTTCCATTTCACTTGCTTGAAATCCATGGTTTATTTTACCTTGATCCCTTGGTTAGTCAGATACTTTCTCTTCACTCGGAACCTTCGTTGGATAGTGTACATGGCACCCAGGACTTATCTACTAGAACATCAATACCGTTCGTTTTACTTGGAGCGTTGGAGTAGCCTCCGCTGGTGTAGAACCTATCGGTTACTATACGTAGATTTAAATATTGGAGAGACCTATCCCCATGTTACAGATAAGCCTATAGTTTAAGTACACTTCGAAGAGTTACACTTTTTTTTAATAATCTTTTGATCCGTGTCTACTCCTTTTTTGAAAAAAATTTTCAAAAAAGGAGTAGACACGGCTTTTGATGAATTTTTATAATCTGAGAACAGATATTAAAAATCTCGTAAAATATACAGAGTGGAAAATAAAACATGATTTTTTTAAATGGAACACCCCGTATATTTTTAGACCAAAATAATGTCCTTAATTTTCTGAATACAAAAATGTGTAATTGTTATATAATCACTCCACCGGTTCGTGAGATATTACTAAAAACTTATCACATTACGGGTGTCAATTATAAAATAAGAACATCAAGATACCTCTGGAAACAATGCATATTTGCATTATTTATTTGTTGACAGATGTCTTCCAGTTTTTTGTGAGATAGTAGTTCACTCTCTTAGATATTAGCATAAAAAATACGTAGTGTTCGTAAAGAAGCAAGTTATTTTGAAAATGGTATATTCATTGGAAGAGCGAAAAGAGTTACTTGAAATTTATATTCAGTGCAACAAGAATAAGTCTCTTGCTCGGAGGGAGTATGTTAGGTTATTTCGAGAAAGGCTACCTCCTTCCAAAAATAGTTTTAAAAACATTTATGTAAAGTTTAGGAATACCGAATCTCTGAGAGGCAAGAAAAGGGAAAGCCGAAGAACAAAAACAGGAGAAGACACAGAACTCAACGCGTAATTATATTTTGCTGAAAATCCATTCAAATTATCCTATGCCGCAGCAATAGAATTGGATATATCACAAAAAAGTATGATAAAAATATTACATCGCCATAATTTTAAACCATATAGTTTATAGTTTTGCCCGTTCAATATTTAGACGACAACAACCTTCAAGACAGGTTAACCTTCTGCAGAGACATACTTGATAGAATAGAGGAAGATGATGAGTTTCTAAGTCATGTCTTTTGGACTGATGAAAGCAGTTTTTCTACTGCGGGAATTTTTAACAGAAAAAATGCCCATTACTGGGCAGCGGAAAATCCACATATTGTAAAAAAAATAAAAAAACAAGGATACCAAACTGTAAACGTGTGGTGTGGCATCCACAAGGATGCTATTGTAGGTCCCGTATTTGTAGGTCCCTTAAATGCACGTTATGTGGATATTCTTCAACATCCAGTTGAAAATTATTTAGATAATATTAATTTAGTGGACAACAGATCTGTTATTTGGCAGCAGGATGGAGCACCACCACACTCTGCAAGGAACGTCACCGAATACCTAAACAGAAAATATCCTATTTGGATAGGAAGGCACGGTGTTATACATTGGCCCACTAAAAGTCCGGACTTAACACCTATGGATTTTTTTCTCTGGGGTACGATAAAACAAGATATATACGAACCTGGGGTTTTTAATAATATGAATGAGTTAAAAGAATGCATACGTGTAAAAATTGAGGAATTAAACCAAAGGGTGAGAAGCAATTTTATAAAGCGGTGCCAAATGTGTATTCGAATGGTGGTGGTTACGTGGAAAATATTTAATTATGTTACGTGTAAATAAATAAAATTGTGTTACTCTATTGTGTTACTGTATTAATATTGACTTTTATTTGTTTTTATTAGGCTTATGTTGTTTATTGTTATTACTCGTTACTGTTATTGTCACCTATATATTATTTATTTATTATCTCAATAAATGGCATTGTTTCCAGAGGTATCTTGATATGTTTTTTGTTTTATAATTGACACCCGTAATGTGATAAGTTTTTAGTAATATCTCACGAACAGATGGAGTGATTATATAACAATTAGATATTTTTTTATTCAGAAAATTAAGGACATTATTTTGATATAAAAATATACGGGGTGTTTCATTTAAAAAAATCATGTTTTATTTTCCACCCTGTATATCTTACGAGATTTTTAATATCCATGCTCAGATTATAAAAATTCATCAAAAACCACGTCCACTCCTTTTTTGAATGAGTTAAATCGGCAAAGGATAAGTGAGATAAGGGGGGTGTCAATCTTAAGAGACTTACCCTGTACATATATATTGTTTTATTTTTTAAAAGTTATGCGTATTTGTGTATAACACATTTGGGTATATGTTTTGAGATATTTTTGGGATTTCTTTCTAAACTGCTGTTTATATAGACATGCAATTTGATTTATATGCAATTTAACTTCAGTTTAACTTTTACATAACTTTAATGCAACTTGGTCGTGTAACTTTTAAGGTGATTTAACTTTGTATGCATTCATGGCAGTAAAAAAACCTATAGGAACCCATTTTTGGGCCAAAATATATTTTTTTTCATAAATCGGAAATAAACCCTACTCTGGCCAAAACTGGTGGTTAAAAAAAAGGCATGGCCAGCACTTAAGTTAGCTGAATGATTCTGAGGGTATAACTAACATGTAACTGTCCTCTCATGTATTTTATTCTCCCCTTCATTGACTGGACTATTATATTTTGTTCTTAATATACATTGTGTATGTTAAAATTATAATATTTTTATATCGATTTTGTGTCCCTACTGTACTTCATAGTAATAATTGAAATAAAATATGTTTTTAATTAAAACATATTTTTGATTTTGAAGACCATGATGGATACATTGGAGGTTAACTATCTATGAGAGACCTCCAGGTAAAACTTGCCTTCTCTGGAGTTCTCGAAAACATACCCACAAATATTGGGAAAATATTTTAAAATATGGCGCATAAAACTGTCAAATAAACCAATTAAAAAAATTCAGTGAAAGGCCCATTCATTGTCACTTAAAAAAATGCTCTAGCTGGTCTTGTATACTTATACAATATGTTTACTTACCCTGACGCTTTTCAATGGGAAGACTTTTAATTTTGAGTTATGGGACATATCCACTTTCTTTTGCGGATCTAACAGCGCTTTCAATTCCTTTGGATCCGTGGCAGAGACTGAAGGAGAGTCAGATTTAATCTTTGGTTCTAATCCTGCCAAATGTGGAGCATCTCCAAATGGATCTGTCGTAAGTAGCGCCAGATTAGGTACTACCTGCTGCTCTGGCTGAGCAAACAACCTACGGTACAAAATTATTATCATTTCAAATAGGAAGAAATATTATATGGGGGTTTCTCAGCTAATGCAGCTTTATAATAATAAGCATCAGTCTTGCGTTAGTTCAATGTACGTGTAGTTAATTTAATAACAAACCATTTCTAATGTGCCAGGGATGGCGAATCAACATTTCAATTTTTCTTTTAGGAATGAGGTGCCATCTTCAACCGATTATTTGATGAAATTTATTACAATCGGTAGGTAATAACAGTATCTTACAGCATGCCAATTTTTAGAATTTTTCATATACAAATTAAATTTTTATTAACGAAAACGCTTTTAAATTTTTTACCCATACGTTAGGTTGGTATGGCATGGACAACATTTGGCATCCTGAGCTTTGAGGCTGGAAAAAAAATTATGATGCCCTGTCACCTGCCTATACGAGCCACCGGCCCCAGCTTCTATTTTAAGATTGATAACCTGCAGTTGCAAACAAGGTTGTGGAAAGAGATGCAGCGGTACTAAGGCAAGCTTACTTTGCACAACTATGTGCAGATATTGCCGTGTCGAAAGCTATAGCAAACAGATACAACAGATGAGCTAGATTCTGGCGAAGATGTATTATAAATTAGTTTTGACTTAGTGGATTTGGTCTTAAGGAGAAATCACTTAAAAAAAACGTGCGGATAACAACTCTACCTCAATGGTGGTGTGGAAACGAGAATCGCAAAACTTTTTTATAAACTCCTTCTCCAATATAATACAACCTTACATTAAATCATAGAGTGCCAAAATTATACCAAAAATACATGATTATACCATGTTCGTGTATCTCTGTTAATCCAACCCCTAACTTCAAGTGCTGAATTCTCGACAAAACTCTCTTCTAAACAATTTAAGTAATACTCACTTTTGTACAGAATTTTGCTGGGAACATTTTTTGTACGTATAATTTTTTTTGTAGGACAAACGGTTTTCCAGTAAGTCGCAAAAAACTACCGAATTGCACTTTAGGGGTGGGTTTTAGGGATGAAGGTCCCACTTGCTGCTTGAGAACTCTTTTTATTTTGAAAGTACATCCCTTGACAAGTTTAATCCCCAAGTGGCAAAACTATATATTTTTTTTCTATTTATGCTAATATGAATGGCCTATGTGTACTGACTATAATACACTGTATGTACAGTGTACACAACTACTTTAGTTATAACTGCATTTCATTCGTTTGTCTCCATTTTCTCAATTACTTTCGCTATAAACATTATTCTTGTAAGGTATACTGGGTCCGGGAATATGTTTCTTTTTGGCGCGCTCTAGTGGTGGAATGGTTAATTTTACAAAAAAAGTTAAATATGAAAAATGCAGGAAATTTTGTCTACTTTAATTTTGTATGGAACGGGCTTATCGAAAAAACACTTCCTTTCTGAGATATAGGCCAAAAACTAAGAAAAGTGCCAAAAAACAAGGTAATGATTTACATACATATTATTTTTATTCATATTGTGACTCAATTAATTTATTAACTATTTTTAATATTTTCTTATTCATATAGTTACCTATATTACAAGTCCGTTTATATTAATATTTGGTTAAGACGTTAAAACATACTGATCTATTGACTCATATTTCAATTAACTGTTTGTAAATTAGGAAAAATGTCGTTTAATAAACTCTGGATAACTTTCACTTACGATTGCTGTGGCTGTTGCTGTTGTAAACCAAAACCAGTATTGGGTTGAAATGTAGTATTTGTGTTTCCAAACAATCCAGTGGAACCTGTGTTACCGAAGAGACCGCCTGGTTTGGCGACTGTATTACCAAATAGAGAAGATCCCTGATTCTGCATACCTAGATAGATAGAAAATTATTACCTAAGTTAATTTTGAACAACCTTTAGAATTTATTACTAAATATGAAAAATAGTTTCTTGTATTAAGTGCGTTCTCATGTCCAATTAAAAAAACAAATGGGACATTAGAGCGTCAACTTTTCAAAATTTGCTCGAATGTCCCATTAAATAGGTCCTAATTTTGTGCACTTCGTGAAATTCAAACATTTTTTTGTACAACTGTATTCAGGACAACATTAATAGGCTCGTTATATTTTACATTCAAAACGCAATGTAAAGCTGAATTTCTGGTATGTTATTTGGACACGTCAGGGAAGTGTGAAACGTTTTGCAAACAAAAAAACTTATGCTAGCTGCGTAATACGTGAAAAACTTTTTCAGTTTTTGCCGTTTCACTCACTAACTATGCGTTTTTTGACTTCAGTTGTCATTATCATTTTTAAAGTATATTAAATTTGTGACAACTTAAGCCCACCCACAGCTCCGTATATATAATAATTTATGAGATGCGTGCCACTTCAAAAAAAAATGACAAGAAAGTAAGTTTTAGAACATTCAATTACCTCTCCTCTATAATATTCAGTTATGTTTTAGACAACTAACTGCTATATAGATGCGGTAATTTTGAAGACCTCGGTGTCACTTTTGATAGCAAAATATCGTTTTCAGTACACAATCTAAATATTTGCAGACGAGTTTAAAATTTTAGATTCTTTAATACATCTATAATTCCCATGATTTTAATAATATTGAAACACCCAAACTTCTGTAATATTCGAACATTTAGGCCGTCAGAAAGTTTTTTTCTCCATCAGATTGTATTGGATAGAATGATAGATTTAGGTGTAAATAACAATAAAATCATAGTGCATAGGCACAGTTTTTGCTGGAAGACATATTTAACCCTTTCGCTACTAATGGGAATATATGTCCCAGCATGCTGTGGTGCCAAAAAACACTGTTTACATAACTACTAATGTTGTATTGTTTTTTGATATATTGCAGATGAACATAAAGATTAGAACCCACTGACAGTAAAATATATATTTTTTTAAGGCCCTAGTATCGAAAAAGTAATGGGACATATATGTCCCACTAGTGTGGTTTAAGGGGACGTATATAACCCATTGGTATAATAAAACAAATAAGTACTTAAAACAAAAGGTGTATTATTTTTTATAGTTACATGAAAAGATATGTATGAACTAAAATTATGTATGATATAACATAAAACATCCATTACATAATGGAATGTCGCATGCAGAACATATTGTTTTAGTTCTCTTTTCTATTTTTCTCTGGGTGCAAAAACGGCACCTTTTTCTAGTCATTGTAACAACTGGAAGATGATCACCTACATTTATAAAATTTTTTGAAGACAATGTTGTTCGACTGTATGAGCGTTTTCTGATGACGTTTGCATTTTTGCGACCGCTTCCTATAAGTCCTTCTGCCAGATTAACTAGAAAAGGAAGGAAAGGAGCATTTTGTTTACCGTGGAGCTCTTTGAAGGCGATCCAGGCATTAGCTGCAGTTGTCAACAATAGTTTATAAAACACCTTCTTCCACCATTTCAAAGACTTTCTATCAACTTCATACAGTCCAGTGAGCTGGTCTGACAGATCGACACCTCCCATGTGTGAGTTGTAAAACTGTATAGCTTCTGGACATGTCAAAGTAACCTTCGAACCATCTTTTGCTTTTCTTGTTATATCAACAGAATTACTTTGGTGGCAGTTACTGAGTATCATTACTTCTTTGGTATCCATCCAGAGAAAAGCTATTGTACCGGTACTATTTTTCATGCATTCATATTCACCCCTTGTTCGTTTTTTCTTTTCAAATTTGGGCATATTTTTTCGGGTTGAGATACATGTTCCAACTGCAGGAAATGGCAATTCATCTACTAAATTCACAGAAGTGAAGAACCGATCAAAACAAATTGAAACATTTTTTTTCCTCACAGTTTCAGTTAATTTTTTCACCACACGTTCGCCCAAAGTACCTTCAGCAGCCTCGGTCTCTTTTCCTGAATATATGTTTAGATCATACACATAACCAGTCTTTGATTCACATCTTTCCCAAATTTTTACCCCTCTTTTGATGGGCTTTAGTGGTAGATACTGTTTCAAGGACGATTTGCCTTTAAATTTTGCCATAGACTCGTCTATTGACTGATAACTACTCTCTGATCTCACTTGAGAGTAAGTATTTTTGAGGCAGCACACTACATCTTCAATATAATACAGTTTACTACAATCCTTAGGTTTCTTTGGAGCGTTGAAATAAAGTTTACTGGCTAAAAGTTGAAATCTGTCTCTAGAAATAGCTAACTTTATAGCCTCATTCCCCAAAGACTTGTTAGAAGACCAGTAGTGACATATAGCTGATACTCTATTATATGACATAATAAATAGACAACCTATAACAATCATTATTTCATGCGAGTCAGTAGGTTTTTGTTTTTTGTTCGTGGCTTGTTCTAGAATTTTTAATCTCTCGTTCGTACACTGAGCGATATAAATAAATAAACTCTTTGGAAATAGTTTCAAAAATATTTCTAATTCTGCTGAAGATCCTCTGTTCAAGTCAACTAATATAGTACACGGCTCAACATCGGGTATTTTCATACGTGGACTAAAGCTATCTTCCACTTCTTCCCATATAACTACATCTGATTTTTTATTAGCAGCACGATGAGGGGTACTGGTGGTTGCATCTGCCTCTTCGCCATCTGAGCTTGAATCACTTGAAATATCTGAATTAATTTGACTTTGATCAATAGAATTGTCTTCAGGATTAGACTCTGGTAGTTCAACTTTTTTTTTTATAATCCGGGACTTTTTAGGCACAACAAGGTCCGAATCACTACTACTGTGTTCTGATTCAATATACTCAGAACCGCTGTCTTCAAATGGGTCGACAAGGGATTCTATGTCTGATAAATGTTCTGCTAAGTGCTCTAGCTCTCTTTCATTCAAATTTCGCTTTCTGAAAGCAATGAACATTATATTACTACTGGGACAATGTACACCCAATGAAAAATACTACTGGGACATATAGGTCCCATAGGTTAAAAACAATGACTATCTTGTAAAATATAAGAAATTATTATCACAAAACGTAATATGGTACTTACCTAGACATTTTTACAATAAATACACAATTTTCAAACTTTATTTAGCTGCAGTAAGGGAATAATGTCGCTAAAACTGCTTCGCACGTGTGCACGCCAACGTAAAATGAGGTTATACTGTGAGTTGTTTCAGTCCATGCGAATATCGGCCTTACGAAACTGAAGTTAGATTTTCCCAATACGAATGGGACAACGTACTATTGATATACAAGGCAGAAATGTGACATCAGTATTTTTCAAAGTTGTTGTGGGACATATACGTCCCAATGGTAATTTATGGGCAAATATATCGAGTACAAAGCCGTATTGAAAGGGTTAAATGCACTTTTATGCAAAAAAACTGATTTATTTACTATTTTCTCAGATTTTTCGTTCTTCAAATAATTAATGTTGACTAGAAATTTTTTATTTTATTATCAAATAGGTAAACTTTATTGTGCGTATAGAGTCTTTTTCGTCCCTCCAGATGCAATTTTTAGACCTTGATTACATCCAAAAGTGCTTTCTTTACTTGCATCAGTTCTTACAATGCTTTCCTTGCTTCAGAAGCTTCCTTCAATCAGTGCTTTACTTGCACAGAAGTTCTTACTTGCATCAGAAAAAACCGTTCAAAATTCGTATTGAGTGACCTCAAACACCGCAAAGTTTCAAGTTTGCGATAAACCGGATCATAAATGGGATAGTCCGCAATTTCTGATTCGCCAATTTGATTTTAAGTTTGAGCCAAAAATTGTATTGAGTGACCTTAAACACTACAAAGTTTCAAGTTTGAGACAAATCTGTTCATGAATAGGATAGTCGCCATTTTGATTTTATGTTTGAGTCAAAAATTGTACTTAATGGCCTTAAACATCGCCAAGTTTCTAGTCCGCCATTTTGAATTCGCCGTTTTGATTTTTTTAAGATTGAGTCAAAAATCGTATTGAGTGACCACAAAAGACACTCACAACGCAAACGAAACTTAAACACCACAAAGTTTCAAGTTGGAGACAAAACAATTCATAAATAGGGTAGTCCGCCATTTTAATTTTATTAAGTATTTAGTGACAATTGTATTTAGTGAACACCGCAAAGTTTCTAGTTTGAGACAAATCGGTTCAAAAATAAAATAGTCCGCCATTTTGATTTTATTAAGTTAGGCAAAAATTGTATTGAGGGACCTTAAACACTGCAAAGTTTCAAGTTTGAGACAAATCGGTTCTTTCCGCCATTTTTATTTTATTAAGTTAGAATCAAAAATTGTATTGAGTGACCTTAAACACCACAAAGTTTCAAGTTGCAGACAAATCGATTCATAAATAGGGTAGTCCGCCATTTCGAATCCGCCATTTTAATTTTATTAAGTATTTAGTGACAATTGTATTTAGTGAACACCGCAAAGTTTCAAGTTTGAGACAAATCGATTCATAAATAGGGTAGTCCGCCATTTCGAATCCGCCATTTTAATTTTATTAAGTAAAGGACTAGAACCGCCATTTTGAATTCGTTTTTATTTTTTCATGATTGAGTAAAAAATTGTATTGAGTGACTTTAAACACCGCAAAGTTTCTAGTTTGAGACAAATCGGTTCATAAATAGGATAGTCCGCCATTTTGTTTTTCTAAGTTTGGGTTTTTATTGTGTGAACTTAAATACCGCAAAGTTTGAATTTCAGACCAATCGGTTCATAAAGATAGTCCGCCATTTTGATTTTTTTTGTAATACAAAAATATTTAAACGTATAGTCAACGGAACACTATACCCATACCAAATTCCAAGTCTTTAGCTAATTGGGAAGTAGTTAAAAAAGCTGTTGCAAGATTAGAAACCAAAATATACGAAGGCGAGCTAAATAAAACTCTTTAAAAACCGGAATCGTTGCGTCACTAGAAAATACATGCAATGACGTATGCGGGCATGAGAGATAAGTGTATAAAATTAGCAAGCAATCTATATTACCTCCTAATGTGTTTCCAAAGCCGGAAGGCTGTGCAGTCCCAAAGGCAGGTGCTGCTGGTTTCGCAAATGAATTCCCAAATGGAGATGCATTCGTGGTCCCGAAAGTATTAGTTTGCCCAAAACCGGGGGCTGTGGTAGTTTGGCCAAACAAAGGCTTATTTGGCTGAAACAGACTGGAAGCTTGCGTGGAAGTCGGTGGCCCAAAAGAGAATCCTGATGAATTTTGTGCTGCACCGAAACCGGTTGTGGGTTGAGCTGGTTTACCAAATAAACTTCCGGCGGTGTTCTGCAAATCAATCAATATATATTATATAATTATTATGTATGTGCGGAAACACCTGACTGGCTAAAATATAAGCGATTAAAAAATACCAGGATTAAGGGCATTCTGTGATATTTCTTGAATAGCTTAAACAATTAGATCTTCTAATTTGATATTCAACTCTTCTAATGACTGAGGCTTGCTCTTAGAGACAACGGATTTTTAATGAACCTTGAAGAAAAAGGTCTGTAGAACTTAAATCTGGCGATCGTGGTGGCCATTCAATATGCCCTTCAACATATCCATCTCTGTGGAAATATTTCATTTAGATATTGGCGCATGTCAACTCCATAATGACAGAGAGCTCCATCTTGCTGATGCCAAATAAATGTCATCTGAGTCGTCCAGGATAAGCCTGGTTTGGCAATAAACAAATTAATATTGGAATAATTTGTTCTCGCAAAAGTTGTAAATAAAGAGTTTACATTGTTGAATGGTCTGATGATGTGTCCTCTGATTAATCCCGCTCATACATCTAATTTTTGTGGGTATTGCGTGTTAATTTCTTCCATCCAGTAAGGTTTCTGCTCTGTCCAGTAGTGACAGTTATGTCAATTTACAAAAGCATTTAAGCAAAATGTCGATTCTTCGGAAAAGACTATACCTATTATTGGAAAAGTTACCATCCATGTCAATGTTATCTATCATTTCCTGACAAAACTGCAAGCTTCTATCACCATCGTCTTCATTTAATTCTTGTACTAAATGTCATTTATAAGGATGATATTTATTTTTTGCCAATATCCTTCTTACCGATCTCTCACTAATATTGTAATAAAAGGATAATTTTGGTTCTGAAATGTTTGGATCTTCTTGTAGGTGAAGAAGTACATCAAGTGAAATATCTGCATTTGTAGCCGATTGAACTGGATTTTTTACACGTAACTTTATGTGAAACTTGTGCATTGTGTACAACTTTTTAAACTGTGAATTTTGAAATAGAATTTCTATCAGGGAATGTTGCTACAAAAATATTGAATGTATCTTGTAGATCTATGCCTGACTCCAAAACCAACCATCATTAACGACTTAATTCTTTCATGATCAGTTAGTTCACCTATTATGGGTGAACTAACTAATCATGAATCTTAATCATAACTAATCGGAAAACAATATTAATATCAAACGAAAACTATCTCACAGTATTGACAGTAATAGGAATGATTTGAGTTCTATTAAGGAAAGGCCGTGACAATTAAGATGTAATAAAGCATCTCTGTATGTTATTATTTTATTTGATATTTAAAAATCCGCAACCATCAAACCCCATATCATTCTAACTGATGAAAAAGAGTCTATGAGAAATGTAATAATATACAGGGTAATTAAAAAACTGCCCATGACGTCATACCTCGAAAAACAAGGTAGCTGTTGAAAATCAAAATACGTCACTGAATAGAATAAAAATGGTACAAAAATTTTTGTTAATGGTATTTTTTAATCGAACTTATAGTTTAGCCAGAAGTGAGATGTTTCCACATATTTGCCAAACCCTCTATATGTACAAAGAACAAGCATGTTTTTTAGTAATAATTTACCTGGGCAGGGGTTTGACCGAAAAGACCAGTTCCAAAACCAGATTGTTGCGTGGTATTCGTACTTGTCCCAAAAATAGGTTGTGCTGTGCTCCCAAAAGACTTAGCGGCTTGGTTGGCACCAAAGGGATTTGCTGCTGGAGTAGTTCCTCCAAATCCAAACGTCGCCGCACTACTAGTGGGTGCGCCGAAGCCTGTAGGCTTTCCAAAAAGGCCCCCAGATTGCTGTGGTTGACTTGCGATTCCAAAACCGCTCGTATTCTGTCCAAAAGACTGGTTAGTCTGTCCGAATCCCGTTGCTTGTCCAAACCCTTGTTTGGAAGCATCTGGCTGGCCAAATAAAGAAGCGGCCGATGAAGTGGTTGGGCCAAATGGCGTTGTACTAAAACCTGCTGCAGGGCCTGGAGAAAGAGCAAACATGCGTACGATTACTAGCGAAGAATAATTAAATTGTTAATCTACTTGATGTTCTGGAAAATTTCCCAACGTCACCATAATAAAATTTTGAAGAAGTTTGATCTTATTATAATTTTAAATGCGTCATTTGTTTACAATTCTGATACAGGAGGAATTTGAAACTAACAAGTGAGATTGTCTGTGGAGGGTTGGAGCCTTTGGCGACTCCACAAAACTAGCAAATAATGTTTGCAAACACTTAAAATAGGATCTTAGTCCTTCATTTAAATATATTAATTTTACAAAGATTAATGGCATTAGCTAGCTTGAAGAATATCTGAAGTAACTTCATCAACATCACAGTGTAATACACATAGATATGAAAAAGCAAATGGCAAACTTGCTTTAAAATTTCCTGGAAAAGCTTTTAAAGTTACTATCTAAAAAAAATATAAACATTCTTAAAGTTTCTAAAGTGAAGGAAGTTATAGTTTTTCGGGTTTTTCCCAAGTTTTTAGTTAAAATAATTATTACGTAGTCAGCTTAAACTCACCACCATTCAAGCGATTCTCTTTCTATAGCGCCCCACTACAAATTCAAGGTGTGTATTGACAATACATAGCGCTTTGTTATTAAGTTAAAGAAGGATAGATTTGCTAACAAGTGGTAAGTGGTAGGTAGTCTATTTTCAGTTTTTTCACTACTCGGAACCTCCTGATAATAAATACCTACGTACTTAGGTTTGCTATGCGTTTTGTTTTCTTGGGACACGGTCTCTTTTTAATAGCTCACAGACTTCTTTCAGAGAATTATTGAAATTTTTACAGTATCGTTTACAGTTTCATTAATTCGTCATTCAATAAATATTTACAGTTAAAATGTAATAGTAATAAAATATAAAGCGATAGAAACATTAAAGTGAAAGAAGTGTTTTGCGTAAAACAAGAAACCCAGAAAAATTTAAACTGAGGGTATACAGGGGAAGCAAAAATTTAGTATCTACTTCTTAAAAAAATTCCTGTTGAATTTCAAGCCTGCAAAGAAAGAAGTTACAACAATTAAATTTTTGAGAAATTAAAATAATTCATATAAATATGCTCGTGAGAGTTTAAACTAATATTCGTATATTTAAAATTATACATCTTTGACAGTTACCAAATTTGAAAAGTTTCTAACAATATTCGATTCCTCTCTTTGCTAAAAACCATATTTACCATATATACCATATACCATATTTAAATCGATATCTTACACCGTTTTTAGGAATACTGCAAGTATTACAATAAAATATACATTAAATTAAAAATAATGAAGTAACACTTAAAAAAATATTTGAATATTCCTTAAATATAAATTAATAAGTTATATTTAATGCAGATACTGATGGTGAAAATTTTTGGCAACCACTATATAATATTATAAATACCTCTTACAAAGAAAGCCATTCTTTTTTCAAAATAATATCTTTTGCCTCTGTCTCATCGCAACTAAGCGACAAAAAAAACTACATACCTACTGTAAGATAATCTATTAATTTTTTAATAAATTTTTAAACATTGTTTGCTAAGTTGATGTAAACTTAGCAGGGCAACTTGTTACTTAAAAAAATCGTATCGACATTATTCAATCGCAACTTATTTGAGTAAAAAAAAATTACTTTAAGGTAATCCATTAATTTTTTATTACATTTTCAAGCAGTTTGACTTGCTAAGTTGATATGAACTTAGCAGGGCAACTTGTTATTTAAAAAAATTGGTATCAATGTTATTTTAGACAGTGTATCAATATTGAATATTGTTTTATTCTAGTTGCACCCATTTAAAGGGCACCCAGGGAAAAAATTAACAATAGCACAAATTTAGTTGACTCGCAACTAATTAGAGACTAATAGCGGAAAATTTTTAGCATAGTAATTTTTAGATCTGCCCATGTTGCCCTGCTAACTTTATATTCCTTTTAGTTAATGTCAATGTCCCTATCGATAACAATAAAAATGTTATCTTTATTTTCAAAATAATGTCGACAAAACAGAATTTAATTTTTATATTAAAAAACCAAAATACAGGTTTGCTCATTAGTGCGTTAATATAGTCCTTATAAATTTTTTTTTGTATAGGGATGACACTGTAATCAAAATCCCACATATTTCCGGATTAAATTTCATATAAAAAATATTTTCCAGAGATACAGGGTGATTCACTAGAACGGAGCACCGACACTGAGGCTTTCTTTTTTTTAATAACACCCTATATTTTTTTATATTATTATCTCTTTACACCTAAAATTGATATTTTCAGATATTTTTTGTAAAATTATGAAACACGTCAACCTATTTCTTAACGCATTGATTGTCGCAACAATTTTTGATTTTAGTTGAATTGAACCCCTCATATTTTTCAATAAAATTTATTACCTTAGTTTTTTTACTCCAACGCCCACATTGCTATTAGGGGTCTGTGAGACAGAGGATGATTAAGTAAATCAAGTTAAGCAAATTGCACTCGAATTGCAGCTTTTATTCATGAAGGAAATTAAAATAATTAAACAAAAACTATTGTATGCAAGAAAGTTATTTAAAAAAACTGTTGTAGTTCTCGTTCACAGATCAGTAATCCTAACCATTAATTTATTCCATTTCTCTTGAAATAATCAGGTTTTGAAAAATTGTAAATTTAATAAGCAAGTGTGAATTAAAATGGCATATTTAACTGAATGGGAGAAAATTGATGTAGTTATTAATGATGATTGAATATGGTGATATAAGGTAAGGTGACATCCAAAAAATTCGAAAACGGGTGCTGTAAAAGATTTACT
This sequence comes from Tetropium fuscum, assembly GCA_964058915.1. Classification (NCBI taxonomy): domain Eukaryota; kingdom Metazoa; phylum Arthropoda; class Insecta; order Coleoptera; family Cerambycidae; genus Tetropium; species Tetropium fuscum. The sequence goes on from CAXKVY010000305.1 coordinate 249,005, forward strand.
TCGACAAGGTAGACCTCAAGTCGATAACAATATTAAATCAACTTTGCTTAATTAAGTTTAAAGACTAGATATAGATCGAAATATAAATTATTATCTGATTACGAACCATTAGTTCATAATGAAAAAGTCGAAAAATCTGCGAAAATATATATTTTAGGTATAAAACATTATTAACGAAAACTAAGTAAAATTAAGTTTTCATGTCAGAAATAATGTACATTTGGGTATTCTGCCACTATTAAAAAATACAAAAATTAATAAATCAACCTCTGCGCCAAAAGATCAGTCAACGGTTGGTATTTTGAAAAAAGTTTTTGGCTAATCAAGAAATCTCACATCAAAAAGCAGATTAACAATATAACAAATCACTTTCAATGTTTAGGTTTCTAAAATTTATTTATATATAAATTTGCCCGCTTTCGTTTTCAAAACCTTAAGCATGACTGACAGACCAGTCTATTATGACAGTTTGTAATTTATTTTATTTTTTAAATCACAAACTGTCATACTAGACTGTATGTCAGTCGTGCTTAAGGTTTTGAGAACGAAAGCGGATAAATTTTTGAAACATAAACGTTTAAAGTTATGGATGTTATATTGTTATATATAATTTTTATATATAGTTATATATAATATATTAAGATATATAATTTTATATAAAAAGTTATATAATAAATTTTTTTCTGCTGTTATTATCATCTTTATATCAAGAACGTAGTTAGTTTTTTCATCTGACGTTTTGTATTCTTGCAACCATCATCAATTTAATTTCTTTAAATACGACTGTTTCCATTGAAATACATATTCTTAAAGCATTTTTCATGTAGTGAGAGACAGAGAGAAAGAGAAAAGTTATATAATCATTTTTTTTCTGCTGTTACCATCGTTTTATCAAAAACAAGGTCACTTCTTAATACCAACTTTTAATAGGATTTAACATGACGTAGTTAGTTTTTTCATCTGACGTTTTGTATTCATGCAACCATCATCAATTTAAGTTAGGTTGAGAATGTCGGTTAAATAAAAGTAAAGTTAGTTAAGTTAAGTAAAGTAAATGGATACCCATGGGAGCAACACAGTGATCCAAAAAAATCTTTGTTAGAAATGCCTTATTTTATTTGTTTTATTAGAAATGCTATTGACGATTTGCAAAAGCCATTTTGTTCGTCCCTTAATTACGCATCTCTGCCACAATTTAACCGATTTTGTTTCTCCTACCGTTTCCATGCATTGCATCGAATATGAAGCACCCTGTATATCAGAAGATAGAGAATTTAATTTTAAATTACCTGCTTTAGATAAAAAAGTGGTTTGGAGATACTAAAATGTAACGTCAAAAACTGTATATTATTGAATAGATTTTAATTTTAGGATGTAGGTTAGTTATATATGTTCTTTTAAGGAAATCAAGGATTTTTATGAATATTTATAGTCGTGGTGTGTTTTTTATAGGGAATTTCACAATTTTTAATTTATGGCTTAATTGACTAATTGCAAAAACATGTATATACGCAAACAGGTTGGTTTCGATAACTTTTAAGGTGCTGGGTATGCCATTTTGATAATAATACTTCACTTCTAGGAGATTGTAATGTCAATTTGTTAATACCCAGTCTGATTTCAACATAAATACTGCGAATGTTTGTGGTGGGGTGCGATAAATTAGAGATGCGCTCTAAAAGTGGTGATTTTAAGCTGACGCCGATTGTACCTTTTATACTAGCGGTGCCACCCATATATTTTTAAAAGTAAAGGCAAATGTGGACATAAAATAGAGACATATTATCCAACATTTCAATCTTATATGTTTGCAATTGGTACTACTAGTTTTGCGGAGGTCCCTTGGTGGGCGACTAACACTGCAGTATATTCCACTAAAGTTAAAAGCAAACAAATCAAGAACGAATATAACACTAACAGCCGTATTTATATCTTTTATAACCAGATTTGGCTACACACTTTTGTAGATCTCAGACTGAGGGTTTGGCAACTTAAAAAAACAAAACACTCAGTCTTACATCTATAAAAGTACTTTTAACTCATTGTCTATTGACTATGTCGAAACAACGGGGGTTAAAGGAACTAATTCAGTCAAATTATTTTATTGTTCATATGTTTAATTGTCTTGAAAATCCACAAAATTCTATTAAATTTAGGCTTGGATTTTTAAGAACTGATTAAATTTGTCCACGTTTAAGTCTTTTAACTATAACTCAAAAACTGTGCATTTTTAGTAGGTATATACGATTTTTTGTAGAGAATCAAATTTCCTATCGAAATGGCATATTACAAATAGACCAGACGATGGTATGTGTTTTGAAATGCCTGTATTTAAGTAAATCGCATATGAACCCGAATTTTTGTTTAATGGTTCGAAATATTATTAGAAATGATAATTTCACTATGTGTCAGTGCAAAAACATGGGCTTAATTTTTTATTAAACAAATAGTGAAAAAATCACAAAAGATTATCAACTTTTTTTCCTTTTTGTTAATATAAGTCAAAAGCTATTCGTTTTAGGAAAATTTGGAAAAGGAAAATAATTTTACAACCAAATTTTACACATAATAGAGCTGGTGTCGAATCAAAAAAAAATATTATTATTATTGCAAATATAAAAGAACTAAAAAAAGGGAAAGAACCGAGCTTTTTACCGATTTTTTTTCAAACACTTATTTTATATGTAGGAACTTCATATCTGGCAAAATATAACTTATACGTGTGGTAAACTATCACATGAAATCTCATCAAAATCGGTCTAATTTTTGCACAATACTGTTACAATTGAGGGCTCCAATGCAATAACCTGGCAAGTCCATTTTTTGGGTAAATTTAGTTATGATGTCAAGTATACATGGATGTACTGGCGGTTGCCTGCCTAACACAACTGTGGAATAACCTGGTATGTTCAGGGACTTGCCAGGTTATTGCAAAGTATTCATATTGTGAGTCATTTGTGATTGTAAAAAGATGTGTGGTGAAGGCTGTGTATAAAAAACAGCCTAAGAAGTGTTAAAAACTGTGTAGTGTGTTTTTTAAAGTTAAAATGTCATCTTCCGATGTTAGTCATCCTTAATCTACAGATAGTGATGAGGAATATTTGCCTGATTTCTATAGTAACCTCAAAAAATATTTTGTGACTATAAATAGTGACGATTCTAGGGATTATGAAACCCATGAAAATGTTTCCTTTCCACAACCCAGCACTTCTGCTGTTACACGTCTGGCTGCTTCGTTGCCTTCATTAGCTGTACCAAAATATGTCGAAAGGTCGTTTAAATATTCTGAGAATGATAGTCCTAGTGACGAGATTGTTTATGAAATTCAACCAGGAGCTGCTACACGACAAACCTGGACCTTCGTGAGATTCTGACGTTTGGTAAGAAATAAAAACATTAGGCGCATAAAAACCATATTTGAAATGTGCCCCACGTTTTTATTTCTTAATCCAAATGTCAGAATCTCAACAAAGTCCAGGTTTGTGTCCTAATGTTTTTGTAGTTTTTAGTACAACTGATGATTTAAAATAAAACCGTTTTAAGTTAAAAGTTTCCTTACCTATTTTATTTTAGTTGTTTTTGTTATATTTGCAATAATAATAATTTTTGGATTTGCAAATATTTCTAAAAGCATAATATATGAGCGAAAAGGAAAAACAACAGATTTTTAGAGATTTTTTTACTATTTGTTTAATAAAAAATTAAGCCCATGTTTTTGAACTGACGCATTGAAATTATCATTTCTAATAATATTTCGAAGCCATTGAAGCAAAAATTCGCGACCATATGCGATTCACCCAACCAAAAACAGATACCACCTGGACTAAAAGTCAAAAAACTTTTATGCAACAAAATAAGAAAAATTTCACTTGATTTTTTTAAATTTTTGTGTATACCTTCTTCCTGAGTGGATTTAGGTATAGGCATTGGTTCACAAAACGCACCAGCGAAGAAATTGTTAAAAATTATGGAAAATTGAACATTCAAGAATAATCTGACGTCTTGTTTACAGACGAATCATAATCAAATTTTCAAGTATTTTTATTGAAAAATGTAAAAGTTACAGATGCCTAAACATTGAATTCGTAAATACACATTTCTTGCAATAAAACTTCGCGAAAAAAAAATATGCGATAATTTATAGCGCGAAGATTGATAGGAAATTTAATAACGAAATAAATTACCTTTGGCTGTTTTTGAAGTCCGACTACTACGAAAAAGTTATAAGTGAAAATATGGAGAAAAAAATTGCTGCATTTTACTATTTGTTTAATAATAATCGGATCATATTCCAAAGCGATTAAAAACGGTTCCGCGCTATTGACATACATTTTTTTATTGAATGCTTTAACTACCGGACTTAAGTGACATTGACGTTAGAGGAAAATATTTCAGTGTTAAGGGATTCTGGTAGAATGAAAAAGTTGGCATTGATGATTTCAAAAGGGTTCATTATAAATAATCTGTTACATAAAGTTAAAATTATACATTTTCACCCTACCTTTTCTATTTGCAAGATAATCCTCAAACCTCAACTCCTCAAAAGACTTATTCTCATATTCCTTCATGCACGTAATACTATGATGTTTCGTATTAATACTTTGTGCCACACCATTTTTCATCATGGTATCTGTCCCAGTGACGGGTAAAAATTTAATAACGGTCCCAGTGGCTTGTTGCCCACCAAATGCTGTGGTACCACCAAAAAGGTTGCTTGAAGTCGGTTGAAAAAGGCTAGAGGTTTGTTGCTGTTGCGGCTGTTGACCGAAAAGACTCGGTTGGGTTGGTTGTGTCCCAAAACCGAAACCGGCCGGTTTATTTTGTTGTCCAAAAGTAGAGGATGTGTTGAACAGGCCACTGGCAGGTGCCTGCTGTTGTCCAAATAGGTTTGTGGATCCTGGGAAAAATTAGATTTTGAAAAATCTAGGAGGTACCCTGCCTGGTTACCAGTTTACATTAAAATATGTTTAACTCATGTAAATAGAAATCAGGTCTTTCAACAACGTTTTATAGAAAACTGGCCGAAATAACGTTCTGTCATTTTCCCACTGATACGGAATGACCCAGAAACAAATACCTTTTTCCTTTTTTGTGGACACGATTTTAAAATTCATTGTAACCAGTACACAAATGTACTGTAAACAGTAGATATAAAAAGTGAAAATGCAACACACACATAAATAACAATGTTGAAATTTTGAGATTATAGGTTATAATAACTTTGGTCGAGCAGAGGCAAGGTGTCTGCAATGTGGCCTCGAGGTTGTAGTAAAACTATCACTTTAAAGTGGCTCATCAAGGTGGCTACAGCGTACTATTGACATGCTATTCATCTCTTCAGTCAGCAACATCCTGGCCTTGCAGAATACATGAATTGCTGCAAGGTCAGACAGTATAACATACTTCAAATTTAAGAGGCTTTATTAAAGATAAAGATTGATGTTTAATTCGGATTAACATAATATGAACAGTTTGATAGTTCGGTTTTCTGCAATTTTCAGTCATATGCGAAAATAAAGTCCAGAGTCTAAGATCAACCTTAGGGGTTGTTGGAGATTAAATGAAAGAGGGTATAAACCTCTAATATTTGATTACGAAAAACTACTTATATGTAGAGCAAGTCGAATGTGAATGAATTTTTAATATAAATACATCTTAATAGGACCATTGTGGGCCCCGATATTCGACAGTATATTATAAACATGTAAAAGATGTTATTGTTATGGCTTTTAAACAGCTCGTTTGCCTAACATGTCATCCATCGTAGAAGGTCAAATCAATTTTACTGCTAACAAAAGTCCTGTTGTTCCCGGACTCTAAAGATACGTTAACTCTAATTTAATTCTTTGGCATAACTAATACTAATATTACGAAAAATAATATTTCCAAACTACAATATGAACAATATGAAGTTCTGACAGGCAAAACCTTGCAATATCATTATTTCAACAGGATAAATTGGATTAAATCATTTTTATTTTATTTTTTTCACATACTTGTCTTAAAAATCGCCTGAAAAAAATTCGTTTTTGGAAAAGTTTACAGGATTTTATTTTCGCAACTTGATTGCTGATGTCAGAAATGCAAGGAAAAAATATAAAAATATTACATCATTGACGTACCTCTTTAATAACACCCATGGTTACGTCACTGCTTGAAGCAGGCAAATGAAATTAATAATAAACCCGATACTTATTAAGCAAAATGTACCGCTAAATTTCAATAAACTATTTCACTTAGGAGACAAAAAATAACAAAATTTCGATTATACGGTTGATTTTTTGATATGTAAGAAAACGGATATTATTTTCCCTTTTTCCACAAGACCTATTACGAATTGTAACATAAATAAGTGAAAATCTTAAAAAAGCCTTGGGAAATTGTGGAACATGGAAAATGCGAAAGATTGTCATTACAAGACCGTGTAAGATACTTGAATAATCATCTAACTTTTCTTATTAATATGTGCCTCTCTCGCGGGTTGTTTCCAGCAGCCTGGAAAAACGCAAATGTCATTTCCTTATTCCTAAAAACCAAAATCCCACCCATATAACTCACTTCAGACCTATTAGCATTGTACCTACCTTGTCGAAAATCCTAGAAAAAAATTGTTTCTCAACAAGTAAACGTCTACCTTAATGATTCTAATATTTTACCTGTTACTCAGTCTGGTTTTAGATCACAACACAGTACTTGTACAGCAATGCTAAAAGTCACAGATGACATATTTAAAGAAACCGATGCTAATAACAATGTTTGTCTTATACTTCTAGATTTTAGTAAGGCCTTCGATACCTTAGATCATATAATCCTCTGTTTAAAATTAAAATATTTCGGCTTCTCGGAAATAGCAGTTAATTTTTTCCGAAATTATCTTAATGGTAGGCGCCAGAGAGTGATTTTGAACGATGATATATCTGACTTTTCTGATATAACTAAAGGGGTTCCTCAGGGTAGTATTTTAGGACCTCTACTATTTTGTATTTACAGGGCAGATTTTTATAAGTACCTTAAATATTGTCAGTCGCATCAATACGCTGATCATACTCAGGTATATTTTCCCTTTAGTTTTGAAACTTTACCCTTGGCCTTGGCTGTTAGTTACCACAAAAAAAAAGGTAGTATTATTATTGTCTTAGTGTACAAAACAAAAAAAAACGCTTCATATATAGTTGATGTGTTTATATTCACTGATATCGATCGCAGGAGGATTGCAGGAGCTCCAATAAACATGTTTGTGGTTATATGTTTAACTGGTACTATTAATACTTAATAAGTGTTTAAATTAAATAGCATAAAATATATGATTAGGCATTCTGAAGATTGCTTTGCAAGTGTTTGCAAGCCTTGTATAATTTTAATTATCTCCAAATTAAATAATTTCTTTGTTGGTTTTGGTTTAATTGAAACAAATCTTTTACCCTCATTCTTACAATACATATCGTACAATGTCAATTATGAATGATGTAATGACTGACTCTTATCTGTTTTCCTAATGTACGTTTCGCAATCGGCGCCAACCACAACCAATATTACTTAGTCAGCATATACTGATTATTTTAACACAACCATTACTTGAATGTACCATGTATTAATATTTAAATTTTACTACAGTAAACAAAAAGTTGTGTCTGGTATTTTCATTATGCCTGACACTTGCGTAGGATGCAAGGTCTGTGAATTGTTTTAAAAGCAGATTATTCCAACGGTACATGCTTATATTTCGAGCTATAACACCCATATTAGACAGTGTGATTTCATTTTTTTTCAATTTTATGCATTAAGATTATCGTAATTCTGGTCTATTTATGTGTTTGCGTGTTATGATATAAAATTATTATAGGACTTATTATTATTATGATTATATGGACTATTATTCATTATGTGCCTATGTTGAGCTACAGAAAAGGCAAGGATAATGGGAGAAACAATATGCAGGAAAGAATTACATCAAAATATTTAACCCAATAAAGTACCTATAGGAAAGTTTCGCTTTTAGTGTCAGAAACCATACCACCATGTTTTTCCCATGAAATCATGCCGTAGCTAAAACATTATTATATAAGATCACCCACTGTCACCCAAAAAGTGTTACCCATTTTGCTCACCTCCACGTAATACCCGTTTTTACCACGAGGCAGTAGTTTTGGCAATACACTTTACAGTTTCTAGTATTGTGGTCGTCATGTTCTTATTAATATTAATATTCATGAGCTTTTATTACTCTTTTTCAGTCATTTTCAAATAACTATAGCCAACTTAGAAAAGTCAGGAAATTGATTGATTGATAGAACTTCCTAATTTTTACGAGCGCTATGATTCTAGGGTTAACAGGCGATATCTGTTATTTGAGGAGATAGAAAGATGCACCAAAAGAGATCATGAATAACACCAAAGGTTCTCCTGACCCTTGAATCAATGTCATTATTACAGCAATGGTTATCTGGTCGAGCTGATTTCTGTCTCAGACGACACTTCAGGCTTTGCTTTTCCAAAAGCCTTGTTCCACATTGCCTACTTGATATTTAATAACAATCTCATTTCACCCGTGACAGCAGCCTACTATGTTTCACCAGTGACCCTACCCTTTAAACTAAATGGTTTTGAATTTCAGAAATTGCTAATTCTATTTTAGATATTTAAAAATTTGATTGTATCATAAGAGTTGTTTTACTTTTGTACATTAGTGTACAGGTAGATATACAGGTTGTAATTTATGCACCTTACGCGATGAACTTTGGGTTCTTTTTCACTCTCAATACTGGAAAGATGGACGTAAAATTAATAAAAACTGACTGCCACTATATTTCAATTCAAAATGACATTCTGACTGGCAGTTTGGTCAAGGCCTCCACATCTACAACCGTTTATGATTTTAATTTTTTAGTAGTCTAATGTAAAACATTCCAGCTCTCCCAAGTTAAAAAATTTCTCGATACATAACCCAACATTTCGAACATAAAATTTACATATCTTACGGCGGTGAATATAATAAATGTCCATTTCACATTTCTGTTTAAAATAGTCTGATTAAAGGGACACTCATATTTCGGTTAACCCGGCTTGATAAAAGTCCCAGCAGATTAATGCTTTGCTGAGACCTTTGCATTCCACAACGCATATTCTTTCAGCAATTATTAGCTGTCAAAATAACTTTACATACACCGTCAATTGATTTTAATACACAAAAATGTCGTGTAAGTGCTATTGCAGATATATATAAATCTAATATGATGATGATTTTTACAAAATAATTGCTAAAGGTAAGTATGTAACGTTGATATTTATATTTCAATATATAACCGGTATATAGCGAGATTGTAATTCTGGTTTGCTTAAAATGTTTACCTTATATATCTCAAGTAAAAAAAAATCAAATGTATTAAGTACGTAAGTGCTAAAAATAATAAAGAAAACTGTTTACCGAATCCACCTGGTGTGGATGCTGGGGTTCCAAACGTTGTGTTGGCATTTTGAAACAGATTAGTGGGTTGTGCCTGAGTTGCAGGAAATAATGATGTGTTAGCAGGTTGTCCGAAAGAAGTAGATGGACTACCAAAACTACCAGTTGCAGGTTTACCAAAAAGTTGATTTTGTCCAAATGGATTAGCATTGGCAGTCGAGGTAGAACCAAAACCTGCAATGTAACAATGACCAAGAATGATGATGAATACAATACATACCTAAATCAGTCAAGATAATTGTTTTCACTTACCGAATGATGTGTTTGGAGTAGCAGTCCCAAATCCAGGTTTATTCAAGTTACCAAACATTGCAGAATGAAGGCTTATAAGATTTGTAATTACTCACAATTCACTGAAACACCCTATGGCCTGGCACAGTATGGTACAACTCTGGCAAAATGGTTTTAGAATGAAAAGTCCTCCATGAAAAAGCGTGCTGTTTTCGTTAGTACAAAACTCAAAAGAAATTCTGTTTTCGTTAGCCCAAAACTCAAAGCAAATTAAAGGTAATGACGACAAAATATATTATTAATAATTACAAGCTGGTATGAACACTAATTACTAATGTAAAGTATACACAAATTTCTACACTCTGCACTGCTGCTTTGTTTTCAGTAGAATTGTCAAAAAATCAAAACCACCAAAACTGTCAAACAAAAAATGCAATCCCCCTAATGCACAGTATTAAAATTATATTGTGTAACTTCTTCTGTGGCCTAACGCTCCTTCGAAGAACTTAACCATAAAACATAAAATGTGACAAGCACAGTCACACCACAAAACATAACATATTTACAAGGTGATCTTTGGTAGGTATCGGAGCCACTATTGGTCTGTTCCTTAATTATGACTCAAATCCACGATCCACGGGCCACAATGCCACAAATGACATGTGCTGATGTCACAGATATATATGAGATATAATATCTGTGAATAATATAGATATTTATTCCCTCCTACTTCTGTGCTTTTAGCCTGTGTGCTTTCTGTGCTTTCAGCTCTGTCACATGCTGTGATGCTGTGGCTCTTGTGAATAATTTTTTATAATTTGAGGTTGATTGATTTTGATTTTGCCTTGGCTTGGAGTCATCTTGGAGTTGACCTGTTGACCCGTTGACGGCTAGGCCCATAGATGGACCAGGTTTACAAATTTACATTGGATTTTATTATATAGCACAAATGTGATACATGCAAGTGTTAAATAGTTTTGTGAGCGTACAGCATGATACAATGTATCATGAGTACAGCATAAAACACAAAAGCGTAGGTATAACCCAAAACCACAGCATATGTATGTACATATACCTACTTTGCCAAAATCTTAAAATTAATAATTGTCATTCATATTTAACCGAAATAATTGATAGGTGATATTCTCTAATTCTTTGGTAATATAGTGATCTCAGTTCTGTGGGTAGTGAACATGCCAGATGCAGAGGCAAAGCCGCAAAGGCTTCCCATGAAAGAAATAAATTATGCGTTAAAGGAAATTCAGAGAGGTGATATAATCGCCCTCAATTATGTGCAACAAAAATATCCGAACCTCCATTGGACCGACTTGTGCTATGAAAAAACTGGTGACACTGTTCTTCATTGTGTTTCTAGATTAGGCCTTATAAATATAATTGATGACATTTTGTTAAAATTTGTTCCGAAAGCTGTAGATTGCAAGAATAATGATGATAAAACGGCACTTCATGAAGCTGCTCAATTTTTGCAGTATGAAGCCTGCCAGAAACTTCTAGATCATGGAGCAAATGTAAATGCCCTTAAGAAAGCTGATTGGACGCCCCTTATGCTTGCATGTACTAAAAGAACAGAGAACAGCCTGCGAACTGTTGATTTGTTATTGAAATATGGTGCTATTGTTAATTATAGGAATAAGGATGGTTGGACTGCTTTACATTTAGTATCACGCGAAGGAAATGTTGCTATATTAGATACCCTAGTTAAACATGGCCTGGATGTAAATTTAAAGACAAAAAATGGTAGATCAGCCTTGCATATAGCATCTCTACATGGAAGTATAGATATTGCAAAATATCTATTAAATTTAGGCTTATTTGTTAATTGCCGGGATAGTTGTGGAAATACCCCTTTGCATGAAGCTGTATTAGGGAAGAATATACCCGTATGTAAAGTTTTAATAGACCATAAGGCTGATGTATACATGAAAAATCATACGGATTATGGACTTCTTCACTTAGCTGCTTGTGAGGGATGTGTAGATATTATCCAGTTCATTTTAAATGATTTAAAATTGAACATAAATGAATCGAATAAAAATGGCATCACTGCATTACATTGTGCAGCTAGAAAGGGACACAATGATGCCTATCAGTTCCTAATAAAGAATGGTGCTGAAATCAATGTAAAGGATAATTTTAATCGCTTGCCATCTGATTATTTTTAAATTAATTTCATTTTAATTACAAACGTACACAACTTACAGCTCGCAAATTGGTGAATGTTGAACAATGCCTGTGATAGTTTTTGTGATCTTATTACTCATGCTGGTATATTAAATTATGCTCAGTATTCTTATCCTAGTAGGCATATGAAACGCCATAACCTCAAATCTACCAGCTGATTGCCTGCCTGCAGGACAAACACGAGTTGTTACCATAAAGGTATCTATCAAAGGAACATTTATGTTTATGTCGCATATTTCCTAAAATGGTTCAGTAAGTTCCAATAAGTTGTTTGTTGTCGCAGTAAACAAAACGAAAAGTTGCTTGGTGTTTCGTGTCTCCATTTGATCATCGGTAAACATCAAACAAAACGCCCTCGGCAGCAATTAAAATTGGGAACTTTTTGTGATGGCAGTTGGTTTCCGTTTTGTCGTTTAATGTGCACGTGGAAACTTTATGTGCTTGAGTACATGTTTCTGTATATGTGTAAGTTTTGATTAGAAATGGGAGTAATAAAGCAAATATGTATATCTTTCTTAAGTGGTTTATTGGTATAATGTTACAATTATTGATAAAAAAATATTCTACCTTTCACACATACTCTTTTGGCTGGGAGACCAGAAAAGTAATATCACACATAGAGAATCGTGTACTGACTATAAATAAAAACAAACTCAACAAGCAATTGCAACTAACGTAATTGTTACCTTGCTATTAAAATCGTACAAAAATGACTGGTAATGGTAGACTTTAAAATGTAAAGAATAGATTATTTATCATTGATGAAGAATTGTGAAATGAGATTGATTACACCTGTTACAACAATGGCTATATGAATAATCAGTTTTGTCATTGTTAGACGTTGTTCCTTCTTCAAAGAGGCAATTTTTAATAGACTTGGTAGCATGAAAATATATACAAGACCACTTAGAGCTCCAGTATACCTGAAAACATATTTTTTAATACAATGAAACCAGATAAATTCAATAATAAGTGTTATTTCAAAATTGTTCCGGCAAAATAAAACAAGTTGCCTTAAAATTTAAAATAGCATTACCAGATACATATCAGAGTTGTAAAGTGGAGGCTGTAATGGTACATTTTTGTGCAATTTGACAATTTGAGACTGTAATGGTACATTTGGTAAGTGCAACATTTACACTGTAGTAGCAAGTAGTAGCACTGTAGTAGCAATATATTACCAAACAGTTTGTTGAGGTATTTTAAAACGCTAATTTTTACAGTGGGCAGTTTAAGGAAGAAGCACTCAGCGTATGTTTGATCCTATATACCATCAACGTGTTAAACGCCCATGTTTTCGTCACCTTACGTTATATATCAAATTTGTATAAAGGTTTACAATTTATATAGGGGAGACTGAGGATGATTCAACCACCTCTATCTGTGTGTAGATACTTTATCTGTGCTTTAATTTGACAGAAAATAGGTTTAAATCTATATTGCACTAACATCATTACTATTTAGGCACCTATTAGTGTACCCAAACTATGAATTTAAAAAAAATCTCGTTTTGGAGATATTAAAAGAAATATGTACATTCGGTTGAGTGTACCCCACCAGTGGGTATATTCAATAACAGCTTGGGGTAGATTCAACCATACTATATAAACGACAATTTTCGCTAAATAAAAGATGAGTTTTCATGAAACATATATTAAAAAACCGAAAAAGTGCGATTCGGACTCGCGCACGAAGGATTAAGGAGCCCCACTTATTTATATTAAATATTTATTTTATTCTGTTTTAACGTCTACCTGTTGCCGTTATCAATATCGAGCAAAAACGACCAAAAAAAAAATCGCGTTTGTTGTATGGGAGCCCCCCTTAAATATTTGTTTTATTTTAATTTAATTATTTATTTTAAAAGTGAATATATAACTAAATATTCTGTGAATATTTCAAGCGTCTACCTGTTGCCGTTTTCAATATCAAGTAGAAACGAGCAAAAAAGGCATGTTTGTTGTATGGGAGCCCCCTTAAATATTTATTTTATTTATTAGTATTTGTTGTTATAGCGGCAACAGAAATACATCATCTGTGAAAATTTCAAATATGTAACGTATCACGGTTCATGAGATACAGCCTGGTAACAGACGGACTATTTACATTATACATCACAACAATATGTTGTTATTACTATTTCTATTGCTTCACAGTAGGCCGAATTGTGTGATATAATATAATATGTGAAATATATGTATTAGATACTTATTTGTATATACCATTCCTTAAAATATATTTAGTTATATTACGGTATATTAATTATATTTATTTATAATACATATAATAAAATTATTGAGGGGCATTTTATACATATTAGTAGTTGCTATTTTAAAACACCAAGAGTGGCTAGACAGGTTATCGCTAATATCGAATTGCTATTCTATTGATGGAATGGCTACCTCCCAGTCCCGATTTATCTCACCTGGCGCCCCATCAATAAAAAACCTACGTCTGATGAGGAATAGCTATTTATGTAACCAGTTGGGAAACGTACATTGTGTAACGAGCAGATTTCTGTGGAACCAGCGCTAACGAGTTCCGCAAAAAGATGCGAGCGAAGAAAACTGAATTTTATATGTTAAAATAATCCAGTCGGTTGTAACGGTGTGACAGCTTGTCACTGTCAGTTTCATAATTGTCTAAATAATCTATTGTGAATTGAACTTTTCATTCTCCTTCCTACGAAAGTATAGTTCTCTATTCTAAATAGGCATAGCGAAAATAAAACATGCTAGGTTAGAACGTAAAACATGCCAGGTTTAAATTGTGTTTGATATCATCAAATCGAGGGAAGAATGAAAAGTTAAACACGTTAAACGCTACACGTAAATAACACGTTAAACGCTCCAAAGGCCCTTCCAGGAGGTCGGAAGTAAAAGTAAGCTTTTGCAGCTTGGAATGTAAATAATTATTACAAAACCGGTTGCGTAAAATGTTTTTTCGTAACTGGTCGCGAAAAGTAAGACGTCTCCTAACGTTTTAAAAAGGGTCATTTTAAATGCCAAAATTAGAAAAAACTTCACTTTTCCTAACGTATTGCGCAACTGCTACTAAAAATTGCTACTGCACCAGTGAACAGGATGCACGTAGTGCTTTTTCCTTTAACACATTTTTAGGTATTTAGGATGTATGCAGAGTTCGGATCAACACTTTAACAAAAATATTGTTAAAATCTTTCGTTCTAACAAACTTGAAAAAAATGTAACCATACAATATACTTGCCTTATCAGTGTCCCTATTCTAGGTAAAAAGCAGGCAAACATGATACAGACAAACAGCACAATTGCGTTAATGACAACTACTTTTCCATATGAGAATTCTCCATAACTGTAATCCATGGATATCTTACTTAAATGACCAAGTATGTCATTTCTCAGCATAAACGAAATCAGAGGAAATACTGTGAAGAGTTGAAAAAGAAGTAATACCCTGGCTATTATTGCCATTGCATCTCCTTTTGAAAAATTGTTCAAGATATTCTGAAATGTAGGGAAGTTGTAAACTAAATATTCCATAAATAGGTATACATTTGTACAAGTTATACTTACGTCTTCAATGCATGATTTTGCCAGTGGAAAACTAATATAAAAAAGGACTCCAATAAATATATACGTAAACGTTATTAAACCAAAGGCAATGCTAAGGTCACGACCCTAAAAGAAAAGAATATTTCAGAAATTACATCACCAGTGGTGATAAAACCAACGATAAACAGTACCTAAATTATAATTAAGATTAAAATTAAGTAAATTTAAATTAAAATCGAAAAGTCAATTACTTTTAAAAGACCGTTTGGAGGTTAGTTCCTCTCTTTTTTTGTTTACTTACCATGTTTGTTACGACAGTAGGATGCTGGTGGCAAAGGTTAACAAAATTGTAAGTTTACCTTTACCGTTCTAGAACGGTAAGTATATAATTGTCAAAATAGACATTTTTTACATTGTATTGTTTTAGAATTTTATAGAATTCAGTTTAAGTTTAAAATTTAATTGAATTAAAAGAAAGATTTTAAATCTATATATTGATGCTAAAATTAAATGTGCAATTTGTACAATTAGTTACAAAAAATGGAACAGTACATGTTTTTTCAAATAAAATTATTTATAATATTTTATTTTATCCTTAACCTTAACCTGCTTTACCTTTTAATCTTTTATTTTATTACTTAATATTTTCTTTATTTGTTGCATTGTTCAATTAATTTGAATTACATAACGTATTAGTAGCTCCTGTCCTGTAACTGCATCTAGATCTATTGGGTAGTATGAATAAATGAATGAACACGTGAATAAATAAATAAATAAATTAATTAATCAGTTAATTAATTGTAGTAGGCAACCCTACATATGGGAGTAATTATGTACAACGGGTTGTAGGAATTTAGGGGCAATTATGTGTAGGTAAGGAACCCCGAATAGTCGAGTGAGAGTGTGGTGGTACGAGAGCTTCGTTGGAAGAGCAGTGGTCTGGAAAGCCAAAGGTCCTTGGTTCGATTCACGGCTTTGCTAAAACATTTTTCACTCTACTACAGTATCAGAAGTGGGATAGGGAACTTCGTCTGACAGCACAGGCATTTATGAGATTTACCCAGGTATCGCATTACGGCCGACAGCCGAGGACGGCTGTGTTGTCAGGCTGGCCGGACTGTAGTAGGCAACCCTACATACGGGATATTTATGTACAACGGGTTGGAGGAATTTAGGGGCAATTATGTGTAGGAAAGGAACCCCAAATTGTAGAGTGAGAGTGTGGTGGTACGAGCATAGTTGGAAGAGCAGTGACCCGGAGAGCCAAAGGTCCTGGGTTCGATTCCCGGGTGTTCTAAAACATTTTTCACTCTACTACAGTTTCAGAAGTGGGATAGGGAACTCCGTTTGACAGCACAGGTATTTATGAGATGTACCGAGGTATTGGATTACAGCCGACAGCCTAGGACGGCTAACCGAACTGTAGTAGGCAACCCTACATACGGGAGCAATGTACAGCGGGTTGTAGGAATTTAGGGGCAATTAGTGTAGGAAATGAACCCCGAATAGTAAGTAGAGTGATAAGAGTGTGGTGGTGGTACGGTAGCTTAGTTGGAAGAGCAGTGGCCCGGAAAGCCAAAGGTCCTGAGTTCGATTCCCGGCTAAGCTAAAACATTTTTCACTCTACTCATAATGAATGAATTAATGAATGATTGAAGAAACGAAGGAATAAATAAATAAACAAATTGCATTATTAATATTATAACTTACATTATGTTTCTGATGTTTATTGTTTCTCATAATAGATATGATGATGTTATGGATAAAATAACTTAAAGAAAGCATGCCACTCAGAGCGCAAAATGTGGGCTTTAAATGGAATTCAGATGTCCAGTCTTGCATATTCACTCCCCATTTAGCAAACTTAACAGCAACGAACAACAATAGGTATCCCACACTTATTGTACCTAAAATATAAATCAGTAATAGCCAGCTGTTAATACTGTAAAATAAAGATGCTAATGATGAAATAATGAAACCAATGCACTTGATACGCGTTTCCGATTTAAACCAATCAGCTTGAATTACTTTTTTTTTTCAGGTTGTGCTCACCCAAATTTCGATGCGGACTAATAGGTCAGGTAAATTAACATACATCGAAATCATTTCAAGGCTTGTTTTGTTAGGCCCCTTTAGAAAACCACAAATTTCCTAATGACATGCTATAAATAACCGTTTTCATCTAAAAAAGTTTTTAAACATAACCAGTTTTTTAAAGAACGTGTTATTTCTCATTAACTATAGCAAATATTTTCCAACCTCAAAATATATCATTTTGAGCTCCAATAAATGCTGAATCCTTACAACATCTCATTTTCATAAAATTAGTTCCCTAAATTAAATCTTTAAAATAATTTGTTGGTGGCGCCATCTAGTTTATACCTGCCGGCCATCTTATGAAATGAATTATTATGTTTTTGAAAGCTTGTTTATCAATAAAATATGACCATAGACTACTATTATTAGCTATTGTTTGCCTCCCTATGGAGGAAAAGAACTGTTTAGCTCCCTCAAATGAGCGAGCAAAATTGTATATTCTATGTAGGTAGGGAGTAGATAAAATAATTTTGGTTGTGTTTTCTTACCGAAACTGTTGAACTTTGTAAAAAACGTAGGGCTTTTGAAATTCAATACTGGAAACATCAATACTGCTAAAAAAATGGGCACTGTGGTGTAGAGGTCCCAAACTTTGTCAAAAGTTGGGTGGGGATTTATGTAACTAACATTGTGACCGAGAACTGTGTTGTTAGTAAATAGACTTATTTGCTTCGGACATATCACAGCTGCTTCTTTAACTTGATTTGCCTCGATGAAAAATTCTGGAAAATATTGTTAGAATATTTATAACATTATATTGTTTGAACATTTCAAAAAACATCGTTTTTCAACACCCTGTATGTCGAGAATGAGAAGTCTACTGTCAAAAAAAATATGTCAAATTGAAGTAAATAATAATAATAGATTAGAGCGTTAAATAAACTTATTCCAAATTATGATTTCCCACCCCAAAAAACATCCGGTTGTCCGATTTTGTGCGAAAATTTAATTTCATTGTTTAAAAAATCGAAAATAAAATTTCAATACCATGTATCTCCTTTACTGTAAAAAAATTATGGCAAATTGAAGTAAATAATAATAGCGTACGTAGCGCTCTAAGCTCTACATAAAAGCTAATAACAAAATATGATTTCCCACCCCAAAAACATCCGGTTAGGTATCCAATTTTGTGGGAAAATTTAATTTTTCGCGTTATATAAAAAAATCTAAAATATCCGGACATTATACATAGTCTAGTCCATATATGGACAGCCCCCGGCCCTCCACCAGCTTTAGTCCGGCCCGCGAGAGATTCAAAAATTCAAGTAACGATATCAACTCAAATCGATAAATGATATTATTAAGCGCACGCAGTGGAACGCCACAGATCGAGTCAGAAATCGTCGTTAGAAAGACAGATACACAGATAAACATTCGGGAAGCCGCTCGTGCACTTGGAGCACTCTCATACTACGATCGAGAGTATTCTAGTTGCTTATTGGGGGAATATATAAACCGCTCAGCGCGCATGTCATCTCATTACTTCTTAACAACTGATAAAGGTCGCATCCCATAATCGCGTACGGTCGAGAGTACGACGCGGGAGATATTAAAGCAAATTCTATCATGTCTGGTTTAAGAAAGCGGAAAGTGGACACAGAATGTCGTTTCAACAATTCCAAGACAAATGGACTGATGAATACTTTTTTATCTTGCACAGCGGTGATCCTATGTGTTTGTTGTGCAATGAAACAATTTCTGTTTTAAAAGAATACAATATGAAGCGGAATTACTCCGCCAAGCATTTCGCTCAATATAATTTACTCACGGGCCAGTTAAGAAAATATAAAATTAAAAAAACTCATTACCGATTTAGGGAAATAGCAACATGTTCCATTCACAAAAATCAAATCTAGACAGTGTTGTTAAAGCTAGTTTTATAATTAGTTCCAAAATAGCGAAAACATCGAAGTCATTTTCTGAGGGACAGTTTGTTAAATAGTGCCTAGTACTTAGATGTTGCAGAACTTTTGTTCCCAGAAAAGAAGAAAGGGTTTGAGAAAGTGAGCTTATCGCGACGTACTGTTGTTCGACGTATAGATATGATGGCTAGTGATATCAAAAAAACACTGACCGATAGATTGGATAATTTTCAAGCATTTTCGATTGCTTTGGATGAGAATACAGATTTATCTGACAGCCCAGTTAGCTATTTTTATACGAGGTGTCGATGAAGAATTTGCAGTGACAGAGGAATTACTGGCTTTACGGCTGCTAGAAGGGACCACTACTGCAAAATATATTTTTACAGAGGTGAAAAGTACATTTGAGCAATATAGTTTGCAATGGTGTAAGTTAGTTGGAGTGTATACAGATGGTGCGCCTTCAATGACAGGTTCACGAAAAGGTTTTATCGGCATTCTGAAGGAAAGATCAACCGCTATGAATGTGCAAGAATGTGA
This sequence comes from Tetropium fuscum, assembly GCA_964058915.1. NCBI lineage: Eukaryota > Metazoa > Arthropoda > Insecta > Coleoptera > Cerambycidae > Tetropium > Tetropium fuscum. Next base: position 268,930 of record CAXKVY010000305.1, read on the forward strand.
TTTAATAATTAACTGCAATGCATTATTCACCAACAAAACTTGTGCTCTAAGTCCATTCGACTTAAGAATGTTATGGATGTGGTAGTAAATACCGTTAATTTCATTAGTTCCCGCGGTCTTAACCATCGCCAGTTTAAAGCATTTTTGGATGAACTCTCTACAGAACACGATGATGTGACATATTATTGCGAGGTAAGGTGGCTAAACAAAGGTAAAATGCTAAAAAGGTTCTTATGGATTTTTTTATGGAAATGAAAGAGAAAATATTGCCGCAAATTGATGATCCAACTTGGCTTTTTGACTTGGTATTCCTGGTAGACATCACAAGACATTTAAACGACCTGAACTTGAGGCTTCAAAAATAACGGCAACTGGTAAATCAGCTGTTCAGTCATCTTAGAGCATTTCAAAACAAAATTCGCTTGTTGGAAACACAAATGAGAAGTAAAAACTGTTTTCATTTTTTAACATTATCCACTGGAACTACTGTCAGAGCAATTCACTGATCGATTTTCCGATTTTAAGAATATGGATAGCACTTTCAATATTTTTTTAAATCCTTGTAAGTGTAATGTGGAAGATGCTCCGCTTTACCTACAAATGCAGTTGATCGAGCTTCAAGAAGACTCATATTTGGAGTCTAAATGATGTAGAACTAAGCGAATTTTACAGAACGTACCTTTCTGAATAAAATATCCACACCTGAGAGTTTTCCCATGAAAAATAATTTGCACAGTCGAAGTAGCAATGATTTGGATGCTGTAATTGGTACTGATGATACTGAAACACCTAAAATAAATATTGAGAAGCTTTGTTGGTGAGTACCACATATCTCTGTAGGGATACCACAACAGCTGTCTTTAACCAAGATACTAGACAAAAATGTTGAAATATTACTTCCATTTAGGAGTTGGGAGCTTATAAAATTTCCTTCACTTCCTCAAACTACGAGACATACTTATTCTGTCAAGTATACTAAGTTAGAAAGTTCAAGGAATATTGTAGTAGCTTTCCAAATTAATAAGAAGAATAAAGTGACATCTAATATGAGTAAATTTGATAATTGTAATCTTATGAATGTTAGGGTTTTTTTAAATTCTGAAAGATATCCTTACAACGATTTATTCCTCAACTTTAGTGACAATAAATATGCTACCTTACACGATATGTTTCCAATTTTCGGAAAGCTTCAGGAATTCAAATCGACTTCACCCATAGACTGTTCTCGGAAAAAGGAAACTATCGTATGTATAAATGTACTATTGTACGTATAAATGTGAACAGCTTTTTTCAATCATGAAAATTAATAAAAATAAGCATCGTACTCAGCTTACAGATGTTAATTTAGAAAACATTTTGCGCCTATGTACTATTGGTATTAACCCCAATATTGGTCATCTTGCTTCTTGGCCTCAGTATCTCGTTAATTTTCATTTGATTTTTCTATATTTTTTTTAAAGTGCTTTTTATATGTTTGATTAGGCTATTATAATTAATAAATAAAAAAATGTGTGAATTTCTGTGGCTTTTTTATTCACTACTACCTACTTATTTATTGCCTATGGCCCGCGACCTGATTACTCTTACGACGCGACACTTACTCTTCTTGAATTGAAAAATGTAAAAATCTACAGGGTTTTTCATTAAAAAAATTCAAAACTGGCATCATTTCCTGTGAAATCGAAGCGATCGAAAATGATAAATCCATAGGTACTTAGACGTTATTTGACGCCTACAGATTTGAGACTCATACCTTGAAGGAACAAGAAGATTTTTAAAACGTTCACCTACCATATAGAAAGATAACGGAATTGAAAAGAAAATTCGACATTAGAATCCAGTACACAATGTTTGCTCCTATCAGTACAATTAAGGAAAATATTTTTGCCAGGATTTCTGCCCATTTTCCAATCAATAATCTACAAAGATGCGGCACATCAACGTTTTGCCCCAACAAGCCTACAAAAGAAATAGTTGTTAATATTTATTGCTAGACATATACTATAAAATAATTCCATACATAAATAAAAATTAGTTTACCATGCTTTTGGTTGACATTGAGCAGTACATAAGCTGTATACAAAGATAAGGCAGCCACGGCAATGATTATAATGATGCTAGGAAATAATCCAGCTTTTCCTAAACCCCAAGACATCGCTAAGATGGAGGAACCCATTGTAGTATTCCATACGGCAAATCTGAAAAGGAACACACATATTATGATGCATGGGCATGGGCATTTTCCAAGCGAGGGCAAACAGGGGCGGCTCTAGACTTTTAGGGGCCCGATGCAAACTACTAGATGATTTATAATTTTTATTTGGTATTAACGAACAGCTTTAAAAAGTTAATATATAATTTTTTGTTCTCCATTTCTTTTCGGCATATTATTCTCTAATAGCCTCGTCATAAGAAATATTTTTTGTAAGATCATTATCTATGGCCAAATCTATCGAAAGAGAAACAAGTATCCCCCTCTCGTTGTTTATTTTTTATGAATATTAATTTAGAGGAAGCCCTTTCAGCTTCACAACTCGTTATTGGTAGAGTTAGAGAATTTTTAAAATAGTGGTTAGATTGAGGAAAATCGGAATTATTTTTTTGATATATAATTTTTAACATGAGGGAAGGAGAAGACTTAGTTGTATCTCATTCTATGTCTAAAGAGGTCTTTAAAAAATCTTAAATTGGATGCATTAGTTTATATGTTCTTTTTCTATATATTTGTTGTAATAAGTAATAGAATTTTCGGTAAGTAATATCTTTATATATTTCATTCCCTCTATGATTTAATTGGGTTATTAAGCAGCCGAACAATTGATTCAATATTTCTACTCTAAATGTTTGTTTTCCATTTAATAACTATGTTCCGCTTTCTTCGTCTGAAAATATTTTTTTCTTTATCCTTTTATCTTGATCCCTATACTTTTCAGAAATTAACGTACTAAACTATGAGCTTTTGCTTTATATTCATCAATTTTTCCCGAGTTTTCCCTTAGAGTCCTGATGAGAATATCCAACGATGTCCTTAAAGAAAATCCCGCGTATACATCCAAACCAGGGGTTTGTAGTTTTTTGTTTACATTGTTGAAGCGTTCAAGATTTCTGCCCACACTCTTGTTAAAATAGCAAGTCTAATCATCTTATTAAATAAGCTCTGGCTTCCCTTTTGAAATCAAGTTTTTCCTCACTTTCCTCGTCAAATATGTTACTCAAGGTATTTAAAATACCCTCGCATCCCCATTTAAGTGCTTGAAAAGCCTCATGGTGTGCTGACCACCTTGTTATACTCAGACTTTTCATGGAAAATTTCAACTTATAAGCTATTATATAACCTTATATATATAACCAACATATAACCTTATATAATTCTAATAGCCCAATCGTTTTAGATTTTAAAAAAAAAATGTCGGTTTACACTTTTGACGCAGTTAAATTCGGAGTAGTGAAGAAATCAGCTTTTTGTATAGTGATATATCCACATTTTCGTTCATGTGTATAGTACTTTTCAACATGGAATTTGTAAACCGTAAACTGGATGCCTTGAGAGCTTTTGCTTAAAATAATGAGACATTGTATGAAAAACACTAAAATACATATAAAAAATATCTTACCTTCGCAAAAAATACGCTAGCATCATACTTTCATCAGAGGAAAGGAAGATTTTTTTAAATGTCTATCTTTGTAATGCCTTTATATCCATGATTATTTACTTATAATGACTAACACAAAATGTAAAAAAAAATAAAAAAATCTCGAGAGGAAAGTTTTTCTAATCTTGTTGTTTAATATACTATTAATTATTCATTTGTGACGTCAGTTTAAACATTACAGCAAATGCCTTGTGCATGGCTCAATTTCTCTGTAAAAGCTAAACCGAAAATATTAATAAGTATTTTTATTGATGAATGTAGAAGTTACAGATCCCTAAACATTAGGTATTTAACTAAAATAAAATATATTTGATAAAAGAAACGTCATTATACTGATAACACCACACCGTCCTTGAACTAATTCCGAGTATCTAACTTGGAGATTACATAACTTTAATTCGCTCTTTTTATTTCTCATAGAAACATTTTATATTTTACGTTCACATGTATTTTTATACAAATGAACTCGTATGACCTATGTGGAACCCCGCATAGTACACGCGGAGTATTACAATTTTTAGAAGTAATAATATATATATATATATATATATATATATATATATATATATATATATATATATATATATATATATATATATATACATATATATATACATATATATATATATATATATATATATATATATATATATATATATATATATATATATATATATATATATATATATATATATATATATAAATCTCGATAATATATATAATAATAATAATATATAATAATGTAACGATTATGGCCTACAAATACGCCACCACTGGATATCTAAAAATAGGCTCGAAGGGAGCGCGCTTAAGTAAACAGTGGCCTACCTGCGGCAGGGATACTGGGGCCATCTAGAATTATACCTGCGAGATTCGATTTGGTTTCGGGAAGACTTATAGCAAGGTCCCGAAGCGACCAGAACGATAAAAACAGGTATATAAGCTGATTCCGGCGATCGGGAGGGCAGTGATAAATAAATATCCGTGCGACGCGTTTAAGTGAAAAGTTAAAAGTGGAAATAAATCATTATAAATATACCCAAGTAGTGTAAGAATAGAAATAAATATTATACATAGTTTTATTATAAATTAGTGCTTAGTTAAAATAAATAAATAGTTTTTAAGTTGAGTGAGTGAAATTAATTATCCCATATAATATCGAGCCCCGGTAAAAACGTAACATTGGTGTCAGGTGTGGGGTGTGGGATAAAGACTATAAATAAATAAAAAGTGACACAATGGCTTCAATAAAAGTGAGATTGGAAGACCTAAAAGTAGCCCAATTAAAGAAGGAATTAGAAGAACGAGATTGTGATGTAAGTGGAAAAAAAGCTGTTCTACAAGAACGATTAAGGGATGTGCTACTACAAGAAGGTGAAAGTCCAGATACCTACTTATTCGAAATTACTGGTGACATAAACATGTTACAAGATTTGAAAGGAGAACTGTTAGAAAATTCTAGAGAAAATTCTATCAAGATACAAGGTGAGTTGCAACAAATAAGACAAGAATTTCTGGAAAATTCCAGCAGAATCGAGAAGAAAATATCAGAAAATGTACAACAAAAGTTCGAAGAAATAGAAAATGAGTTACAAATGAAAATACTGAAAATAAATAAAGAAGAAGTCGTGTTGCATCGGAAAAACGAAGAAGATGTACGCGTGGTTCTGGCAGAGGACACCGACATCCCTGAAAGATGTGAAATGATCTTGAATGCTCGCCTGGATGGGAAAACAGGCAATGGAGGTATCATGATGTTCGAGCCCAGAACTGACGACATACAGGTAGGACGAGGAGTCGCAATCGGAAAGACATTGCTACATGCCGAGAGAGAGATTCCCGTAAGAGTGATGAATGTTAACTACCACTCAGTACCTTTGAAGAAAGGAATCGTATTGGGGTATTGTTCTCCGGTTTCCTCAATCATTCGAAATATGCAGGTTAGTGAGGAGCCTTCGCAGAGGATTCCAGCTGAATTAAACCCTCTGCTAATGGCTTCCTCTGAAAAGCTGAAACCGAACCAAAAGGGAAAGTTGGAAAACCTCCTCAACAAGTACCAGGACATTTTTGATATTGGAAAGGGGCGGAAAGGCAGAACCAACGTCACCCAGCACCGAATTAATGTGGGGGATGCGCGACCCATTCGGCAGACAGCAAGACGACTACCCCTCGCGAAGCGTGAAGAAGCCGACAAAATCGTGCAAGACATGGAGAAGGAAGGGGTAATCGAACCATCTAGCAGTCCGTGGGCTTCACCAGTTGTATTAGTGAAGAAGAAAGATGGATCGACTAGGTTCTGCGTTGATTATCGCCAATTGAACAACTTGACAAAGAAGGATAGTTATCCCTTGCCTCGAATAGACGATACCCTCGACACGCTGGCAGGATCGAAGGTCTTCTCGACCTTGGATTTGAAGAGTGGATATTGGCAGGTGGAAATGGCACCAGAAGATCGGGAGAAGACAGCCTTCACTGTAGGAACCGGATTATGGCAGTTTACGGTAATGCCATTCGGACTATGTAACGCCCCCGCCACCTTTGAGAGGTTGATGGAAACAGTATTGAGGGGTCTGTCATGGAAGACATGTTTGGTGTATCTCGATGACATCATCGTTGTTGGCAAATCATTCGAAGACCACCTGAAAAATCTAGACGAGGTATTCCAGCGGTTACGTAATTCTGGCCTAAAGCTTAGTCCGAAGAAATGCCATCTGTTCCAGAAGCAAGTGCACTACTTAGGCCATGTAGTCTCTAGTGAAGGAGTAGCAGTAGATCAAGGAAAGATCAAAACGGTAAAGGATTGGCCAACGCCTAAAAACATACAAGACCTGCGTAGCTTTCTTGGGTTGTGCACTTACTATCGTCGATATGTGCCGGGATTTGCCACCATCGCCAAGCCATTAACCAGACTTACGGAAGGAGAACGTCGGTTCCAGTGGGACGATGACTGCAGGGATGCCTTTCAGTACCTGAAGAAGGCATTGACCAGCGCTCCAATCTTGAGTTACCCTCTTCCAGAAGGGAAGTTTGTATTGGATACCGACGCGAGCAACGTGGGACTAGGAGCCGTATTGTCCCAAGTCCAAGATGGGAGCGAAAAGGTCATCGGATATTTTAGCAAGACTCTGTCGAAACCAGACAGAAATTACTGCGTTACCAGACGCGAATTACTAGCAGTAATAAAGTCTGTAGAGCACTTCTACAAATATTTGTATGGACGAAAGTTTTTGTTAAGAACGGACCATGCCGCTCTGAAATGGCTCCTGCAGTTCAAGAATCCCGAAGGTCAGGTAGCAAGATGGATTGAGAGGCTGCAAAAATTCGATTTTGACACAGAACACCGTGCCGGGGCAATTCACCGAAATGCCGATGCCCTATCCAGAAGGCCCTGCCCAGAAGACTGCAAGCATTGTCATCGAATGGAGGAGAAAGACATGTCTGTTCGTAGAACAACCGTCGTCGATGACCATTGGCTGTCTGAAGAGATACAAAGGGATCAGGAAAATGATCCGGACCTAAAGCCCATTCTAGACTGGAAGAAGGAAGATCATAAACCAACATGGGAAGAAGTTGCGCGATATTCTCCTGCAGTAAAATCGTACTGGGCGCAGTGGAACTCCCTTATTGTGAATGATGGACTTCTAAAGCGTATCTTGAATAGTCCTGAGGGGGGAGAAGAAAGAAGACAACTTGTCATTCCCAAGAACAGGATAACGGAAGTGTTGGAAGAAGTCCATAGTGGAACAACGGGAGGACACCTTGGTGTGACGAGGACGCTTGGAAGGCTACGAGAACGATTTTACTGGCTGAACTGCAAAGAGGATGTCAAGGATTGGTGCAAGAAATGTGTCGCCTGCGCAGCTAGTAACGGACCACAGACACGTCGAAGGGCTCCGATGCGTCAGTACAATGTAGGCAGCCCCTTCGATAGGATTGCAATCGACATTGCTGGACCATTTCCCGAATCTGAAGCTGGAAATAAATATATCGCCGTGGTAATGGATTACTTTAGTAAGTGGGTGGAAGCATACGCCTTGCCAAATCAGGAAGCAGTCACAGTAGCGGATGTCCTTGTCAAGGAATGGATTTGTCGATTTGGTGTGCCCTTGGAGTTACACACGGATCAAGGAAGGAACTTTGAGTCGGCCCTGTTCCAGAATGTCTGTAACATCTTGAAAATCCGCAAGACAAGGACCACTGCATTACATCCGCAGTCCGATGGAATGGTGGAAAGGATGAACCGGACGACCAACCGCTACTTATCGAAGATGGTCTCTGACCATCAAAGAGACTGGGACTGTTACCTGCATTTGTTCTTGTTGGCCTATAGATCCTCCATCCACGAAACAACAGGAGAAACCCCGGCCAGTATTATAATGGGGCGTGAACTACGTCTACCTTGCGACCTCAAATTTGGTTGCCCTCCCGGGGATGACGTCGCTGGAGAAGACTATGTAAATAACCTGCGGAGGAAAATGAACGACATACACCAGCGAGTTCGTTCCAACATCCAAAATGACCGGATGAAGGAGAGGTATGACAATAGAGCTGAGGATGGTGGATATCAGCCCGGAGACCAAGTGTGGCTGTACAACCCACAACGACGTCGCGGCTTGTCCCCAAAATTGCAAACCTCCTGGGAGGGTCCGTATGAAATTCTCGAAAGAATTAACGATGTCATCTACCGAATTAAGAAGCCACCCAGAGGGAAGCCGAGAGTTATCCATTACAACCGACTAACTCCTTTTGCCGGAAGAAATGACGACCCTGGTACGGCAGGGTCGGCAGGTAATGACGACCCTGGAGTCCGAAACTTCGAGTCACCTGGGGACGACCTGAGTTTTGAAGGTTTCATGGCCTTGCACTCTGGCAGCCACAAGACAAGGTATGGCGTGACCAGAGAAGAATACCGAAGCCTGTTTCAAGTCCCCGCTGATTTCTCGCTGGCCCACTGTGTAGCCCAAGACCTGCATATGTCTAGAGGTATAGCCCTTGCCTTCAAGCAGAGGTTTGGGAATGTGGGCACCCTGAAGAGACGGAATCCGGAAGTTGGACGAGTACTTCAGTTAACCGACAACCAACACGGCAAGGAGAGACAGATTTTCTACTTGGTGACGAAATTACTGTCCCACCACAGACCAACCTATCGCAGCATGTGGGATACATTAGTCGACCTACGAGAAATACTATTGTCTCAAAACATTACAAAATTAGCGATACCAAAACTGGGATGTGGACTTGATGGCTTAGACTGGAGAATGATCAGAAGTATGTTGGAGGTGCTATTCAGGTTCACAGGCATAAACATTCTGGTATGCTGTTATAATCCCAGGAGACCTGATGGAGAAAAGACCGTCGACTGTTATTTTCACATGACGTCTGGCTGCAAGAAGGGGAACCAGTGTAGATATCGCCATAGACATGACGCTACATTTCGGGACGAAACGTCTTTAAGGAGGGGGCAGTGTAACGATTATGGCCTACAAATACGCCACCACTGGATATCTAAAAATAGGCTCGAAGGGAGCGCGCTTAAGTAAACAGTGGCCTACCTGCGGCAGGGATACTGGGGCCATCTAGAATTATACCTGCGAGATTCGATTTGGTTTCGGGAAGACTTATAGCAAGGTCCCGAAGCGACCAGAACGATAAAAACAGGTATATAAGCTGATTCCGGCGATCGGGAGGGCAGTGATAAATAAATATCCGTGCGACGCGTTTAAGTGAAAAGTTAAAAGTGGAAATAAATCATTATAAATATACCCAAGTAGTGTAAGAATAGAAATAAATATTATACATAGTTTTATTATAAATTAGTGCTTAGTTAAAATAAATAAATAGTTTTTAAGTTGAGTGAGTGAAATTAATTATCCCATATAATATCGAGCGGTAAAAACGTAACAATAATATATATTGTGATATATGTAATATGCTAAGCTTTTTGTAATAAAAATATTTTATATTGTATTGAAATAATATAATGTAGAAATATTTAATCTGATTATAGGATACTAACTCTATTTTCGTCCCTATTGACTCCTACATTTTTATTATGGGCGCCAGTTCTATGAACACTAATTTTTAGTTCAATTGAAGGGTCACTTTAGTTATGGGCACTCTATAGTCTTAAAGGCTCTAGTCCAATTGGGTCTATTATATAAATTTCTTTAAAAGATTATTTGTAAGATGAAGTTAATGGCTGAAAATTAATTTTAATTGTATTGAAGCTCAAATTGTATTAGTTTGTTGTTAAATTATCTCCCGAAATTTTGAAAACAAGAAAGAAGAAATTGTTTGCAAATGACTCTGTTTATTATGAAGTATGGTTAATAGAAATAAATAAAATCTTAGAACCTTATTGCTACCCTGCGACAAAACCTACGAAACTTAAATATATTTCATGGGTCCTCTGACACAATATTTCTTAATACTAGCAAATTTTGAATTGTTTATTATCTTGTAAAAATATGTTAATCCTTTTATCAACATGCACAAAACTTATCACTTTTTGGTTTCACTGGTACACGAACTAACAAATGCTGCTGTGTTCTGGTGGTGGTGTCATCTAGCGAGATATCGCTGCACTACCTCTGGAATGCTGACTGCCTTCGCTGGATCTCACCTTGGGATTTATTTACCGTCAAACTTCCTGTTGCTGTATTTTTAATCTGCTATCACTTTAATTACTGTGAAAGAAAGTTTTCCTTTCCTTGTTTGACATTTATCGCAAATTTCTTCTACTGGGCTGGGACGCTACCAAGCCGTTCACTTCTTACTTGTAAAAATCGACGAAAGCACTTATTCATGCAGTTTTTTCTGCTTCTCGACCATTTAAACTGGTATTATTGTTCATTTAGCACAAATTAACAATTATTATTTTAAATTTACAATTATTTTCTAACAAATTTTCATGACCTTGAGGAGCGTGGCAGTTGCTTTTTTGAACGCCGTAACTAGACTCTTAATAATATTTGTAGTTTCTACGGATGTACCGTAATAAAAACAAATGTAATTTCCTGGTTATCTACTTCTAATTACCTACTGCCAAATTGGACACCATTCTGCTTTTGCGTGCATCTCCGGTTTTAATGATATTTTTTTATGTTATAGTATCTATTGAGAAAGGCCTCCATAGACTTTTTATTTTTTTTTATTCCAGCCGTATTTGAGATCGATTTAAGAAAATCCCTTACTAACAGACGTATAAAATAACATCGACCATACCACTATTCACATAACCTTATACTGACAGTTCTACAGTTGCCGATAGAAAAACAGAAAATCGCGCGACAAACATTGACTTAGAATGCTTTCAGTTTCCGTTAAAAGATGTCACCATAAAGATGTTTATTCGTAGTAAAACGGTGGTGGTACGATTTATCAGACGGTACGATATTCCCGACCTTACCCTAACGACTTAAATAGGAAATGTAATCCAAATTGTCTTATCATTTAAAAATAAAATTTCCTACCCGTTGACTCGATTTTTATGACGCCGACTTACTTTGGCGTGTGATAGCAGAAGAATTAAATTTTACAGGTTCTGTCTACTAAAAACCTAAAAAAAGCTAAAGAGTTTCTGTCAACAGTACCAATTGGTCCATTTTGTAATGAAAACTAATGCAATATTGGTTGTCTTACGTGTGTTGTATGACCACGAATACGGCCGACAAAATCGGCCGTATACGCCAGTGCAGAAATCGGATACACTCTGACCGTACCCGTACCGTAGCACCGTTTCAATATTTGACTAGTGCAGTATTGATTGTATTCAGTAGTAGTGCAGTACATTATTCTACGTTCGAAATGATACGATACTCATATTGCTATTGAATAAGAAAATTATTGTAATACAGAATATCCGGAAAAATATTCCAATCCGGTTACTAGACTCCTTGAGCAAAAGTAGTAGGACTTTTCTATCCATATCAGACCACCATATTGCATATACAAGATGTCGAAGTTTGAATTTTAAAACTGATTTTCTTGCAAGTGTAATAAATAGTAGCTGTGTATATTATTCAACGAGCAATTAATAATTGCCATTAATTACAAGTTGGATACTATATTATTTGTCCACGGATATTATACATTTTTATATAAGGGTTGTTTTCAGTTCTTAATGCGTTTTTGAGAAAAATGTCTAAAAAAATAATTTATATTATCTATAAAATGTCAATGTCATCGGTCGGCGGTCACATAGTCGGCTTGCTTTTTCTGCCAAGTACCAATGCTCGGGATGTTGTGAGTGTACATTACCATGGCAACATAATATATGTACCTATATCAAATGTAATATGTGGTATAATAATTATCAACTGTTTTTATTCAATACTATGCTACTGTGGAAATGGATGCCATTATAAAACACTTTGGAAATATATTATTGGGTTAAAATGGCCGTGGCCAAAGTTTGTTGACAAAGGAAACTTGCAAGTAAGAAAAACCAACCCGGTTCATAGGTAAGAAATTTTAACACTTTCTGAAATGCGGATATGCATCATCGATAAAATAACTCCGATATAAAAAAATCTGTACATATTGGCTTTATGGTAACTGAAGTGTGACACATATGTTCGTGATTCTAAATGGCGTAGATTCCTCGAGAATATAGCATCAATCGTGGTTCCTGATTTAGTCGTGGCAATGTTCCGATCGTTATTCATATCGAAACCAAATTTATCACGAAGAAAGTAAAGTAGTGGCAAGGACGCATCCTCCGCAGAAAAGATCATCATCCATTTGGATCAGATTCGAAAGCTCAATCCAGATATATCCAGCAGGATATGCATAAGTAATATTGTATTCTGGTTAATTCCGATTATGTCACGATCGTTATCAAAAATGTCACGATAAATTATATCAAAATTGCTTTACGCTTTAGAACACTTGTGGGGGGTGGTTGCCCAAGTCAAAGCTGCATTCGCTATCTCTGTTTCTCATTATATCAAAATTGCTTTCCGCTTTAGAACACTTGTGGGGGATCGTTACCCAAGTCAAAGCTGCATTCGATATCTCTGTTTCTCTCTCTCTCCCTCATACCTGTCGTATGCTTTATCTCACTTGCGAGACGAAAATGTTATAAAATGTGTCGTGACGGGAGTATTCACTTCAAAAAGTCTATTTGTCAGTCACACATTTGTCACTTTGACATCGATAAAATAGGTGTATAGTTCCGCAATCCACAAAAAACACGAAATCGTCAATATGGAGACAATTTCTGTGGTTTCGTCAAATCCGAAATTACGAACTGTCAGACAGCTCAATTACAAATATAGCAGATATGTTAAAGGGCTAATATGATCTTCCCAAAAAGCACTCGAGCTTTTCTTTTATGGATAAATTTCTTTAAATATTTAAGTAAGTACTTAAATATTTTTAAGAAAATAATAAAAATTAAAATTTTATGTCATATTAAAATGAATGAAGAGGCTTAGCCTCCCTTGCCTCATCTAAGGAGTCGCCACTGCGTCCTTTCCCCTTCAAATTCAAATTCCTTCCCCCCTTCCTTTCCCATCTCAACAGTCACAGAGTTGCCTTGCCATGCCCATAAGAGCACTAATATTAGGAATATTATTTATATCACAGTCAGAACAGCACTTATAACATTGTATACAGTTAAAAATTGGTTTTCATCTTTCAATCACATTTAAAAGCAATGGGTCACATATTATTGACAATAACTAAACTACAATTACTTGACTGATGATGCTAGCCCCTTGGGGAGAGATCTCTGACCCTGTAAGTAAGGCGCTTTTTGTGATCATTTGTTATAAAATTAAGTAATAATATAGGAATAACAAATAATATTTTCATAATGTTTCCCTATATTCCTATAAATACATTTGTTGTTAAACTGATCTGCACTTGATACTGCATTAATAAATTGAGTTTGCATTAATAAATGTTGATATGTTTACTGTATGATTAAATTTCAGATCGTGTTTCATCAGAAATTTCGATAAATTTTTATAGATAAAAGGAATAATAGTTTTTATATTCTAATCATTATATTAAAGGTCGTGTATTGTAGAATGCCTTTGTGGCTTTGTTTGTAAAATCTATACAGAATTTATTTGCCCTTAAATGTATTTCGGGAGGAGAAGCGAATCTTTATCTTTATATTGTGCTTGTTGCTATGTTTTCTACTTTTTTCTTCTTATCGCAAAATAGAATTTAGATCACAAAATGAAAATGTTTTAAAAAGACATTTTTATTTTGCGATCTGCGATCTTTATACATTCTCTTTCTCTTAAAACTCGTAATGTGTGTTCTAGATGGTCGTACAATATTTTTTCTAAATCCATTAAAAAAACTATTGATTGTCACTAGTCTTATTTTTGGGTGTCATTTTGAACATCGAAAATAAAGAAAATCAACTTTTATTTATATGCACATGATAGTACGTCTTAGAATATGGTAATTCCCCGACCAAGTGTAGACTTTCTAATTTAACTATTTTCGTTTCAAGCTTATTATTCTGTTATTAACGAAACCCGTTTTTTTAAATTTTATGAATTTTTAGGTTAATAATAATAATGCACTTACAACAGAAAAAATCCGTTTACAGGAAAAAACAGAAAGAGATTTATGCTTATTATTTATAGAAATATAAATATACTGGAACAGGACAGGAAAATTCAAATACAAAGAAATATATACAAAAATAACAAAAGCATGAATATTTTATGATGAATAAATACATATATAATATTCCAAATTACTGAAGTAATCAAACGCAATTCTTAACAAGTCATTAACATCACAATGAAATATATCACATTGATCTGCTATTTGATTAAAATTATTGGTCATTAAATAAACAGGAGATTTCAAAAGTATATTTGTTTTAGCATTCTGACAATAGAAGTGTATTCCCGCTAGAGTCAACCATGTCATGAAATGTGTAACTATTAAGATTTTGGAAAAAATGGGGTGGGTGCATGATATCAATTATTATAAATCAGGTATGGGCAACCTTTGCTTAGCTGAGGGCGTAATTTCGGGACTTAATCAGGTCCCGGGCCGTAGGCAAGAAATAAGTAGGTAGTAGTCTATTAAAAAGCCACAGAAATTTACACATTTTTTATTTATTAAATATAATAGCATAATCAAACATAAATCACATTCTTGCACATTCATAGCGGTTGCACTTTCCTTCAGAATTCCGATAAAACCTTTTCGTGAACCGACCACTCCAACTAATTTACACCATTGCAAACTATATTGCTCAAAAGTACTTTACACCTCTCTAAAAATATCTTTTCCAGTAGTGGTCCTTTGTAGCGGCTGTAAAGCCAGTAATTCCTCTGTCACTGCAAATTCTTTTTAACGAGGTGTTGTTAAAAAAATAGCTAACTGGGCTGTGACAGATAAATCTGTACTCGCATCCAAAGCAATCGAAAATGTTTGAAAATCAGCCAATCTATCGGTCAATGTTTTTTTTATATCACTAGCCATTATATTTATACCTCGAACAACAGTACGTCGTGTTAAGCTCACTTTCACAAACTCTTTCTTCTTTTTTGGTCATAAAAGTTCGGCAACATCTACTAGGCACTCTTTGACAAACTGTCCCTCAGAAAATTACTGCGATGTTTTCGCTATTGGAAGTAATTATTAAACTAGCTTTAACAACACTGTCTAGATTTGATTTTTGTGAATGGAACATTTGCTGCTGTTTCCCGAAATCGGTAATGAGTTTTTTAATTTTATATTTTCTTAACTGGCCCTTTTTACAAAATCTTAATACTTAGTTAAACATTATTTTTCACTTTTCAGTTCGGTTTCCCTTTAAAAATAGTTTTTTTAGTTTTTTTCAATTGTAATTTATTTTTTACTTTTTAGTTCGGTTTGCTATAAAAGCATGTTTTTTTAGTTTTTTATACTAAAAATTTATGAAAAGTCAAGTTTTGTATCTAAATAAGAATCTGCATATCTGCATATTTCAAGAGCAGGGTTAAATAAATAAATAAAGCTACTACAACTGGGATCAATAAATTCTGCATTGTGGCGAAGGCGCCAATGTGACACACATTTTTTAGTGCTAAAAAAAGGGGGGGGTCGCTTTTTGCAAATACCTCAACTATTGTAGATATCAGAAATCGAAGAAAAAATCTTTAAAGGGCAGGAAACGTCATAAAAAACGAAGCACCTCCCGGACCTCTACCATCAATATTTATAATTTTAATTTAGAGGTGAAAATATGTCTAAAAACGGGTGATGTGACTTCCGCGGGCGCCGACCATTGGGACACTAACAATGAAAATTATTAAAACCCATTAAATATGAATAATAATAAATAAAAAAATTCACATATCGTTTGGATATTTGAATAAACGATAATCTATTGGAAAAAATGTCCGTAATTTTTTATTAGATATGCTTTTGTTGATTTATGTTTTCTCAAGTTTTAAATTAACATAGAAACCCTGATAACTGCCAAACTAAAAACCTTAGATTTTTTTCACTTCATGGAGCTATTATTGAAAGTCTTTAGAAAATATCCCTGTTTTAAAATTATATAATTACATAGAAATACAAAAATACTTATATTATACAAAAAATATAGAAAAGTTTTTTCCTACATACCATATTTTTTTATTTTTTTTATAAAATTTTATTCATTTTTATTGGAAAGGGTATAGACGTAAATTTGAGGTGCCACAGCATTCACAGGCACCGCGACGTCCATATACGTCGATGTCCATCAACGAGTTAATATTTCGAATTTAGTATTCGTTTGATCGAATTTATAATTCGTTCTTTGATAATATAGTAGAAGTTGACAGGAATCTATGTCTTAGGGCAATATGTTAGGTAACGTTTCGAATTCGGAGATTGATGGTAATGCCACTTTTTACGTGCCTACTGTGCATATTATATAATTTTTTATTTAGTGAATCTTTACTTTAAATATTTCAAATTAAAAAATAACATCCTCCCTTTTTCCCCAGATATGAACTAACTTACATAGTGACCACTGAGTGATGGGTAGACTTATGTTGCTCTTCAACTCTAATTGCTGTCTCATTGACATAATCCTCCTGTGATGCCAGCTGAAAAGTATAAAAGTATTTATATATAATATGTTTATATTAAACTACGAAGCCCTAGAAGGGTCATGTCTGTATATATTTTTAAATTCAGATTTTAATCTCTGAATTAAGACTTTAATCTCTGAATTCAGACTTTAATCTCTGAATTCAGACTCGAATCTCTGAATTCAGACATTAAACTCTGAATTCAGACTCTAATCTCTACATTCAGACTTTAAACTCTGAATTCATACTTTACTCTCTGAATTCAGACTCTAATCTCTGAATTCAAACTTTAAACTCTGAATTGAGACTTTAATTTTTGAATTCATACTTGAATCTCTGTATTCAGACTTTAAACTCTGAATTCAAACTTTAAACTCTGAATTGAGACTTTAATTTTTGAATTTATACTTGATTCTCTGTATTCAGACTTTAAACTCTGAATTCAGACTTTAAACTCTGAATTCAGACTTTAATCTCTGAATTCAGACTTCAATATCTGAATTCGGATATTAAACTCAATTCAGACTTTAATCTCTGAATTCAGACTTTAATATCTGAATTCAGACTTTAATATCTGCATTCAGATTTTAATATGTGAATTCAGATATTAAACTCAATTCAGACTTTAATCTCTGAATTCAGACTTTAATATCTGAATTCAGATTTTAAAATCTGAAATCAAATATTAAACTCAATTCAGACTTCAGAATTCAGACCGATCTAAATTCAAAAATTAAGCTCTGAATTCGGACTTCAATTCTGAATTCAGACTTAAAATTCTGAATTCAGCCTCTAATATCTGAATTCAGACTTTAAACTCTGAATTCAGACTTTAATCGCTGGATTTAGACCTCAATTCTGAATTCATACTTTAATCTCTGAATTCAGACTTTAATATTTGAATTCACATTTTAATATCTGAATTCACATATTGAACACAATTTAGGCTTCAATCTCTGAATTCAGATAATAAACTCTGCATTCCGACTCCAATATCTGAATTCAGACTCCAATATCTGAATTCAGACTTTAAACTCTGAATCCAGACTTTAATCTCTGAATTCATACTTTAATCTCTGAATTCATACTTTAATCCCTGAATTCAGACTTTAATATCTGAATTCAGATTTTAATATGTGAATTCAGATATTAAACTCAATTCAGACTTTAATCTCTGAATTCAGACTTTAATATCTGAATTCAGATTTTAATATCTGAATTCAGATATTAAACTCAATTCAGACTTTAATATCTGAATTCAGACTTTAATATCTGAATTCAGACGTTAAACTCTGAACAGTCTGAACTTATGATTGTATGCCTAAAGATGGTTATATACGACATTGGAATGATTCTACGGAAGATCTGATGCATAACTTTCTTAATTTGATGCATCACTGATTATTAATTTTTTGCTGTGGATTATTTTCAAAATGAGTTTTTCTTGCACAACTTCCACTCTTTATTGCAGTTTTTGATATACCACCCCATCCCAACATTCCATAACTGATGTGTGACTCAACTAAAGAATGATATAAGATTTTCAATTCATGTCAATCAAGGATATTTCATAATATTTAAAATTTAGGGATGAAACATGTGATTATTTATACTATTTAAGGTTTTCGTCAATGTAAATACCACGATACTTTATAAACTCATTACGGGTAGTTTATCAAAGTTGGGTAAGGGTGGCCTGATATATACGACAGGTAAAAAATACGTTTTATTAAAATTTATTTATATCACCTTCTACTGTATCTTTCAGTAAATCCCAGAGACAATTATAATTCAAAATTTTTGCCCCATCTATCAAGTCGTGTCCCCTAATTATTTTTTCATGGTTTGTGCAGACGGTGTCAAGGGGGAAGGGGGGAAGGGGGATGTTCCCATGTTTTTAATTGATCAAACGATCAATTAAAAACATGGGAAAATGCCGTTTTTACGGCATATCTCGGTGGCTTTTGATTTTACACAAAAAAAATTGCTATCAAAAATGACGAGTATGACAAAATACACACGCTCGTGTAAAGCTGAGCGCAATCGTATCATTAGTTCGCTAGATATCTAGAATCGGCACCGCATTTTAGGACGATCACAATATTGAAAGAATGTATTGAATGTAAGAATGAAAGAATGTCAACCTTGTCTCCGGATATGAATCCAATAGAGCATATCTGGAGTAGCATTAAAAGTAATATGAATGAAAAGGAAGGACAAAAAATGGGCAATTTGGATGATTTAGTGAATGTGGGAAACAGGAAAACTATGAAGTTATTCCCCAGCAGTTTTTGCATAATCTGGTGAAGGGATATAAGAGTTGCAGCAGTTATAGGAGCTAGGAGATGCCCGACAAAATATTGAAATTTTCCTAATTCTATAGAAATTATGTACCTACCTATGCATTTTTTGTCAAAAAAATAATTTCGTATTTCGAAAGCAAGTTGCGTTTTATTTTAATTTGAGTCACCTTTAATGCAACCATGTATATTGGATTTTTGTCGTGAGTCGATTATCATCCTCGCGATATCACTGCATAACCAAGAAGTGGATTTTTTAAAGATAACCGAGTAAATTAGAGTATAGGAAATCAGCGCAAAATTCAAAAACAGTTTCGAGATATATACGGTCCATATTTATGCTATTAGTATTGAAATCCAGGCAACATGTCTCTTTATTAAAATGGGGCCATGTCGAACTTTCCAGAACGTTTGCATTCTCTTATTTACCACCCTGTACACACGTTATGTGAAATACCTAATTTTTAGTAGGTAAAAACAAAGCCTGGTAGACAAAGAATTGACCTAGCTTACAAACCAAACATAAATAGATTATTTATATCAAATGTTTCTGGGCTCATGTGGAGCAAAAGAACTCGGGAGGGTTTATCATGAGGAGGTAGCTTTCAAATATGGCGGCCCTTTAAAGTGGCCGCCCGACTGAATCTTCAAATTCAATTATCTTGAGATGGGATGGAGAAATCTTGAATTTCTTTTTTTTTTATAAATTTAGGTCAATAAATTAACTATATTGTATGTAATGTTTATGGCCAGAAAACCAGTATTTATCCGTATTGTTTGAAAAGCAAAGAACTGATTCATATGGTGTAGCCGCATTCCTTGCATGCAGCATTATTCTGGAATCAGCTTCTTCTTGATTGTAGACACAAGTACAGATTTCTTCTTGATTTGACAAAATCAAGTGACAAAATTTGACATTTGGCAAAATCATTTCTTCAAGTCAGTTTTTCTTATAAAATCACTGATTGGCAAAATTATGTCATTAGAAAGAGATTTATTCAATGAAAAATCCCGAAACCCACGTGGGCAGTTTATTTCTGTTTACTAGTGAATCAAATTTCTATAAGTTGATATTTAAGAAGTTACCATGTAAATAAAAGTCCCTATGAAATGTCAATTCATAGATTTCATGGTTAATTCACAGGCGTGTCTGAGGTTTTACAATGTAATTAATTCCGATATTTCAGTTCCATTTTACTCTAGTGTTACATTCTAGTGTACCAAAATTTTTCTAATCTGCGAATTGATCTTCTTGCATTAAACAATAGTTCTTTTTAGAACTGGGAAAATTCCTTCAGTTTTTTTTGCGTAAGTGAAACGTACAAAATTAGGGTTATGTTTATTTATTTGTTAAATAGAAAAAATTAAATATCTACTCCACTGGTGCCATTCTGAGATCACAACACTTTCTGGGGATATTTTAGAAATGGTACCAACCGAAGTATTGCCGGTTGCCTAACCACCACGTCACGTGGGTTTCGGAATTAAATGAAAGCCCTGTATGTACTTAGTTAGCGAATAACGTAATAATACATAAGTATTTACTTAGATTTGTATCAATAAATTTGTGGGTATTTATTTATATACGTGATAAACTCCATTTGTTTGTCAGTAGTAATTGCTCTAACAAGACGATAATTATTATTACTTAACGCTTGCTTGACTATTTGTAATTATGTCATTAGCTTATTTATTGATTTAAAGATTTTAAAACGAATTACTGCTGCCACATAATCGATAAATTATATTTATTTGCTTGGAATAAATAATTGCGAATTATATGCAATATCTCCAAATATGAAAATGTTGGCTTAGGCATAACATTGATTGTAAACTTTATAATAGTGTAATCAATATGATTTAGATACCCACCATATACCTAAATCGGAGAAACGTATATTATCTACTAAATAAATCGCTCTATGTCGACGAATTTCGATGTTCTTTTCGATCATTTTTTATAAAGGACTAAAAATGTATTCAAAATCACACACTTAATACTTTTCATGACGCAACGATTTTTTAGTCATCTTCGTCATTTGTTGCTGTAGTAGGTACCTAATGTAAACAAATTAATTGTTTCTTGGCGCAATCATCTGCTGCATATTAACAAAAAAGTTTAATAAACCAGCACCTGAACAGTATTCGTGCAGTACTGTCTTGGCAATTTAACGATAGGTGTTAGGACAAAATTTTGTCGAACAGCTGGAAATAAAATACCATAGCGTTGCTATTGTAACGCAATTTATCCGCTTCTGTATCCAGTTGCATTTGTCTCTTATTTAGCCAATTATAATTATTATTACTTACGCTCAGCGACAGCATTATACAAAGTGAATTAGCCCAAGATTAGTAGTAAATAAACTAACAGATTGGAAAAGCTTCAGATTAAAACTTGAAGAAAGTATTAAGTTGTCAGTGCCTCTGAGAAATGAAGAACAACTAGATGAGGAAGCAGAATCATTAGTTAATGTTATCCAACAAGCTGCATGGGATAATACTCCAGATATTATTCCAAGAATAAAAGGTAACAACTATCCCAAAGAAATCAGAGCTCTTATTTTTGGGAAAAGAAGGCTCAGAAGAATCTGGCATCAAACTAGATCACCAGCCGATAAAACTATATTAAATAATGCCACACGACAACTCAAAAGAGAGATTAAAAAAATCAAAGATAAGTCTATTACTAACTACCTAAGTGAACTGTCAACTGACTATTCACTATGGAGAGCTACCAAGAGGCTAAAGAGACCAATACAGCAGAACACACCAATTAAAAATACAGATGGTACGTGGGCAAAAAGTAATATACAAAAAGCCAACAGCTTGAAGAGACTTTGCAGCCGAATGAGGGAGAAAACACTCTCGACTGGGAGAATCTTACCCAGGAAGAAGGTGCAATCGGACCTGCTACCCCGAATGAAATAGCAAAAGAAATTAAAGAAAACATTAACCCGAAAAAAGTCCCAGGATTTGACCTAATTACGGGGGAAATTCTAAAACATCTCCCACCTAAAGCCATTGTAAAACTTACCTATCTTATTAATGCAACATTTAGATTAAAATATGTACCGAAGACATGGAAAGTAGTAGAAATGATAACGATTCCGAAACCCGGAAAACCACAAAATGAAGCTTCGTCCTACAGGCCTATCTCCTTGCTTCATGTAATATCAAAACTGTTCGAAAAAATATTTCTTAAAAGATTAAAACCAGTCATTGAAGACAAAAACATAGTCATTCAACTATAGATCAGGTCCATACGATCACAGATGTGATTGAAAAGTCGCTGGAGGAAAAAAAAGTTTCTTCTACCGTCTTTCTTGATGTAGCACAGGCTTTTAATAAAGTATGGCACGAGGGACTTCACTATAAATCAAGCAAGCTACCGCCTAATCAGTTCTCACAATTAATGAAGTCTTATATTGCAGATAGAACTTTTAGAATTAAGCAGGAAGACGCTTATTCTGAACTTAAAGAAATCAAGGCAGGAGTACCACAAGGGAGTGTATTAGGGCCAGTCCTTTATCTACTATACACCAGTGATATTCCTGAATTAGAGTATGACACGATAGCCACATTTGCTGAAGACACTGCTATAATGGTTGTAGGCAAATCAGCGCCTGGACTAAGCAATGGAGAATCAAACTAAATGAGAGTAAATCTGCCCATGTTAATTTCACAAACAAAAGAGACCGACATATCCCTGTTAGCATAAACGCATAAACAATATCCAAGTACCATATGCTGATACAGCAAAATATCTGGGTATAACACTGGACGCTAAGCTACGCTGGAGAGCTCATGCCAAAAAAAAGGAAGAATTAGATATCAGATTTAAAAAAATGTATTGGCTGCTTGGACGAAATTCCACGCTGTCAATATATAACAAAGTACTTTTGTACAAACAAATTCTCAGGCCCGTATGGACATATGGCATCCAGCTGTGGGGTTGTGCCAGTAAGAGCAATGTAGATATAATCCAGCGATTCCAAAATAAAGTATTAAGGAGCATTGTTAATGCTCCCTAGTATTGCAGAAATAGTGATCTCCATAGGGACATGGGAATGGACACCGTTAACCAGACCATCAGCGAATTCGCCTAAAGTCACGAACAGCGATTTCATCGTCACGTCAATGTCGGAGCCATCCAGCTCCTCGACAATACAAACCAGATTAGAAGGCTCAAGAGGATCAAACCCTTCGAGCTAGTATAATTTTGTTAGTGCAAAAGCAGAGAACAGTGCCTGTGTACATTTTAATATTAGTGTAATTAAGTATTAGAAAAATATAAGGAACACTAGTTAGTAAGTCCTTAGATATAAATTTTGTAACAGTAGTAAATTAGGTTAGAAAATTGTTACTCAATGATCTAAGTTCAGATCAGACTGTAATTACAGTAAATGCCATTGGTGTTTGTATAAAAAAAATTTAGCCAATTAAGCCAGGCGACAGGTCGGTAAATGATGCCAAAAACGTTTAAAAATAAGGGGTAAAATGTTTATGGCTTTAAACGCTTTATATGCATGTTGTGAAAATGTTCTTAAGTTTTCCCCCTCCACCGAGACGAGCGTTAGCAATGGCGACGCAGAGAAGGTGCAAAAATCAGTTTTCAGTTAATAACTCATTTTATATTCACCGTACGGCAAAAATAGCTATATACAAAATGAAAGCTGACTAAATTCTCTACAAAAAATCTCTGACACTCTTCTTGTCAGATATTTACAGGCAGTAGTCGCGTGTACTTGAGCAACTTTAAAACATTATGGAAAATATTGATCTCTACATAGAATTTAGCCTGAAAATACCGTCAGACTGAAGGAATACCAAGGATTATTTGGAAAATTATCGTACATTCTCGTACATACGTTATTTTTCACACTTTCCCTTAAGAAATAATAAAAAATGTTGCCGACTAAAGGCTAACATTTTTTTTTCATTTCAGACCTATTTCCTGTTACCGTATATGGTACATCGCATACAAAAGAACATCCCATACAAAAAAGATGGCACTAAAAGCAAAAGTACCAAGCCTGCCGAACGACCCCGTAGAATCTACAAAAACACAACTACCTACAAAAGCACGACTACAAAAACATGTAACTGTTACTGTGACGTTCGGTGAGACGATAGCGGTGACAATATCCCAGGAGAAGTTTTTGGCCAACGACAAAAACCAAAGCAGGCTCATCTCATTATTACATGAGAAACTTCGAGCTGCAGGAATCACAGTGAAGCAGGCAACAGAAGATGCAGACTCCCGAATAATGGATACCACAATTGAACTATCGTGCACCAATGATTCAGTGATAGCGTATTAGCGATAGAGGTATTACTGACGGTTTTGGCCTCATCTCTATAGAATGTATAACTTCTGAATCCACGAAAGAGAAAAAGACAGAACATGATTTACCCTTCCACATGTTTTAAAGATTCAGAAGAAGTTGCAGAGTATATACTATTTATCCACGCCTTCAGCGCCTGTGACACGATCTCTGTATTCTTCAGACAGGGAAAAAAGAAACTTACAAGACTGTTGCAGAAAAATCCTGAATTGCACAAAACGGTTCACGGCCGGGCAAGTTGTTATCAAAGCTTTGTACGGGTAAAACAGTGAGTACCATTTCTCTCAACGGATGCAGGATCCAATGGTTTGTAAAAGCGCTTGAAATCTTACATCGTGGCATCTACAGAAGAAGCAGCACGTTGGTGATTGGGGCTGGAAAAATTCAGCCAACGGATTGGCCCCTATCCCCACGTTGGATTCTGCCCGCAGGAGCTGTCAATGACAATTTCGTGCAAATGCACGAAATGCAGCAAGACACCTTGCAGCTGTACAGAGGCTGGCCTGCGTTTGTGGACTATATGTGGAAACTGCCTGCAGTCAATCCTGTAATAACGTTAAAATTCAGGAAGACACTCTGGGCTATGATGATCCCATCGACGTGATGTACAGCTTAATCAGTTCATGGTAGACGAGGACGACGATTTCACTAATTCCCATAGTGAACCAGACACGAAAGAGAATATGGAAGACACCCCTCAGCCATCTACCTCTGCAGAAACATCGGCGTACAGGGAATACATAACAGAACGACGTGTAATATTACCCAGAAGACGACGACTGAATTAACAACTTCATATTTTAAGTAAATTAGTAGGTTAATTGCATTTGTGAAAACATAATTTTCCAGATAAGTTCCCGCTCAATGTAATGACCAAAATTAGTTCCCAGGACTACAAATTGCAAAGGTTACATATGGAATCTGGTGGGCACAAATCAACGTTTCTGGATTTTTCTTGCATTCTTCAAAACGTACTCAACTTTACACGACTACCTGCTCTTTAAATATGCGTCTCATAAGAAATGTGTATAAAACTTTTTGTAGAGAATTTAGTCAGCTTTCCGTATTTTTACGATGGAAACAAAACGAGTTATTGATTGAAAACTGAAACTTATTTTCCACCTTCTCCGCGTCGCAATTGCCAACGCCCGTCTCGGTGGAGGTGGAAAACTTGAGAACACTTTCACAGCATGTAAATAAAGCGTTTAAAACCATAAAAAAAATTAAAATTGCTCGGGTTTGCTAATTTTTTTATTTTGATTTTTCAGTGCTACAGCGACGGCGTTATCAAAAGGAAACTATTCAATCCCGGGCTGATTGCTGAGCCGATTTGCGGGCTATGGGGACGTAATGTAATTCTTATTAACGTTTGTCACTTTTGGCACTTTATTTTACTTATTATGACCACTTAAATATCTAATCTAATTTTTGCTATTTAGAACGATTAATGTAAAATGGTAAAATTTAAATTAGGTATAAAATTGTTAAGTAAAATAAAGTGTCAAAATGACAAACATTAATAAGAATTACGTAGAAATACATACTTTTTTTTAGACTGATGTCAGATTTTGAATAAGCCAATAAGGCGATCGCTATATGTGTTTTGGTGGATTTTTAAAACTGAAAATAAAATTTAGTAGATTTTGAAAAGTAAAATTTCGAACTTTTGCACAATATTATCGATGATCTGTCTTATAAAAAAAGTCTGGTTCATATAGGATAATAAATATATTTTTTACACCTGAGTGTTTCCATTCTTAATTGGACACCCTTTTATATACATTGTAATTATATCATTTACAGGAATAAAAATTTATTAAAATACATTATATATACAGGGTGTCCCGTAATAACGTGTACAACGGAAGACTACAGATTCCTGGACTCAAAATAGATAGAATAAGACCAATTCACCGGTATCCTAAATCGCTTCGTTTGCCTGCTAGATGGCCTCAAAGTTTGTAAAAAAAAAATTAATTTTGTAAATAACCGGAATAGATTAATCCCTATCCCGATTTTGATTATTTTTGGAGTGTGGACTTTTGCTCCCTATCGACACATTTTGGTGATATACCGAGCGTTTTTTAATACTTATAACTCCTAGAAAATTGCTGTACGGTGAAAATATCCGTTCATAACTTTTTTCCTTTGGTGCAATAATGACAACTATTTTTTATTTGATAGGTGATACAATTTGAAAGCGATAACTCGTAGAGAATTGACGCACGGCGATAATATCCGTTCATAACTTTTTTTCCTTTGGTGCAATAATGGCAACTATTTTTTATTTGATAGGTGATACCGTTTGAAAGCTTTTAGGTATCTTATAAAATTTTTATCAAATTAGCGGTTTAGGTACAAAAAAATATTTTTTACATGTCCAACATCATCTTGCCACCCATAATACAATATTTAACGAAGTGCTAGTAGGCACTGATTTTGTAGGTTGGCGATGCATAAAAATATCACTGCTGTCAAGTTAAAATTTGTATTTTATGTCGCCGAGGGAATATTCTTTATTAATTGTCGTTGATTAACCATGGCGTATACAAATTCAGAACTAACTGACATGATATGTTTCTGCCACGGAAACTGCTGACAAAGTGTGAAGGTGTAAGGTGAGCGTTTTCCGAATAGGCAGGTGCCCAACCAACGAACATTCTCTGACATTTAGAGACGTCTGATGGGTGGCAAGATAATGTTGGACATTTAAAAAATATTTTTTTGTACCTAAACCGCTAATTTAATAAAAATTATATAAGAGACCTACAAACTTTCAAATGGTATCACCTATCAAATAAAAAATAATTGTCATTATTGCACCAAAGGAAAAAAAGTTATGAACGGATATTATCGCCGTACATCAATTTTCTAGGAGTTATCGGTTTAAAAAACACTCAGTATATCACCAAAATGTGTCAATGAAAAGCAAAAGTCCACTCCCCAAAAATAATCAAAATCGATTTATACCTATTCCAGTTATTTACAGAATTAAATTTTATTTTATAAACTTTGAGGCCATCTAGCGGCCAAAAGAAGCGATTTAGGATACCGGTGAATTAGTCTTATTCTATCTATTTTGAGTCCAGGAATCTGTAGTCTTCCGTTGTACACGTTATTACGGGACACCCTGTATAATTATTATTGTTGTGTGAATAGAAAATCCTAGGTATATCAAAATTAATATTTAGAAGTATAAGACTAAGTATAAGTATAAGTATAAGTTTATTAATGTGAGGTACCAAATTTAGATTAGAACAGATATAAAGGTTATTGGTTATAATAAGTAAGAGTTAAATGTTTTCATAAGTTTGAAAACACCAGTGTTTCCATTCTAAAAATGCCATTTTAAAACATAATTTTTGCTGACATTTAGATTAGATGCACGAATATTTAAACGATTCCTCTCTTTATTATTTCCCTTAAATAATACAAACACTACTTGCCATATTATTTTTTTATTTTTGTATCTGTGAAAATAGACTCGCGTGTAATAAAAACTATTTTATTTGCTGCGCTTAGTTTCATATTTTTTCGAAGGAAAGAATAATTATTACCATCCTGTTACAAACACCATAGAATTTTTTTATAAATTTTCCCAAAGTTTTAATTAGTTTCCTACTTTTCAAAGGTAAAAATCATTTCCACCCCGTACAAAACTACCCCTCATTCGCGCATCATTCTTTATTAAACTATTTTTTTACTTAGATTGTTCGGATTATTTTGAGTTTAATTCCTTAGTTTCATATTTTTAGAAAGAAATATTCCACCCGTCAAAAACTACCCCTGAGCACCATAGAATTTTTTAAATATTTTTTTCAGTTTTTTTGGATTGTTTCAAGTTGCTTCGCTTAGTTTCATATTTTTCGAAGGAGAGAACTTATTTTAACCCCCTGAAAAACTACCCTTGAACACCAAAGAATTTTTTCACCATTTTTCTCAGATTTCCCGGATTATTTTGAATTGCTTTTCCAAGTCTCAATATTTTTCGAATGAAAACTTTATCCATCCCCCTCGAAAACAACCCCTGCGCGTCATACAATTTTTCAAATATTTTTCTCATACAATTTTTTAAAGTTGCTGGGCATAGTTTCCTGATTTTCGAAGTAGTAAACATATTTTCAGCCCCTGAAAAGCTACCCCTGCACACCACCGAATAATAATTATACATAATAATTATTAATGATTATTTTTTACCCGATGCTGTGTTAATAAAATGTCCACTATATAGCCTACAACTTCGCCGATCCGGTAGTCAAGGCAATCGAATATTTCCCTAGGGTAATGATCGGATATCTCCCGTTGCTAAGGCAGAAACCCTAGATACGGAATATATTCAAGAAATCGAGATTTCAGTTGTTGTCAATAAGAGCGCCTTTGCTATTGGTACACTTTAATCATGTGACTGATGAAGGCGATTCTCATTATAATTCACGAATGGAATTGGCACGGAAAAATCGGAAATTTGGCGAACTACTTCTGGCAATTGAAGCTTGTAAATTCGCTGGTTCTATGACCTACGTCTACTGTGGCTGACAATATAATTAGTATATGATTACAATAATGATTTTGGGTAGTAAACTTACCAGGTTCATTTGTCTTTTACATTCTGTGTAAGGTGGAAAGTCATAAATGTACTCAGTACTTGTATATCGTTCATTGGTGACATCATGCGAAGGAAACAATAATTTACTAAAATAATAAGATGATTTATCTTGTGTACATTTTATTTTTGGGAATACTCACCTCTTGCCTTGTAAACTTAATGTCGATTTTGGGGATTTTTTATTCTTCCCCGCTTGCTTCATAGATTCATCATCGCTCTCTGTACAGTAACTTTCTTGTTTAAACATTCGTGGCTCACGAATTGTTCTGTAATATAATATGATCAATGGATTTGATGATATTTTGTTTCAGAATTTAACAACTTACCCGAAACTTTGCGTTGATGATGTTGATGTAGAACTAGCTAGTGGCTCAGTTTCAGAGTCAGACTCCTGATTTTTGCCCCTGATTATCATTCTGTAGTTCCGTATTAAGTCTGCAATAAAAACACATTCTTAATTAACCTTACATGTGAACGTGTGAACTAATCTATATTTTATTCAATATTTTAGTGAATTTACAGCTAGATATATAAATATATTAATTTTCTACTATGTTTTATTAAAGAAGGATATAAAGTAAATGTCTGGATATTTCAGAAGTACATTATTTATGTACAACCGTAAGCAATGTTAGCATGTCAGATGCTATCAATAAAATGAATCAACATTTGAGTAGGTACCGATTTAAACAAGTTTACAGAAAATGTGACGAAAACTCAGATGTCATAAATAAAACAGCTGCGAACTTGGTCATTAACGAGACCAACGTTAATAATATACATGTTGAGGATACTGACAGTGCTGTGAGACTAAGGGTAGCCTTAGACCATGAATTCAATTATAATTGCCCTTTGGAAACTACTGGGATATATGAATTTGCATTTTTCACCAGAGGCTGTTATGGACCCCGTCGCGTTCATAAAAAAAATTGGAGAATATTATTAGTGACTATTATTATTTGCTTCCGCGATGCGGCACAAGACTGGGCAATTTTGTAAGAGACATCGGTTCGCGATTACGGTGAATTTGGAGCTCTGTTTTTAAAACGTTATTGGGGTATTGAGGAGGAAAAGAAACTTTTCGAGAAAATAAAGTTCGATCAGTTTGAACAAGGCGCTCGAGCAGACTATTTTTTAAAAATTGTTAGAGAAGCCAGTTATTTAACACTACCTATTTTTGAAGATGAAGTGATGTCTACTGTGACGAATCATTTCTCACCTGAAATTCGACGAGGTGTTTTAAATAATATTTCACAGAATTTTGACGTTGAGTCATACTTACGGAAAATCGATAATAGGTACATATGAAAATAATTCAAATTGGAGAAATCAAACTCGCGAAACTGCCAGTGGTATACGAGTTAATATAGACTCGTATACCAAATTACCAATGATAATAGTGATCGCCAAAATCGGGAAAGTAATTCTGAAAATGATCGTAGAAATAATACCAACAATAGAGCGAACATTCGGCTGTTACAACAATGTTTAATACTTATGTAGAAGATCTTTTAATTGAAACTGAAGGTACCATTAGACCAGGTATGGGCAACCTTTCCTTAGCTTAAGGCGTAATTTCGAGACTTAATCAGATCGCGGCCGTAGGTAAGAAATAAGTAGGTACCTAGTAGTGAATAAAAAAGCCACAGAAATTCACACATTTTTTTATTTATTAATTATAATAGCATAATTAGTACGTGGCGGGAAAGATCACTCTCTCAAACTTCTTTTCTGGGCACAAAAGTTCTGCAACATCTACTAGGCAACATCTATTGACCGTATGCGGATATGTATTGTTAAGAAGTAATGAGATGACACGCGCGCTGAGCGGTTTATATATTCCCCCAATAAGTATCTAGAATACTTTCGATCGTACGAGACTCCTTCAAATGCACGAGTGGCCTCCCGAATGTTTATCTGTTTGTCTCTTTCTAACGACTAATTTTGACTCGATCTGTGGCGTTCCACTGCGTACGGTTAATAATATTATTTATCGATTTGAATTGATATCGCTACTTGAATTTTCTGGTTTTGCGATCATTGCGAATGAATGGTTTTGCGATCAACAAACAAGAAAGCTGGATAGCACGTGTATTGTTTATTTTACTTTTTTTTAAATGCGTTTGTTGATGGAGCGTGTTAGGGGCTCCCAGGCAGTGTGTGTCCCGGTGCGCTTCACCGCCTGGCCCTATGGTAGCTACGCCCCTGATAATAATAATAATAATATATTTATTGTCCATTGGACCAATTTACAATGTCAGGGGACTCGTCCAAGAGGAGACCAAACTATAATTATCGATAATATAGTATATAATATTACTATAGAATAATCAATTAATCATACAATATAATAAATAAGTAAAACATTAATATTAAAATAAAAAACAAATGAAACCTATTAATAGACCAAACACAAATTTTTAATGTGTGTTGCAAGTATTCATCTACACTGTAAAACATATTATCGAGTTTGTACAACAGTTTTAAAATTTTTTAAATTATTGACCATATTATTTGGTAACTTATTGTAGGTATAGTTTATTGCCCATAAATTCAGGATTCTTTCATATAGTGACAAATTGTGTGTAGACATTAACACATTATGCTGACCGCGTGTATAATAGTTATGGTTATATTTAATCAACATAAAATAGTCAATGTTAGTTTTAGTAAGCACTAACATTTCCAAGATATATGCATGCTATTGGCAATATTTGCAGCTCTTCAAAATACATTCTGCAAGAGGTACACCTTGTAACCCCGACTAATGGCATATTTTTGCAATTTAAATACTCTCTCGGTGTGGTGAGATGGACCCCAAAAAACTACGCCATAATGACCCTTGCAAAAAATTGTGCATAATAATAAGACAGCAATATTCTTCTATTTGTAATACTTCTTAATCTTTATAGTGCGAAACATAGACGATAACTTTTTACATAGTTAACTAATATGTGTTCCCCAATTTAGTTCGTTATAAATATAAATTCCCAAGAATTTTGTAGATGAGACTTGTTCCAAGGACTTGCCATTTATTCTAAGCAGATGTGATTCGTTGTAATTTAAAATTATGGGAGTAAAATTAATAAAAACCGTTTTATTTTCATTTAGTAATGTTGCGGAGAGAATCGAGCACAAATATTGAAGGTGGCTGGATTTTGTTGACGAACAAAACGTGTCACTTAATTTAATTTGTTGTTGTCAAAATATTGCATTAAAAATATATTGTACATATATTCGTTGTACATTACATTGCATTTTGTGGTGTAATAAAGAAGTTACAGTCCATTTAAATAATTCGTCATTCAATAGTCTCTACCTACCCAACAAGTAACAATTTATTTATCACTTTGATACACAATGATTTAATTTGAGTGATGAAT
This sequence comes from Tetropium fuscum, assembly GCA_964058915.1. Lineage (NCBI taxonomy): Eukaryota > Metazoa > Arthropoda > Insecta > Coleoptera > Cerambycidae > Tetropium > Tetropium fuscum. The sequence goes on from CAXKVY010000305.1 coordinate 301,260, forward strand.
CCTGAATTAGAGCATGCATGTCATTATTTGAATGCAAAAGAGAATTATCATCTGCGAGCATGAGTTTTTGACAATATTTGGAAGATCATTTACAAATAGTATAAAAAGAATAAAAATAAGAGGCTCCAGAACAGAGCCCTGAGGGAGACCGTTAGATATAAGTAATTTTTCTGATCTTATACCTCTTATTTCTACCAGTACGAGTAATCAATAACCTAACAACGCCAAATAATAAAAATCAAAGACAGTAAAATCCGAGAGACAATAGAAGCACACCCTGATGACCCATATTATCTCCCCCGACTGTTGGCGAAATCTAAACCCCCTATTCCAACGCTAATCACAGCCCGTGGTGATGAGCAAACAGATGCGCAGAAGGCCGAGTGCTTTTCTCGATAATTTGCGATACAATTTACACCTAACGAAATAGATCATAGAGTCAAGCATATAGCCCAGAGGTATGTCAATAACAGCCTCAACAAAACCACCCTGAATTACAACCAGGAACCAATATTGTTTAGCCCTGAGCAATTATATAGTGTAATCGCTGCAATTAAAAAGAGAAAAGCACCTATAATATTCCTAATTTTGCAATTAAAAATATCCCGCACCTTCCCGCAGTAATGTTCCTAGTTAACCTCTTCAACTCATGTCATCACCCACTATCCCACATCTTGGAAAACAGGCAAGGTGGTCCCTATACATAAACCCAATAGATGCCACACCGATCCAGCTTGCTACAAACCTATTAACCTGTTACCCTCCATAAGCAAGCTCTTCGATACTCTCATCCAATCCCGAGTATTGAAATTCGCAGTGACACAGAACGTCATGAGATAATTCTAATGCGGATTCCAAACTCATTGGAATTGGTTGGTCCATTGGTCGCACATATCACAACCAACCTGAATCGAGGTCAGTTCACAGGGGTTGTCTCCCTAGTTCTCGAAAAAGCCACAAATCTGGCATACTGGACTGCTATACAAATTACACCTCGCAATATATCCGATTCGTATAATAAAAATTATTCAATCATACATATCTAATCGACAATTCGGAGTAGCAGTCAAAAAGGATGCTTCCCAACCCCGCCCAATGCTTTCAGGTGTACCGCAGGGCTCATCACTAGGACCGACTCTATTTAACATATATAGGTACTCACGATTTTCCCAACCCCACAGACCCACTGACTAATGTTGCATTATACGTAGACGACACAGCCACAATTGTTAAGACGACGAGCCAGCCACTATTACAAAGACTCATGCAATAGCACACAGACAACACAGTGACCTTATCAGAAATGGGGACTGAGAACCGACGAAGCCAAGACACAAATTATTATATTTTCAAGAAATGAAAGTTGCCAGGAGCCACAATTTGCACAAATAACCTAAACATCCAAAATATAACAATACTCAAATACATAGGTGTAAACATAGACAGAATATTCCGCTTTACCACTCATGTAATACAAATAATAAACAAGACCAAATACCGTCTATATACCTAATACGGCAACATTATTAAAACACTCGTCTACACCAACAGCATTATTAATATACACCGCCTACATAAGACCAATTCTAACCTGTGCGGCAGCGGTTTGGTACCCGTGGGTTCAAAACAAAACTTTAAGATTATAAAATATAAAATATAAAATAATTCAAAACAAAACTTTAAGATTAGCAACTAACACCAGATTGAGCTCTCGAACTAAAAACATCACACTTCATCAAATGACTGGCATGCCTATACTCGATTCATACATTGAAAATAAACTCATACCAGGATTCGTACAACGGCTGAACATCCACACTAACCCTACCATCCAATCATCCCTTATCCCGAAATTCCGATACCCACCCAAATATTCCTCCCGGAACTATATCTACACCCCATAGCGTCCCTAAACCCCCATAACTAACAGACATATACATAGAAAAAATAAAAAAAACAAACAAAACAAACAAAAAAAGCCATGCAAAACAAAAATAACATAACGCAAGCATGAAAAAAAAAACAGAAAATGAAAATAACGCAACAAAGTAGCAAAAATATAATACTGAAAGAGGCACAAACAGATAATAATAAAATAAAATACAACAAAAGTAGACGCCCACAAATAGCATAGGTTAAGGATTATGTAAACGCTTTTTAGCCCACGCATCATGTAGTACTAAGATATTAATATTAAAATAACCGCTTAAATCCTCCCCTCCCACTTAAAACCTATTCAACCCTAACATCGGCCAGTCCACGAACAACGCTATTATAATTCACGCCATTTCACCCGGCCAAAGTATTGGGAACCGAATAGAAGCCAAAGCAAAATAGCAAAATACAATGCGTAGAGCACGAGGATTGAAGGTGGCTGGATTTTGTTGACGAACAGAACGTATCAATTAATTTAATTTGTTTTTGTCAAAATATTGCATCAAAAATATATTTCGTTGTACATTACATTGCATTTTGTGGTGTAATAAAGAAGTTACAGTCCATTTAAATAATTCATCTTTCTCTACTACTCTACCTACCTAACAAGTAACATTTGTAGACTCTACCTACCTAACAAGTAACAATTTATGTATCACTTTGATACAAAATGATTTAATTTAAGTTGTGAATCCTGAAAAAAGTATACTAATACATGTCATTATTTAAATTCAAAAGGGAATTATCATCTGCGAATATGTGTCATAGACATTTAGCAGATCATTTACAAATAGTATAAAAGGAGAGGCTCCAAAACAGAGCCCTTAGGGACACCGTTAGATATAAGTAATTTTTCTGATGTTATACCGCTTGTTTCTACCAGTACGAGTATTAGTACTAGTAACAAATGTTGATTAGATTTGTAAGAGGAATCAATATAATGTATCTAATTGCATGTAGAATTTTTATATCGATATGGTAAATATCTTTAGAATTAATTTTATCCCTGCGTCAGTACATAGGTCAGGCGTATACGTTATCCTTTGTAAATAGCTTCTGGTTTAAGGTTAGGTAGGCGAAGAAGAACACCTTTATAGGTATAAAAAATGTAACTTACCCCTCATGGTTATTATTGAAAACAATATCATCAACAATTCTTCAAAACGAGATGATTAACTGAGAAATTAAATATGAATATGTGAAAATGTATGTGCTAGCACTTAAATATTCTGGCTAGTTATTTCTGCGATTTTCAATTTCACGGCACTGTTTTTTAGACGTAATATTATTGTCATTATCACAGAAACCTTATATTAAACCAGACTTAAAGTAATTGTAATACCTATGTCTAGTACACACAATTAAGTACGGACGCTTATTTGCTTTGCTACACGCTGCGATATCGCGTTCGCCACGACCCGAAGTGGAAGTGATGAAATTCTTCAATTTAACATTTAGTTATACTCTTCGGCAGATAGTGCATACATGAGATAAGGATAATTATTTTCCTTGACATTCACACAAAATATTTTTTATTCCCAATGAAATACTCATTTAGCAATAGGATATAACATGTAGTTATATTTCCTGGAATTTTCAATGCCATTTTGCAGACAAGTTGTTCTGGAATGCAATTTCCTGTTTACATAGGGTGCCATTGAAATCGTGATTATTAATAAAACTCGTAAATATTTTTCTATTTACTCGTTTCATGACGTTCGTTAATGTATTTCTACGTTTTAATCTCACTGAAAGTAACCTAAATAACCCAAAAGTGACGTGACGCACTCGAAGTATTTCAATGCATTTCATATCTCAATTTAGGTTCCGTAATGTGGGGCGAGTTCGAACGGGTTTGGTAAATTCAAACCCTCCGCTATTATTCCACAATTATGTGAAACGAACAGGTATTTTCAAGTTTCACTGACCACCTGTGGCACCTGTGGCTTAAAGAACACATTAAACTAAGTGCATTGTTGGTAGTAACGCTTCACTACTAGGTAAAAATTTTGTTAATTTTATAAATGTATACGATATTTCACACATTTATTTATGCGCTGCAAGGAAACCATTGTAACTTCGATCTATGACGTTAAATTTACTTGAAAACTTGTATCAATATTCTCTTATATCTCTTCAAGATTTGTGAAAGATCTTAAAGCTATATAATAAAAACTATAATTTAGAGAGCGAGGCGAATTCGAACATGGTTAGAATCTATAATTCTAAATCTTAGTTGGAAAAGGCATTGAAAGCTCTCAAGGATAAAAAATGACGTATAGGCGTGCTTCAGAGCGTGCTTCAGATATTCCCATAGCAACCCTCTGCGATAAAAGAAAGAAAAATCATCCCTTCCCTCCTGCAGGTCGTACAGCATTAGATAACTGATTTTGGAGAGCTCAGCCTATTATCAGGAATTCAAAAGGCGGCAGAGTGGGGATCTCCCCTTACCAGAGCTGATATCCGGGTGTTGGTCAAACAATTCCTTGATGCTGAAGGTAAAACGATTTATAAATAACATGCCTGGTTTGAGAGGACACAAGACTTGGACGGAACGTATATGTCAGAATATTAAACGTTGTCGAGCTGATCTGAGCACTGACATTATCAATGATTGACTTTGATAATTTGTCAAAAACGTCGTCTGCCCTCTGGAATTTATAATACATTTCGTGTCGTGTAAAACGTAACATCCAGTATGATAAAGCACACCCTATTATTACACACCTAAAGTTTCCTATTAATCTGATTTCTATCCTGCATAATGCATGTTTTTATCCATGCATAAAAACGGGGTATCGATTATAGTTTTTCACCGACTTTATTCAATTCCAGCAAAATTAATTGAAAAATGAATGAAGTCTAACGGTCCAGTTAAATTAAACAAACATCAAAGTCAAGGTAATATTTATAAATTTAAAATAAGTATAGATAATAATATCTAGCAACTCTCGGTATTACAGTCACAGATAACTGAGACTGAACGACTGAGACCGAACCAATATATAAACCACGACTGAACAGTGAACATTTCCTACCAGCACCATACCCCACTACGCTTCAATGCTACAGCTGTGTAACACAATTGAGATTATCTACTCAATTGTGGCACTGGCACTGATATTATCAATGACTACTTTGTTAATTTGTCAAAAACTATACAAAATGTGCCACCGTGTAATGTTCTAAACTATGATGAGACGAACCTCTGTGATGACCCCGGTAAAGCCAAATTAGTTTTCGAAAGGGGAACGAAATATGTTAATAGAATATTGGATTCTAGTAAATCGAGCACATCGATAATGGTTGCGTCGTTGGATCAGGAAAAATGTGGCCACCATATATTATGTACAAGACGCAACATCTGTATCCTACATGGATTGAAAATGATCCGATAATACTGTTTATAATCGAACCAAAAGTGCCTGGTTCGAAGGAACTGTATACGAAGACTGGTTCGAGAGAGTAGCGTTGCCATAATTTCGTAGAAGCGAAGGCCAAAACAAATGTATAGGAGTCAATTTGTCCAGTCACATTTCAATATGAGTAATACAGCTATGTGAAGAAAACAAGATCAGGTTTATCCTTCTGCCACCAAACGCAACGCATCTATCAACTAAAGGTTGTTGTTGCGTTCTACGCTCCTTTTTTTAACGGAATGGAAACAGCAAAATAGGGGCGTTCTTCCGAAATCTGAATTTCTTGAATCTGAAGAGACTTTTTCATGATGTGGGACTTAATGCTGCCAATATTCTTTCCGGTTTCAGGGCCTGCGGAATAATTCCCTTTGACAGAAAATAGTGTTTTAAAAAAAACTTCCAAAGCTTACCCATGATCAGCTGACCCAGCATGACCCAGCCATGAACAAGCGAAACATATTGAAAATGATTTTTTTTATAAAAGAATCAAGGACACTGAAAAACGAAACAAAAAATTAATGCTGCACCAGGAAAGGGAATCACAAAACGTGATTGAATTTAACTTCTACTTGAATGGAACAAAGTGCCTCTGAAGATGAGCCACATATTCTTCAGTCTGATATGAAGGAAGACAACAATGTCGAAGACTCAGATCATAACCTTGATCCAGAGTGTAGTGTTGAAAATGTTAATAACAATTGTAGTACTAAACGACCTTGTTTTGTTTAATTTTTAAATGCCCTAAAAAAAGAGATATGTTTTTTATTGGCAAAATCACTGATGTGTTCGAAGGTCAGCCTGAGAACCTCTTGATTAATTTTTTGAGACAAACAAAATCCTAGAATTTTGAATTTTTTTTATTATCCAGAAGTGAAAGTCCCTATTCATACAAAGTGATATAATAATGATATTACAATCACCAACAGACGTCAGAAGAAACCAATGGTCATTTAAAAATTTACCAAAAGAATGTGTCATAGTGTAACCTCCATGATTTTTTGTTACTGAATAGAATCAAGTATTATTTTTTGTTGCTATTAAATCAAACTATAACTAAATAAACTATAACTATATTTAAATAAATATAAGGAAGCTGTTTTTCACTTTGAAGTAAAGTATTTTATAGCAAAATGTGTCCTTTTTTTGCCGTCAAGGGCTCTATTTAATTTTCAACAAGGAAAGGAACGAATACGAAATAATACGAAAAACCGGAAATAAAAAATCTGACATTCCGAGAGTAATTAAATGGAAATATAATTTGCTTACTGGAGGCGTATTTTTCAAAGTCGCAAATGATTAATTTAGAGTTGGTGCTTTTCCGTTTTTAATTTTATTCCATTACTTGGTGGTTTTCTGAAATAAGAATCAACTTCATGCTTTTACCACTCGAACGCTGCGTTAGCTCAGTATTACGTCGTCTGCCCTCTGGAATTTATAATACATTTCGTGTCGTGCAAAAAGTAACATCCAGTATAATAAATTAATTTTGCCGTTTCCTATTAATCTGAATTTCTATCCCCGATTCATAAAAACGGGGTATCGAATATAGTTATTCTCCGACTTTATTCAATTCCAGCAAAATTAATTTAAAAATGAAAAGTCTAACGGTCCAGTTTAATTAAACAAACATCAAAGTCAAGGAACATTTATAAATTTCAAATAAGTATAGATAAAGTATTGAGCAACTCTCGGTATTACAGTCACAGAGGACTGAGACCGAAACAATAGATAAACCATGACTGAACAGTGAACACTTGCTACCAGCACCATACCCATATCTCAGTATTACATCGTTTGACCTCGACACTATTTGGGAAAAAACCCAGAACTCTGGTCCTATACGCTCGTACTGGAACATTAACATTTCCAATGGTAAAAGTTTAAAACATAAACAGTTTCTTAACGAAAATGTTATTTCTCGTGATCTAGCAAATATTTGTCAACCAAACTATATCATCCGGAGCTTCAACAAATATTAAACCCTTACAACTTTTCATTGGTTATAAAATTAGTTCCCTTAAATTTATTTCTATCTTTAAAATAAGCAGTTGGTGGAGCCTGGAGCCATCTGCTTTACGCCTGCTAGAAGTGGCCATCTTTCTCGGCGTTCCTTTTCTCTCCAACTCGCTCAGACTCTGACTCTGGATTCTCCCGGTTGCGTAAATGCATTGTTTACCACGATACAGCGGACCTTGTTTCTGTATACCTGACTGTAGAATATGACTACATTAATCACCAATAGCTAATACGATTTTCTTGCAGCACTCGTCAATGCATCACGTAGTATGTTACAGTCAATATGTTAATATTACAATAAAGTAATGTCGACGTGTTTCGGCAGTACGTTGAAACGCTGAGCCGCCCGTGGTAAACAACGAATTTGTATTGGACGATTATTTTATTAGCATTATTTCTCGTTATAGAAATAAGGTCCGCTGCATCGCGGTAAACAATGAATTTGTTTCGGAGGCACTACTTCATTTGCATTGTTTACTGCGATACAGAAATAGGGTCCGCTGTATCGTGGTAAACAATGAATTTGGTTTGTGCTACTTCATTTGCATTGTTGACTACGGTACAGATATAGGGCCCTCTGCACCATGGTAAATAATGAATTTAAGCGGTTGAAAATTTGCATAGCAGATGTGGGAGCGAGCGTAGAAGTCGACATTATTACTTACATTATGACTTACCGATAAAACTTGTTCGGATATGTCTTTCTACCTGTTTCTGAAAAAAGTTTTAAAAACGCTTTTAAAAAAGTGAAACAGAACAATAAATAGTTCGTTTTTAAATTCGATTCTGTCAAAATTATCTAAACACTAGTTACGATGCCCTAACCCCTAAGTCCTTAAAGCGACACAATATAATGAGGAAAACATCTTATAAAAAATAATAGGAATAAAAAATGTTATATGTACACTGCAAAGATAATTAACAATACTTTAGTCTTAAGTTAGGACGGTAATGATAGGATAAGGTATCAAGTTACAATCAGCATATTATTATTACGTTGCTGATTGTTCTAACATGGAATTTACGATAAATATAGCTCAAGTTTATTTAAACGTATTTTGGAATTTAGGATGTTTGATAGTAAAGTGTTTTGTGGTTAACTATCAAGATTATCTACAAATATTTGAGGACACTTATTGGTATAATTCAAAGCGATACCTGCTAGTTAGGTTTGAATAATGAAGCACCTTATATTAATTTTTGTAACAACAGCATTATGCTTGGTAAGCAAACATTGACTAACATTATTTGTTGCATTGTGGGTAATTTATATGTAATTTCAGGGGGAAGATCTTCAAGAATTTAATAGACCAAAGGAAAGACTTGTTGGGGCAAACAACATTTACCCGTTTACGTTACCTTATGTGGTCGCTTTAAACATTTCAGGAAACGGGAACAACCTGTGTGGAGGGGCATTGGTATCTGTGAATTATGTTCTAACTGCTGCAAATTGCACATACCAGTAAATATTTATCTTATGCGTTTATTTAGTATGATATGACAATGTTTTAATTTGAAAATCCACTTCAAGATGAAGAAAATAATAATTGCAGGTCTAACTCCAAATGAGCTTTTAAGTGATGATTTTCTGTTTTGGTAAAGATTCGTTAAAACATTACTTACAGCTGTTGTAAATTAATAATATAAGATCTAATATAAGATATTGTAAACGGCACTGAATGAATATACAGACCAGTCAATTTATACATAAAAATCCTTGTTGTTGGGTCGACACGCCACGTTTGTAGCTTCAAAAGCACAGGTCTTTTAAAGCTACAAACTGAGCTGCGTAATACCCAAAGAACAACGAAATTATTGCACTCGTTCTTGCTCAATATCTCCTAAAGTATGCGTCCTACTCACTATTCTAGTCAACAAGCGCCATTTTGATGAATTTCTCTTTGCCTTTACCGAAAATTATGATTTAGGACTCGTTCGATTCGGAGTGACACTTAGAAACATTCTGAAAAATTTGAAAGTAGGACCGGTAAAAATTACAAAAGTTTTAAACCATTTATTAAAAAAAAGGGGGATTTGGTTTTTTGCAAATATCTTTAAAACTATTGCAGATATCGGAAATCTTTAAAGAGCAGGCAAGTCCCCTAAAAATGTCGTCCCAGAACTTTATCACCAACATTTATAATTTTAATTTAGAGGCGAGAATAGGGTTACAAACGGACCTCCGCGCGCGCCGACCGATTTGGACACCTTAACAATAAAAATTATATTTAATGGGTTTGAAACCCATTAAATATGAATATTAAGATACAAATAAAATCACATACCTTTTGGATACTAGAATAAACGATAATCCATTGGAAAAAAAAATTTCCCGCATTTTTTTATTAGACATGCTTTTGTTAATTACTTACCTTATTTTCTCAAGTTTTAAATTAACATAAAAACCCTGATAATTGTCAAACTACAAACCTTAGAGTATTTTCTTGAGGCTTTAGAAAAATTTTCCGTTGTAAACATTCACAAAAATGTATTTCCAAAATCTACCGATACTGCCCTCCATGTGGTAGCAAGTCGGATTGAGAAATCCCTGGATCATAAGGAATCCACCCTGGGTGTATTCATAGATATAGAAGGTGCGTTTGACAAGACCACCTTTCCTAAAATTACAGCGGCCCTATCACATAGGAACGTTCCTCATATTGTGAGCAGCTGGATGTCCAACATGCTCTCTAAAAGAGCAGTACAAATCAGTGCAGGAGACACTGTCATAAGAAAACTGGTTGTGAAAGGCTGTCCGCAGGGAGGTGTTTTATCACCACTGCTATGGAATCTGGTTCTTGACAGCCTCCTCAACCACCTCAACGTGGAAGGATTCTAAACAATAGCATACGCAGATGACTTAACGATACTGCTTAATGGAAAATTCGAAGGAGCCCTCTGTCAGAAAATGCAGATGGCCCTAAGAATAATCGAAAATTGGTGTGAGGAGTATGCCCTATCCGTCAACCCCAGGAAGACGGAAATGGTACTCTTTACAAGGAAAAGAAAACTGGAGCCAATGAGAGCACCTGTTCTCCTAAACACAGTACTAAATTTTGCACCACAGGTGAAATACTTGGGGGTAACTTCCGATGCTAAATTAAAGTGGAATCTTCACCTCGAAAGAAAAATAAATAAGGCCTACTTATCATACGAGCAGTGTCGCAGGACCGTAGGGAAAACCTGGGGAATGAAACCCAGGGTGGTTCTGTGGATTTACACTGCTATCATAAGACCAATGTTGGCCTATGGAGCTGTTGTCTGGTGGCCCAAGAGTCAACAAATAATAGCAAAACTCAAGCTACGCCAGGTACAAAGAGTTGCCTGTCTGAGCATAACCGGAGCCATGCGAACAACACCAACGAGAGCAATGGAGATAATGCTGTGTCTTCCACCGCTAGATATACATCTAGTAGAAGTGGCTTTGACTACCATGACTCGCCTCAAATCCGTTGGCATACTACCAAACGCAAGCTGTGGCCAAACTAGAAGCCGCCTGTGGACTGAGGCTGTCAAAAAGATACCCCTTTTACAGGCATGTGCAGATGGTATTCCGCCTCGGCTTGTCTTTGATAAACCTTACACCATACATACTACTGGTGAAGACGAGGCCGGCGTTGAAGGTGTAAACTATGTCTTCACGGACGTATCAAAGAAAAAGGCTGGAAAAAGGATCCGCACTCCGGACAAATTCCAGATTCCAGAACAATAAACAATTGAGCTTTTAACTTAAGCTCCAACTCGATTTCTTATTTATTTTTTGAATATTATTTGCAAAATTTCTCTTAAAAATTTATTTTAGCTCGAAATGTATGTTCTTTGTAATAATTAGATTATTTCATCAGATTTCCTTTTACAATTTTTTTTGGGTAATAAAACACACGATGAATTTCATATATTTATTAATAGACTTCATTCTTAATATGTGCCTTACTTGATTGTTGAGTTATTTGGTTATCATTAAAAACTCATTTAGTTATAATTTGCAGAGATATCTACAAAGACAAATTTTGAACATTATGTGATAATGTTCATTTTATTTTAAAATCTTATTATACATTCTCTTAAAATTACTTTTAGTTTATAAAATACTTATAAGATAAGGCTACAAATCTCAGAAAATATGATATTTTGGTAATTATTTAATTAAATAATTGAATTAAATAATTCAGTGAATGATTGAGTTAGAGCCTCAGCCTAGATTTAAAGCTCAATTTGTTTATTGTTTAACGGAGGATAGAAAAGTGTCTTTATCCTATCTCTAATAGTTTATAAGTTATTTAAACTTTAAAACCTTACAAAAATTTCTTTTCGAGATAATTTTATAAATAATTTTAAGGAAGTTTGAAGAAGTTCTCAATTTGTTTATTGTTTCACGGGGGATAACAAAGTGTTTTTGTCCTATTTCCAATAGTTTATAAGTTATTCTAATAACAATGATGAAAAATTGTAAGAAAGTGACAAACATAGAAATACAAAATACTTGAAATTATATAATTAATAATTTAATAATAAGAAAACGGAGTAATCTCATCTCATCTCATCGGAGTAAAATGTCCTCGACTGTTAATGACAAAGTGGCAAAACAAAATTTTTGGATCTTTTCTAAAGCCTTTCAAGAATAGCTCCAAGAAGTGAAAAAAATTTAAGGTGTTTGGTTTGACAATTATCAAGGTTTTTATGTTAATTTATAACTTGAGAAAATAAGTTAATTAACAAAAGCATATCTAATAATTCAAGTTTATTCATGTAGCCAAAAGGTATGTGAATTTTTTAAATTATTAATATTCATATTTAGTGGGTCAATATAATTTTTATTTTCAAAGTGTCCTAATCGGTCGGCGCTCGCGTATGTCACTATACCCGTTTTTTAGGAAGTTTCCTGCTTTTTAAGGATCTTTTTTTCGATTTCCGATATATTCAATAGTTTTTGAGATATTTGCAAAATCCCCTTTTTTTACTAAATTGTTTATTATAACTCTTGTAATATTTACCGACACCACAAATTTTTCAAAAAGTATCTAGATGTCATTCCGAATCCATGAGCCCTAAATCATAATTTTGGGAACAGGCTAAGAGAAATTCACCAAAATGACACTTGTTGACTATACTGTGCTGAAAAAGTTCTTCTGTCCTACATGACCTTTTGAAAGGTCAGATATAAATTGTCAGTCTAACTAGATAAATAATTTTGTTTATTATTCCAGGGCAACGAGCATCGAGGTGGTAGTGGGGGCATACAACATAACCCGGAACGAAGCAACACAACAACGTCTAATTACGTCGAATTTTACAATTCATCCAGACTGGGATAGCGCTACTGGAGCAAATGACATAGCTTTAATAGCACTGCCCCAACCGGTAAGGACCACTTCATTCATAAAAACAATTCCAATCGCCACCGAGGATGATACGGAAGACCTCGTAGGCAAAACAGCCTTCTTGTCCGGATGGGGAAAAACACACAGTACTTCAGATCAATATTCTGATATTTTATTAAGACTTGATATAGAAATTATAGAAAATTATAACAGCACGTGTGATGAAGCATTCGGCGATAAAATTCAGGACACAAATATTTGCGCTAATGGTTATGGTCCTACCAATATTTGTATTGGAGATTATGGAGATCCTTTTGTCTTGAATGGAAATTTGATTGGATTGGCCAGTTTTAGCCATGGAAACTGTAATCTGGGGTTCCCGAATGTTCTGACTAACGTAGTAAAATACAGAAGCTGGATCGCAACATATTCTGATGCTCCTATAGAATAATAATGTAAAATTTAATGAGATGGTAAATAAAACATACTGAAATATTAGCACACATCTGGAATCTGGAATTTGTCCGGAGTGCGGATCAGAGATCCGCTGTACTTAGGCCCCATTGGGCTCCTTGTGCTTCCTCCGTGAGGGAAATGTCTCCCTAGGCCATCGACCAGCCTAATGTTGTACAAAAGGTGATGATGTTACCCAGGGGCATTTCCCTCAAATTGCATTTCCCTCAACGTTCCCCCAATATGGATTCTCTGGTCGATGACACGGCGGAACATTCACAAACTACATGCTCGATCGTTTCATCTTCTTGTTCACAGCCTCTGCAGATGGGTGTGTCACTTTGTCTCATGTTATAGAGGTGTTTCCTTACCCGGCAGTGTCCGGTTAGGATTCCTGTAAGAAATCGCAGTTTACCCCTGGACATTGCCAGATAGTTCCTCGCCGTCTCTTCGCTGGGATATCTCAAGAAATTTCTGGCCAGCTGACAGCTACTTGTTTCATCCCATAACGTCTTAAATATTTTTTTGGGTGTTTTCCTTTATTAATTGGAGTTCCGTTGTAACTGGTAATGTACTTGAGGGACCAAGCCCAAGGTTACTCAGGCTAGCTGCCTTCTTGGCCAGTTTGTCAGCTTCTATATTGCCGTTGCATTGTGAGTGTCCTTTGACCCAGCACAGGCAGATGTTATTCATCTGACATGCTCTCACAAGTGCTTGGTGACATTCCCATGTTGACCCTTTAGTTATTTTATACTTTTTCAGGGCCAATAGTGATTGTCTACTATCTGTGCAGATTCTTATTGTCTTGCCCGTTATTTCTCTGCGAGCAATCTCTTGTGCGGCTATGGTTATACCAGCGAGTTTTGTTTTGTTTGAGTTTTGTTTGTATTACACTGGCATTTTTATCCATAGTCCAGTTGCATCGGAGTCGCAGATTTCTGGAATGTATACCACACCCTGCTCCATCCTTTTTCTTTGATCCATCCCTGAAGACATAGTTTACACCTTCAACGCCGGCCTCGTCTTCACCAGTAGTATGTATGGTGTAAGGTTTATCAAAGACAAGCCGAGGCGGAATACCATCTGCACATGCCTGTAAAAGGGGTATCTTTTTCACAGCCTCAGTCCACAAACGGCTTCTGGTTTGGCCACAGCTTGCGTTTGGTAGTATGCCAAAGGATTTGAGGCGAGTCATGGTAGTCAAAGCCACTTCTTCTAGATGTATATCTAGCGACGGAAGACACAGCATTATCTCCATTGCTCTCGTTGGTGTTGTTCACATAGCTCCGGTTATGCTCAGACAGGCAACTCCTTGTACCTGGCATAGCTTGAGTTTTGCTGTTATTTGTTGACTATTGGGCCACCAAACAACAGCTCCATATGCCAACATTGGTCTTATGATTGCAGTGTAAATCCACAGGACCACCCTGGGTTTCATTCCCCAGGTTTTCCCTACGGTCCTGCGACACTGCTCATAAGATATGTAAGCCTTATTTATTCTTCTTTCGAGGTGAAGATTTCAGTTACCCCCAGGTATTTCACCTGTAGTGCAAAATTCAATGCTGTTTTTAGGAGAACAGGCTCCAGTTTTATTTCCGCACACATTAAGGAGCACTATGTATGTTATTAAGCAGAAGGTCTAAAGTAGGTACACAGTGGAAATATAAGACTTAATTCCTTTAAGGAAAAGGCGTGAAATTCGGACCACCTAATTTCACATTGCGATAGCTTGCAGAGTAGGTAGTTTAGGTTGTGTAAACAAGAATCACATTATACTATATAACAAAGGTAATTGATATTGAGTACCAAAAACCTAATAAATATGTCCTTTTTAAAAAAAAAGTTATAAATGCATTTGAAATTCATGTGTGTAATTTGGGCCAAGGGTGTGTAATTTGGTTCTATTAAGAATGTAATTTGGACCAGAAAGTATAATTTGGTTTAACTACGTTTGTAATGCAAAATATAAGCCAAAGTTGAAATAAATGACAATAATATTATATTGCAAGAAATAAACTAATTTTCAGATGTATCGCAGTAATAATAGCATGGTTTATATTTGCGCACGCTTCGTGGGACCATCTCATGCACTTTTCACACATGATCCAGTCTTCCTCATAACTATAGCCGCAAACAAGGCAACAAGTCACAATTGGATTTGCTTTATTTTCCGCTTTGTTTTGATTCTTCATTTTTCCTTTGCTTTCACTCTTCTTTTCTCCTTTGCTATCACTCTTCTTTTCTCCGCTATTAGGTTCATTGAAAACGTTTTTTTACTTGCGTTTGCGTTTATTTTATTGCCTGGGGTTTGTTGGATCTTTGTTAGGATATTGTTAGAATCTTTTAACATGTTGTTGAAAGATTATAATAAAATAGTCGTTAGGATGTTGGATCTTTATAAGGCGTTGTTGTCAACATAACGCCGGAAGAATTGAATTTTCTCTTCTTTCGAGGACCCGTTGCCAAACCACTCGTTGAAGTAATGGGATCAATTTCCTGAATTGGTATGTAATATCCGTCCTTATTACTACTATGCTGCCTTGAGAAGGAAAAAGGCAGTAAGTGAAAAAATAAAGAAGTCGAATAAATCGCATTTTAGTGCATTGTCTTAGCTGTTGTTTACTGTAACTCAAATATTTAATACCAAACGTGTAAATTAAATCAAAAAGGCTCTTTTATTTTTGCATTATATTAAATTTAGTATTTTTGCTTGTTTTTGCTCACTTACTGCTGTTTGCTTCAACAGTAATCATTATTTTGCTTTAATATTTTTTGCAGTAACTAATGATAATATTAAATTTGAAAAAGAAAAAACGACTGAAGGAGTGAAAAATAAATATATTTATTAAAGAACACGAATTTTAAAAAAAATAAAAAACTTAAAATAGGTACACAAAATTTAAGATATTAATAAGAACAGAAATAGATAAATAAAATTATTCAACGTTGTCAATTAAATCTTCCACATCATTTTCAGTTAGCGTTAACCAAAATGGTAATGGTATAATTGGACATAACTCTGAAATTATGCTTTGTTTCTTTTGTGGTGAAATTCCTCTAGGATTATTTCTTAGTTTTTCTGGAATGGTTAATTGAAATTTATCTTTAAGAAAATTATATTCTTTAAAATTATCATCATTAAGATTATTTTTATAAAAAAGATAGCGGCTGTCTCGTCTAAACTGAACGGCAGATACATCGCAAAGTAACGGCCTATCTGGTTTTCTGGATTTCGCCTTTGAGTCCCCAGCCACCCAATGCAAAACGTCCTCATTCGTGAGATGAACCACAGTCATTTTTGATCCATTTGAAGTTTCTACAAGTTTAACAAAATCATTAAAGTCATAGATATTTCCATGTGGCACATTCTTCATAGAGAGTTCCACACCATGATGCACTGAATCGGCACTCATGAATGTGTGCCCAGGCTCGAAATACTTCAAAGTTATTTGAGTTGCAGCGATTAGACTAGAATTTATCATAATGGCTAGCATAGTAAACAAGCAACAATTTTTATTTTGGACAGAACAGTTGTCAGTCCAGTATGTGATGTTAGTAGCATCTCTTTCCTCAAGTAATGCTTTACAATATGCAGAGGCAATTTCTTCTGCCTTTCTGCCTGCTACGGCTTCATGCCACAGAATAGATATATTTTTTTTCTTTTCTTTCTTGCGTTCCGGATCTTCCATGATAGCAAGTGTCAGATGAAAAGCCACAATTCTCCTAGTGAAACATGCCTTTTTACTCCCTGGTATACGAGGCAACATTATCACCTTTTGTAAGTCGACACTTCTTACCACTTTTGCGGAAGTTCCCTGTGTTAAATCTTTTCTATATGCAGCTCTGCTTATTTTAGCTTTTTCAAAATGATTCAGCCATTCTTTACAGGGCATACAAGTAGCTTGATATCTTCTAGAAGATGATTCAAGAGGTGACAGATTTGAATCAATTCTGGAGTTAGGATTATTAGAACCGGGGTTGCCAATCTCAGGGTTACGAACTTGGTCAGAATCCTCATCAATTTGGACGACCTCATCATGTGATTTTAAATGCTGGATATGCTCCATACATGTATCACATTCTTCGTGTCCCAATTTCGCGAAGCTAATGTTCATGTCAGAGATCACTTTTCGGTGTAGTAGCTTACTTTCTTATTAGGATACTGATTAGTGTAATCCGTATGCATACTTCTAATCGTGATGTTACTTGGGAGATATAAACGATTAGGAGCATGTTTTCGCCTATAATGACTTATACAGGGATGGAATGATAATATATGTTGACGTAGAACTTCACGATAACATTTATTTGCCGGCTGCACTGAACCTCGTCTGTCCGACTTTGGTGTTATTGCTTCCAATGACGAATTTTTTAACATTGATGTTATGAACTTATCATTTTTTTCATTGTAGCCAAGCGTTCTTAGAAAGAATTTTTTACATACAATTTGAGTATGTCCGTTTTGATCAGGTAAGGTGTATGTTAAAGATCTAGTTCTTTTGCTTACTTCCATCTTTGTTATTTTACGTTTTTTGTTTTTCTGAATAACTCGACCATGCACCCATGCTCTTCTTTTATTATAGTTCATTTTATAGAATTCATTCCAGATTGTTATTCTTCTTTCTTCTTTTATATTTTCCACACATTTGTATTTACATTTACATGGACTCTTCAGTTGATGACTATTCTTATGTCTTTCTATCCTTTCTGATTCTTTTCTTACCCTTCGTTTTTTATGTGTAAGATTTGTCGATGTTTTGGTGATGTGTCATTATTTATAAAGTCAATCAAATTGCTTTCTTGACCAACAGAGCTTTCTGGTGAACTCTCTTCATAGTCTGGATCCACAATTGAATCATCAGAGTAACCGGTTATATCTTCGTATTCGTCGTTCATGGGGTTTTCAATTACCGTTGAAGAATTACCTGAAATGATTTTTTAATTAAAGTACGAAAGGAAGATATAAAATTGTAACAAACTTCTTTTTAGAAATCAGTTTAAATTATTTTTATTAGCAATTATGTTGTTTGCTTTTTTTTACATAAGGTGTGACTCAATAGCCATAAAAATCTATACAATAATTTTTAATTCGTATTCAAAGGAAAATAAAGTTTATTATTTTTGCAGCAAAATTGTATTCATATTATTTTGTTTATTCCGTATAAAGTAATAACTTATAATAAACCTACCTTTTAATGAATTTAAATCCAAATTATTTTCATTGCTAACAATGTTATCTTCATAATTATTGTTGATTTGCGTTGTTGTTGACGCCACATTATCATCAACTAAGCCTTCATTTTCACTGGACTGTTTTTGTGTAACCAAAGAAACTAAATACTTCCCTCGCGAATTAAACATTTTAGTAAAATATAATTTATATTTTAACAACAGATAAAATATCAGTAGTTGTGCGATAAGTCTAAACGACAATAAGAAGTGTTGTGCTTAGAAATTAGTAAATAGAACTACGCACAGTGCACATGCTCCCACTACTTTACATCTAAATTATCAGGTGATGTTAGGGCAAACAGCAGTATGTTCCTAAAGAATCTACATACTTCCTCTGGCCATCACATAATAATATCATTTAAATTAATGAATGTGGAGGCAAAAGGTAGTATCTAATTAAGAAGTTGGATACTGCCTTTTGCACTCACATTTGTGGTTATTTTGTCAATTAATGCTCTTTTCCCCAATTTTAACCGAGATATATTCATCAAAGTCTATACAAAAGATGCAGCACTTACTGCTATACGTTATAAGCTTAAAATCCACTTTTGGCTATAAATGTCACTTACTGCCCTTTTCGTTCTGAGGGCAATATGCGAGGAACATATTTTCACTTTTTGATGGATTTTAGAAATTTAGTTTTTGAAATTTATTGTGTAATTTTATCAGGTGTAGAATGCATAGTTTTTTGTTGAGTGACTGGCTCTATAACTACGGCATCATCAGTAATTTGTTCATCAGATGTTGTATTTTTCCTAACATCAACATTTGGTCTGTAAGTTACTGATGCTGCAGCAAAGTCTGCATCTGTGAATACATATCGATCTGGAGGCCATAACCCTGTTTTACGAAAGCCATTTATGGCAATTTCCATTGTGTCTGCTCTAGGGAATGTTTTCCGATACAAAGAACTAATTAGGTCAACATTTAGGCTTCTGGAAATTCGTGTAACCTCGATCTCATTGCAGATGAAAAATAAGTGTTAAGAGGCTTAAAGAAAGCAACATCAAGCGGTTGCATTCTGTGTGTACAATGAGATGGAAGTGAGAGCTTACTCCACTATTTCGGGCTAATTGTATAGCTGACATGCTCTGAGTATGGCTACTATGTCCATCTATAACGAGCAAAACCTTTTTTTTATTTAGAGGGCTTAACGCGGTCGATGTTGTAGCCAGTGGTAAAATTCTTCTTTGTCCATCCAGCCTTTGTCTTGGCATTTAACTATAGTTTCAGAAGGTGCTCTAAATGTCAAACTCTATTTCATAAGTTTTATAGCATAAATCAGTAATGGAGGAACGTATATGCCGCTTGCACGCATTGCATACATATCTGTAACGTTTTGACCCGTTTCACAGGATGTTATTGCACCTACTTGATGTTCTCCCTTTTGGGCAATTACCTTTTGGGGGTTCTGCACGATAATATAAGAACTCTCATCTGCATTAAAAATTATATCTGCAGTTAGGCTATTTTCTTCAAGAATTTTTTCGTAAACGTCGAAAAATGCATACACAACCACCTTATTGAATCCTGCAGCCCGGGCTAGTGAAATAGCCTCTGGTTCGCGTAAACTTAAACAAGGATGGCGTTTCATAAAGCCTGTATACCACTCTTTATCTGCTGATTTCTTCTCAGCATTAAATCTGGTTTTTAAATTTTTTCGTTCACCTACCTCAAATGCTAATTTCATAAGCCCACTGCGTGTCACTCCTTAAAACATTTTATCCAAATGCAGAGCATGATCGACCAGACCATTGTCTACATCTGGTGGTAAATCTGCTTGCCTTCCAATTAGAAAATTAGATCCAGAAGCTCCTTTGTTTTTATTTGCAACTCTTCTTTTCAGAGTTGTTTTGGGAATAGAAAATACTTTAGCAGCGTCATTTATACCCATTTGCTTATTCTTTACAACTTGAATAGCATGCTCCATATCTTCAACTTTCCATTTACCATAAATACCCTTAGGTTTTCTTTCATTTCTAGTTGACATTCTGCAAAATGAGATTCAAATAAATATCTAAGTATATACATGCTTTTAATGTGTAATTTGGACCGGGGCCAAATCACACGTTTACTAGATGTTCAATTTACACAAATGTAAATACTACCTAACCTTAAAAATATTGGTTATTCGCATAGGTTTTCAACAAACTGATAACATCAAGATATAGTTAAATATATGGTAAGTAACATGCAAGAGAAATACTTGTAAAATATTTACTTACTTTCTGCAAACACTCTTTGTAAATTATTGAAAAATAACAAGAAACTATATGGTAAACAAATGCAGCGCATAACCACCTTATTGACTACATATTATGGCTCTAAACTACTGTAGCATCGGTATTAAGTAGTGACAGTTCATATTCTGCAAAAGAGGTGACGCTAATCGTCATATAATACAAATAATTTTAGTAGTCCAAATTACACGATGGACCAAATTACACGGAATTCCCCTACTATGCCACGTCATCACACACCTCGAAATATGAAGATTCTTGTTAATACACATTCTTAACTGCTTAATCAAGTAAAAAATAAATAACATTTGCCTTAATCTCTATTTGAAGGGATCTATGTAAAAAATCTGAAATGATGTTTTCGTAGTTTGGAGAAATAGCTCTATAAAGATTAAAAAATTGCATGGAAATAAGCTCTGATGTTAAAAATTGCTGAACTTCTAAAATAATTAAGTATTTTGTCACTAATTACTACCTAGTATGCATAGTACAAATTCTGGTTTTTATTTTTTTTCGGAAATAATGCGTTTTATTATTTTTGTGTAGGGAAAACACAAATATTAGTAGTAAACTTGTTATAAATGAGATAAACAGAATAAATGTTAAGAAGCTTTAGTACTTAAAGTAACTTAAAGTAAACTTAAAGTAAAGTACTAGTACTTAAAGTACTTAGTACTTAGTACTTAAAGTAAAAGCAAAAAACAAATACATAAATAACGTACTTTTCCAAATGTACACTAAAAGTAACTCTGGCCTTCTTCATCCAGGATTTCCGCAGCCTGCCTCCTCTTAGAAAACTTCCTATTATTTTCTTCTTCAATGTGCGACAGTAGATATTTCACATTTTCGAGTTTAGCTTCTCTTGGATGGATATTGTTCAGTTCGAAGTCACTTTGAGGTCAAAAGCTACGACTCATGTCAAATGATTACTTGCCCACTGGGGCAAAACCAGTGGTAAAAAATAAACCCGGGGGGAAGGTACATATAGGGGTTTACTTTCAAAAAAATATTACTAACAATTTATGTTTTTTGGTATATACATCGCAATATATGGAAAACTACACGAGCTATTTGTTTACTTTTTTCAAAGAATTTGAAATGGACCCCCTATTTAGTTAATAAAACTGCGATGTCGTGGCCTCTGTTTTGTTTAAAGACGAGATACCGATTTTTAAATAACAAGTGGTTAGGGTATAAGCAGGCACTAGGAAAGACGTGGTGCGGGGTGGTTGAGATAAGTCGGGATATAGTAGAGACAAGGGATTGCATATGGGGAAGCAGGTAGTTGGTCTCTGGTGTGTGCGAGTGACTAGTGTTTGACGTCAAATTTCCCAGGTTAGTAAATACACTTAATATGTAATGTTTATTATTAAATTTGTTATCTCGAGAATTACCATCATCATTTTATTAAAATTGTATGTGTTATGTTTTGTTTTTGAACTACGAATAATTATGATACGTTATACATAAACTATTCACATTTTACTTGTTTATTTAGTGTGTTCAGCTCATTCTGTTTTAAGATTACTTTATTTTGTTTTATTCAGTTCTATCTAAGTAATGTTGTTGACCTTTTTTTTGTTCCATTCATGGCTACGAGTAGGTTTTCCGTACTTGT
Source organism: Tetropium fuscum (assembly GCA_964058915.1). NCBI lineage: Eukaryota > Metazoa > Arthropoda > Insecta > Coleoptera > Cerambycidae > Tetropium > Tetropium fuscum. The sequence goes on from CAXKVY010000305.1 coordinate 323,494, forward strand.
GCGTTTTGCTTACAACAGTGACTTAATTGCCGCGTTTTGTATGAGATGATGAATGTTTGTGCCTTGTTGAATTTATTAACACTTTCCCCCGTGCCTGGGCAAACACGCTAGTTGCTTCCCGTATGGGATCTTCATTTTTGCACCAAAATCTTACAACTACTAGCTGAGTTGCCTCCCGTATGGGACCTCAGTACCTTCTAACGGAAGTCGGCTAACTAATAACAAACTCTTCAGTTTTGTATCTTGAGAATGATTGCAGGTTAAAACACAAGTATGGCAACCCTTGTAAGTTTTCATTTTACTTTCACCTAAGTGTCCAACAGCATTACTGCGATTCTTTTGAATAGAGATCGAGGGTTTCTCTGCGTGCTGTTTTTTCTCGTGAATTCAAGGCTGAGTACGGCATGTACTTATTTTATATTGTTCATAAATTGAATACCTGTTTAAATAAAGCAGTAGGTGTATTAAAATGCTTAGTCTTTTCTTTTTCATCTTAAAACTCCCGCGTTTCGTTAGTAACCAGTGCATCTCGGAGAGGGTTAATTTAAATTAAATACAACGTAGGGTAGGTATTTTTCCTTTTGACGATCACGGACTCCGGCCATGTGTTTCTCTGATTATTATGTTGAATCGACCCGGGTTGGTTACATTACAAATTGTACAAAAACTTGAGCTCCTCTAATGGTGTCAAATTAATTCAATATTATACATTTTTTTAATTGATGGTAAAGATAGAAATTAGAAAACCCTGCATGCAAATTTTCGAGATGCGGTCAACTACAAAAGATATTAATATTTTATATATACATATATATCGAACCAAATGTCGACTGAGGTTTGAAAAAGTTTTTAAAATCAGTTAAGGAATTTAATGTGAGCGCGTAACCTCATGCGAATTTTACGCGCTATTCGTATTGTAGTATTACGGTCAATAATTTAAGGCACCTTCGAGGCGCCTTCGTGCGAGAGAATTTTTGGCGCCCTTTTTTGTGTGGGGAGGTAAAATGTGTAAGTGTATATACTGCAATCTGTTCTATATTTAAAAAAAAATCCGTCAATAAGAAACATGTTTATTTCATTATAGAAACTTACTCAAAGGAATGATAAAAAGATAACACATATAAAGTGAAACAGAATAAAATAATATGAAACAAATCAAAAAATATACTCTATAATAATGCTAAATATAACTGAATAATAACAAAAAAAAATTTAAAAATTAAAGTCGCGCTCTACGGACTTTTTCTATGCAAATTCGTAAATAATATTACTATAATTATTTTTTCCGCGACTTCATGCTCGATGGCAAAAAGTGCTGGACCAGATAAACGTGCTTACTTCATGCTTGACCGCAGATAATTTTTTATAATTTTGAGCTTTGAAAAGCTCCGCTCTCCAGAGGCAACTGTAAGTGGTAACATTAAAAATAGTCTAATCACAATCGAAAAATTTGGAAATAAAGTTAATAATTTGTAATGCAATATGTACCGCAAAATCTCACGAGGGGACTGAGAGACATATTTTTTTAAAAAAGGTTTCGAAGCTATTAACTTATTTTTTAAATCAATTGCATCAACATCACATTCTTCGTCACTTTTAAACTTTTAAACTTAATATATAATCATCAACGTATTTTTGTATTGCCCTATCATCAAGAGAATCGATTTTATATAAAAAACTGTAGTTTTTCTCGTTGTATTTCTCGTTCAATAATGTAAACCTCTCTCCTATTGCAGTTAGGGCAACATCTAAAACAACAAAAAAGAAATTTACTTTAAAGTTTATTTTAGGATCGATTGTAGCTTCATCTGCTGTTTTATATAAAAATTGTATAAGCCTATACCGTATTATTATACGGTAACGGGAAACTTATCTCAATATTTAATTGTTCTGATATGCTCGATGCTATTTGATAAAATGTATCGAAATTTTGGTCATTGCACAAACTCTCGATATATGACAATACATTTTGTAATGTTTCCACTCGTGCTTGCAGATCAAAATCTTTTGATTGTAGTAATTTACTAACCACATTTATTTTGGAAATTACATCGTACCACACAGCCGTAGACAATACATGTTCAAAAGACATTACTTTTGTCAATAACGTATTGGTCAATAACGAGGTAGGATCTCTTGACACGTCGCGTCGGTTTCTATGTGTGACAACGCAGCAGCTATTTCTTTCAAATGGAATCTCATAGGTTTTATCGGGTTTACTCGGCTCTCCCACCGAGTCTCACTGACCGATTTGACTATATTTTTGATATGTTTTTTTTAAATATCCCGTATATGAATGGAACTCGAAAAAAATACAAATACTTCTTGTTTGTATGTATAGGGGTCGGAGTGTAGTATTTTTTTACTTCCACTACAGCACTTAGGCCTCATTAGGCCCTTTGTGCATTCCTCCTTTTTACTTGAGTACTTTTCTTCAAACCATCCTATTTATTACGGGTGGCTTGGTGGCAAAGTCTCTACAATTTTTATGTGTGATAGTATGGTTCTGAGTTGCCGATATTTATTTCTCTGGTTCTCATTACCATTTATCTGGGACCATGCGTCCCCGGCAGATGTTGAGAATTCCCAGGTCTCAGTTGGACTGCCACAGCCTATCCCCAAGCCTGCCTAGGTCACCCATCCAAGTGCCACCGACGCCCGCCTTGAAGATCGAAATCTTACCTCTTACCTTACCTAGTCAAGTCTCGCGGCTAGGCGGTCCCCTAAATACTTCTTGTATCAAACTCAAATAGCTTATTGTTTGACGAGTAACTTTGGCTGCATCATTTACGACTAAGTTAAGAGAATGCGCCGCACAAGGCACGAAAAAAGATTTTTGGTTAATGCGTAAAATTTTCTTCAGCAAACTAATGTGTTTAGCTTTCATGTTGGCTCCATTATCATATCCTTGGCCTCTTAAGTCTGCAAGGTCTAATCCCAGTTCTCTTATTGTACTACATCAAAAAAAACCTTGACCGGTGTTATCAAAAATTTCATAGAAACCTACAAAATGTTCTTCTATTGATTTTTTTTCAGTATTTATAAATCGAGAAACTACAGTTACTTGCTCTTTAATGTCTGGTATACTAAACGATTGAAAAATACTTATTTTTTTAACTTCATCGATAATATGATTTTTTATTTTTTTGACATTAACTCAATTATTTCATTTTGAAAATTGTCGCCCAGGTAATGGGACATGCTTTTATTTTCTCGGAATACTATGAATTGACAATAGGTTTTAAGTAAAAAAAATAAATATTCCCGTTCTTTCAACAAAAACAAAGCTATCGTCTCTAAAACAGTAATCATTTTGAGAATATTTACGTCGAGTTGCTACAGCTCCTCCTGTGTCCATCTGACTACTCCAAAGCAGTATAGTAGAATTGGAACGGCTAGCATATTTGTCGCCGACACCCACCTTGTTGGTTGCCGATAGCTCTCAGGATCAGATCTGTCGGAGTAAGTGCCGATATTTGCCGCGGAGAGTGTATTTTGTAGTATCTACCTTACGTAGGTACTTATGTACGTAGGTATACGTCTCTCTGACATCAAGGTGATGTAAGATGTAACTCCGTTCACTAACTACGCATTCTCTCCGTAGTCCTCGCATCGCCCTCTCTTAAGATGGATCAGTTATTACTATTATTTATATTTGATATGCCAGGAAACAAACGAAATCGTAAAATGTAAAAATATATTCATTTATTTAAAAAATCTCATTGATAATTATACACATTAGAGGACAATTTTCGCATATACAATATACACGAAAACAAAATGACAATATCATATTTGGCAGTATATTAGTAGATTTTTATTTGTGATAAGCACCATTTCTAACACGTTGTACATGATCCGCCTCTGTATCTTACTACTTCCGTACTTCTGTCAGGATAGCATTGTATCAGCGCGTCTCCATTGTACCCAGTTGGACAGGTGCATACAGCAATATGTCTTCTAGGATTGCAGTTCGCGTTGACCCCACATTGGTTAACGCATGGATTTTGGCAGCTGAAATACAAAATGAATGTTCGATCATCTCAATATACATATTATATAAGTTATAAGATTCGAAATAATAAGATTTTCGAGCGCACACAGTCTCGACTAACGATCCAGACCCATACCATGTGTTTTAGTTAAATATTGTTAAATATTTTATTTGTTAAATCCAAGTTAAATGTTGCATTAATCCGTTGACTGTACCATTGTGAAAATAATTTTTATTTTGATACTTATCCTCCTTGGCGACCTTGTGCCATGTACACATATCTTTATTATTTAGTCAGTCGGGCGCGCCTGTGACAAAAGTAATTGTATTTTAGGGCGAGGGATATCATTGTGACGTCTATATGAACGGGCAAGGGAATAAATCTTATTCTTAGACCTTTCCTACGGAAAATAGGTATACATCCTCAACAACGCAAGAGGTAACCGGTTTCGATAAATCTGCAAATTTCTACAAAGGTGCAGGTTTCTTGTTCCCTTAGAACCCTGATGAAGTTACTCAGAATTTGACAAAAACTGAGTAATTCAGAAGAAACATCATTACTAGGGTCTGTAAATGAGGAAACAATAATTAGAAGTGGATATGTTTTCTACCATTCGCAGGTATACGAATCGTGGCTCTCGTGTATCACAGATTGAGTATCACGGTTTTCGGGAAACAGAATGTGCTAAAGGTAGGTATTGTTACAAATCATCCTTAAAGTTAATGCTGGAAGTAACTCAAATAGTACTTGAGAATAATCGTTCGTTCCTTGGTGGAAACAATAAGTTAGCTACGGTTTTGTCATATTATCTACCGATGCCAGTGGTTTAGTTTAACGTCCACTTGACGTCCATTGTCCACAAAATACAAAAATGGCAGCGCTATCCTGTCCTATTTATTTGGTCTGAGGTCTCCACTCCGAAGCGAAGCCTTCGAGTTCGATTCATGCCTTTTGGACCTGCCTGGAAGTTTTCAAAGATTCATCATGAGTCCCATCAAAGTGGATGTTCATAATTTCGTTAAGGTTTACCTAGAAGATATATAATCTACTCCCAGAAATCTGGAGGATCAGCTGGAGCACTTACTCCCGGATTTAGAAATATTTCCCAGCCACACCCCTTTTGCATTCCAGAGAAATTCGCCTTCCGCGCGCGGGAACTCCGATACCTGCGTCACACCATCACCGTCGACATAACCTACACCAAGAGAAAAATCTCCAGTAAATCCGAGATTTTCAGCCCCTACCAACGTTAAGGATATCCGTTTCTTTATGGGCATGACAAGCTGACTCGGGAAATGCGTTCAATTAAGAAATTGTTGCTCCAAAAAGTTTGCCCCACCCCTCAATCGACAACCCTTACATTTATGACAAAAGTCGTAAAGAAGGGGTAAAGTTGTAGAGCGAAGCCACATGCAAAAAATCAGCGAGGTAGGCGATCTTGTCACTATAATTTACCTGTCACCTGCTCTATAAGAATTGCATTATCCTAATTGATTCTTCGAGTTTTTCAGGTTTCTTTAGATTTACTAATGTTCAATATCACTATATTTATGTCTCTAGTGATGCTATTTAATAGACCAGTCAATTTACACATAAAAAACCTTGACCTTGCAAAAGACCATGTAGTTCTAATTTTTTAATATGTTGTTAGAACCTATACCAGTAGTAACAGACCAATCGAAAGACCTGGCGAGGTACGCAATGCCCAAAAAACAACAGAAGAAACAACTTTTTTCATATTAAGGTGTATTGAAAAATGATTAGTGTCGAGATACAGTACTCAATAAGCGATATTTTTCTGAAATGTTCAACACCCTGTTATCCCTTATAGGCTTTTTTGGAGGGATGCGGTTTATGATTTAACGGAGTTGAGAGGGTTTAAAATATATGGGGTTATTATTTGGATCTAGTTTAACATGGGTGATGTGATGGTAAAATTGAAGGGAATTGTTCAGGTTGTCTTGGCGGATCAGATTGGGAGTGAACTGTTGGGAGTATTGAGTTGCTAAGATGGCAGCTTGTTCGGGATCTGTTGCGCTGCGGTTTGTGGGGTGACTAATCGAGGGGTTCCGAATGGTCTTTTGGAGAAAATTCTGGGAATATGGTAGGGTTCTTGTGAGTGAGCCTCATCATATATCCTATTATTTGAGTGGTTTCTGATACTGTTAGTGATTTCTTTGCATTTTGTTTCTTTAGTTTATTATTATCTTTGATTTGTTATATTATATGACGAGGTAGGATTGGAGAATGCATTCGTGCTTTCAGGGATACCTCAATGGTCGAGGAAAAGTGAAGTGATTTGCTCTACTGCTTCTTCTATTTGAGTTGTTACATGTGGGGTTGCATGTGGTATACTCTGTCAGAAACATTTTGAATATCCCAGTCGTAATAATTTCCGCAGCACCAAACCGGATTTGGTATTATGTTGCCTATATCCGCGATTATTAACACAGGTCGCTGTTTAGTTTGAATTCAGAGAGCATATTATGCAATGTCCAATTATATTAGAAATCGGTGGTTCTGACATTTTATTCGATTCCGTGTATTCAAATGTTTAACGGCTGTCATAAGGCAAATCAGCTAATCTTGACATTTAACACCTCAAAAGGGAAAACGATCTCGGCTTTATTAATATTAAGTCGACTACGAAAATCAAATAATCATAATATGGTTCTCGTGATAAAAGTGTTCTGTCAAAAATGACACTGTAAAGACAATTTCAAAGCGGGTGCAATACATTATCCAAAATTAAATGGACGTCAAGTCCCACGCTTTACAACACTTTCAGCGGCATTATAAAAAAATTCTAGTAATATTGTCGAGCGCGATTGCGCTATACTTTGTCAATAAATATATCTGCCATAAAATGTTCAGCAAAAAGCAGCCGAAAAGAGAACCGATTAAGGATTTTCCTACTATAGAAGACATTCAAAAATTTATTGAAGATTTGCCCTTTGATTCGATGAAAACGGATACCACCATAACATTGAAAGACCTGCTGGGGGAACTTTCGGAGTTTAGCGAAGATGACGAATGGAAAGAACTGATTGCAAGCGTACATAGCTTGTATCAAGAGCCACAATCCCCGAAAAAAGACCAATAAAATTATCATAAATATGAAATGAAATAAACTGTTTAATGATAGATCAATGACGTTTTCAGTTATTTTTATACAGTAAGTGTAGACAGACATTTAATACGTTGTGCTTAATTTTAATCTTATTGAGTTTACCGATTTTATCATCAGTAATAACTGTTTATGTAACCAGTTGGGAAAATTGCTATTTTGTGTAACGAGCAGATTTCTGCAGAACGAGTGCTAGCGAGTTCCGCAAAAGGATGCGAGTTACACAAAATAGTGTTTCCCAACGTGCTTCATACAAGATTTTTTCTAATTTTTACCAATTTTATATTTTATGAGAAGAAAACTCTTGATTTCATACGTTTAAAAACAATCCAGTAGGTTGTAACGGTGTGACAGCGCGTCACTTTCATAGCTTGTCAGGTCTAAATAACCTACTATGGAATGAACTTTACACAACCAATTGCGTAATATTTTACCCGTAACTGGTTGTGAAAAGTAAGACGTTTCCTAACGTCAAAGAGTTTTGAAAAGTGTTACTTTACATGTCAAAATGAGAAAATATATATATATGCATATTATTTTGCCTCTGTTGCATATTGAGTAACAACTCATGTGAGGTAACGCCAACGCAACCGTACAAACATATATCTTTCTGCTGGAGTTTGTGGAGATTTTGTGGAAGTTCCCGGGGGCAAACGCGTAACTGTCAAAGGTGATATAAATCGTAGATGTCATTCGTGATTAGCGCTAATATCTGTTGATAGAGAAATTCATATTAGTTTTAACAGTACGGCAGCCCGTCATCAAAATTTCTGACTGATTTCCTATCTAGTAGGGGTGAGAGGTTTTGATTTGGACTTTGGACGGGACCCGCTGAAATAGAGCTTAAATGAAAAATCAACGTATATAGTAAGCCACTAAAAAGCATGGTTTTTTATTGCAAAATAGTTTTGAAAACGTCACTTTTTTCAATTTTATCTCAATAATGGACAAAGTAATGATTTTAGAGAAAAAAGTTTCGAACAAAAGTTGTTCTATTGCAACACCGTTAAGTTAAAATTTCGGATCGCTCCCCAGCCTGTCACTGCGTACCGATCATGATGAAAATTATTGCAGTCGGTAGGTAATAACAGTATCTTTATGAATTAAAAATAGAAAAAATACTGTAGGACCAATAGAAGCCGACATACCTTCGAGACATTCACTTTTTAACGCGTAGCAGCCGTTTTACTTAACTAATACATTCGAAACTTGTTAGTGGTACATCTTCTGTAATATTATCCATCGTAATAGGGAGTGACACTTGTAATGACAACTGTAATGGTACTTGGCATAATAAAATATGATTTATTGCAAATGTTCTAAAGGTTACCAAACTAAATTGCGCTCGTGCAGAAAAATTGGTGTGACTTGCTCTTCATTCTGCAAGGACTGTGAGGGCAAAAACTGATGGAACGCGGATGTAATAGATGCAGAAAACTACATGCAGGATTCATACCAAATATATTGGAAATCAGTGAGTATATTGAAAATGTACAGGAAGATGATATAAGGTATTCTGTAATGAGCGACACTGTAGAGGATATACAAGCAGAATAAGTAGAAGAAGAAAAACCGGCGTAAAAAAAACGGACTACTATAATGTTTTGTATTTTTATAACACCTTTAATTTTAATGTATCTTTTTAATAAATAATAGTAAATTGCAAACATGTGTGTATTCATTTACAACCGGGCGACACCATGTATTAAACAGAACAACCTTATCTGAAAATTATCGTTATCTAATTCTGAAAATTGGCATGTTGAAAAATACTGTTATTACCTACCGACTGCAATAATTTTCATCCAGATCGGTACGTTATGACAGGCTGGGCAGCCACGCGGACATGTCGAGAACGAACAAGACCACCATGGCCCTCTACGCACACGATACCGGTATCCTCGCCAGATCCTGACAAGCGAGGCAATCCACCCGCTACTTGTAGGAAGCAGCTTGGCTTCTCGAGGACTGGTGCAACCGATAGAAGGTGGAAATCAACGCGGAGAAGATCCAAGCAGTGTTGTACACGTCGTCATGAACGACGTCAATATCCAGTGGGAGAACAATGTCAAGTACCTGGGCGTAATCCTTGATCAAGCTCTGACGTGGAGGACCATATATGTGTTATTACGAAAAAGACAAAGTTCACCCGAGCCGTGCTGTATCCGATGTTAGCGACAAGAGGCGACAAGACGCTGAGCCTGAAGAATAAGACGACCCTCTTAAAGACCATTCTACGCCCACAGCTGACCTACGCATCCACCACATGGTATATGCAGCAAAGACACACCTCACGAGCATCCAAGCAGTGGAAAACATGGCACTTCGGACTGCAGTAGGCGCCCCATGGTATGTGAACAACGAGATCATCCGTAGGGACCTGAACTACAAGAGGGCCACGGAGATCATCGAGGATCACGCCAAGAAGCTCTACGTCATCGCAGAGGACCACGGGCACCCGCTGTTCCGGCTGGCTACGGACTACAATCCAGAGGAAGCCGGACCTCACAAACTACCAAAGACTCAGTTCCTGGACAACGGGTATGTATAAGATAATCACGGTCTTATGTTTTAGCACGACTGATGCGCGAAGAAGCAGAGGACACCGAGGAAAGAACAGGACCGAAGAAAACGGATCGAGAAGACACTAAAACAGCCCAATCCAGTGGACGGCGAAGCCGACTGCCTTACTAAACCACACATCCTTACCTTACCTGAGAGCGAGCTGATAGTTGATCATCTAGCGAGCTCCGTCATCCTGAGCTACAATGCTCATCCTCCCACACCAACCTGAATGCCGCCCAGCCGGGCTCTAGCAAGCCCGGCTAGAGGCAGGAAGGATCTCTCAAACACCCGTTACGACATCGACACCCCCGGGGGTAATACACATCGGCGAAGAAAGTCAAGAACACCAGAAGCAAGGCTCTGCCGGTGGGGCCCATCGGCCAGGACCGGAGGAGGCTGCGTAACTTCACGTGACACTGATCACATTTGTGGTGAGGGTTACGTGAAATGCGCGGCTTACCCCTTACGAGACGTTCTCGGCCTACGTAGATATTAGGGGTAAAGAGCGATGGTACCCCTCGCTCCCTCCTATGCGCGCTGGGGAGCGATCCGAAATTTGAAATTAACAGTGTTGCAATAAGTCGCCATATTAAATTTTTTCAATCGGACGCAGCGCATTATGTTAAGCATTCTAATGACTATGTAATACTCCAATTTCAACAAATTCGGAATTTTTTTTCCTATATTATATGGTATTTTCATTTTTTCGCATTTTTTAAATTGGCACTAAATATCGCTGTGAAAAAAATTTTGCGATTTTTTTAAATGCTTAATGCTTACGTAAAATCATCTTACGATTTTTTTTCTAAAATCATTACTTTTTCCATTATTGAGAGAAAAGGGAAAAAAGTGACGTTTTCAAAACTATTTTGCAATAAAAAAACCATGACGCGTATCGGCGTGTAATTTTTTAAATGGCTTACTATATACGTCAATATCTTTAATGTAAGCCCTATTTCAGTGGGGTCCGTCCAAAGTCCAAATTCACGAGGTTTTTTTTCTCTTGACACCCCTACTAATAGTCCAGAATAGTCCATGTACTTTTTTTCTGTAAAAGGTCTGACCGGCAAAAAACTTCGTAAATGTGTACCTCAATATGACATATTTACTGCCCTAAACGTACAACCCTCTCCGAGTGTAGCACAAACTACCCCAGGCATTCAAAGGTATGAAATTGTACTAACGTGGAAACGTAGCTTAAACAGTTCGTCTGAAAATAGAAAGTTAATATTAAGAAAAGTAGATTTTGAGTTTTTCTTCTGAAAACTCCACGGAAACATATATCTATACTCTATCCCACGAGAGAATGGACTTGCTTTGCGCATCGGCGACTAAAGAGGAGGGGCTCTGTAACGAGCTACGCAGGACCGTCATTCGATGAAAAAAATTCGTAAGTAGGTGAAATAAATTTTATTTTGAAAACATGAAAACATTTTATTTATTTAACATAAATTAACATAAAAAATTCAATTCGTGCAACAATTTGTGAAATGTTGATCGTTTAAATTGTGGCAGATCTCCATCATCATTTACTACTTGCAAAATTTTGTCTACTGTTGGTAATTCTTTATTTCGATAGAACTCGTGTACTTTTCTCCTTATAGCAATTTTAGTGAAATCGTCGATCTTTTCTTTAAAAGACTGACGGCTTTTTTTAAAATTTGGTTCCGTTACCTGACCGGTTCTATTATATTCTGCTAAAATTTTTTCCATTGTAGTTTTTCCAATGCCCGTTTATTTGGTTAGTGTTAAAACTGTCTCTTCGTACGACATTTGCGGATTGTCTTCCTTTAATGTATTGCGTATTATTAGTATGCGTATTAAATAAAACATATTTATTATTATATTTCTTTACCTGGCCTCTTTTATTCTTCTTAATTGGCGATAATGGTGGATTTATCTCGTCTCTGGCTGCTGCCATTCTTATAATAGATTTAAAACTTATTTCACAACCGTAAACAACACAACTAAAATAACCGTACTTGCAAGACTACAAATACAAACTGTGAATAGGTAGGCAGTAGTAGGTACTTTATATAATTAGGTACCAGGTAGGTATCGGACCCAGGCGCCGGCCCTGGCTACCTGCTGAGCCAATTAAGCCGTTGAGGGCGTTGAACTAATGTTCTAAGGGGCGGAGATCTAACCAAAACAGACGAATTTTCGCTCGAGTGCAAGTCCATTCTCTCGTTGGATACAGTATAGGATTTATAGTTTTTTGAATGGCAGGTACTAGGGCCTGGGAGAGAAGCACTTTCTTGCTCAGGGTAACGCGGACTCAGTTTTGGCTGCGTTTAAACATTCCGAGCGTCTTCAAACTATTCCACTGCTTCATGTACTTAACGGCCGATTTGGTTTTTTTTACTTAGGGGAGACTTGGTTGAGATGGCATATTCAACCGAGATGGCATACTATGGATATTTCTGAACACAGCCAAAATCTCCTCGCGTATTACAGTGCCATCTGTGGGCATCTTCATCAAATACCGTCTGTGTAAGTGTGAAACCGTCTGCATGCTTAATCGTGGAAGGGTTTAAAGTTATGTGAACTATCGGAAGTGAAAACTTTTCGTATACAGGTACAGCGGTAAGTATTTTTCAAAGATACTTGTATGTTAGTTAGATTTGAACCCATATATGCAAGTCGCATGCAATTTGACATTGATTCATGTCAAAAGTGTTAGGTTATATTCACGCGTAGCTAGAAAAGTTGATCGTATTTGTGGGAATAACGTTTTGGGCGAGACGGCATATGTGTGGTGAGGTCGAGATGACATGTATGCCGTCTCGCCCAACTACTTAGTTGGTAAACAAATCCTGCAATTTTATTTTATTTCATAGAAATGGTTAAGTACGTAAGGAAGAGTCAACGGCAAAGTTGGAGTGAGGCCTCAATGGCTGAAGCTATAACTGCAGTGCAAACCAGGCGAATGGGATGGCATCTCGCTGCAAAAACTTTCCGGGTTCCACCCACTACCTTAAGACGACGCACAGCTCAAAACAAAGGAGCAACGAAAGGTTACTTGGGCGGACAGTTGCCCACATTTAATTCCGAATTGGAGGCTCAAATTGTTAGTAGAATGCGTGAGTTGGAAATTAGATTTTTTGGATTAACAACCACTGACGTGCGGAAATTAGCCTTTGAACTCGCGGAACAAAATGGCATAAAACATAACTTCTCACGAGAAAAAAAAATGGCAGGTTGGGCCTGGTTACATGACTTTACCTCTCGAAACCCCTCTATAAGTTTGCGGTCTCCTGAAGCAACGAGTGCAGCCCGAGCCCGAGCTTTTAACAAACCTCAAATAAAAAAAAAATTCGCAGCATTAGGTAAAGTTCTTGAAGATAATAATTTTGCCTCAAATCAAATATGGAACATGGATGAGTCGGGTTTGTCGACCGTTCAAAGGAGAACACAGAAAATTTATGCTACGAAAGGCAGGAAGCAGGTGGGCGCCCTCACCAGTGCTGAACGTGGACAACATTTAACAATTGTATGTTGTATGAATGCTTCTGGGGTATTTGTACCACCAACCATGATATTCCCACGAAAAAATATGAAAAATGAGCTAATGGACAATGCCCCTCCTGATACGATTGCGTTTCTTCAAGAATCTGGTTGGATGACGGGAGACGTATGCCTTAAATGGATGAAACATTTTGTAAAACATGTTAAATGTAGTCAAGAAAATAAAGTACTCCTTTTAGTAGACGGGCATAGTAGTCACAAAAACGTTGAAGTTTTGGACTATGCAAAAAGCAATGGAGTTATTTTATTTTGCTTCCCACCACACTGCACCCACAGAGTGCAGCCACTAGACGTCAGCTTTTATGGACCACTAAACACATATTATGATCAAGAAGTACGAAAATGGCTACACCAAAATCCTGGAAGAACTGTAACTCATTTTCAAGTAGCCGGATTATTTAAGGAGGCCTATTTTAAAACTGCAACCATTTCCAATGCAGTAAATGGGTTTAAAAAAACAGGTATTCACCCCTTCAATGATAATGTGTTTGAAGAATGGATGTTTGCACCATCTGATGTCACAGATCTCCCACATGATGTTCATGATGTTCAGGCTGATCACGCTGCTGATGCTGATATTGACATTTCATCTGAATCTCAGATTAATGCCCCAAATGAATCTCAATTCGATTATCCGATTGAAGCTGAGGTGAATACTCTCACCGAAACAGTGATTGATCCTCCATTCGAAGCAGATGTTCGTGAGCTAAACGTGGAGGTTGCACAATCTGACGCACCTTCGTTGAATGTAACAGTGGAAGACTTAACACCACTTCCTAAAATAACAGTTAAAGTTAATCGACGTAGCGGGAAAAAAGGTATAGTGGGAATAATAAATTCATCGCCTGCATTACAAGAAGCAAAAGCCAAAATTAGCCAAAAGCAAGCCACAATCAACCGCAAAGCAGCTGCACCAATCAAAAGAAGTTTTGCAAAATCTGACGTTCCTAGTTCATCATGTCAACCAAAAAAAATTCAACCAACACGAAAATCTTCTGTGTCTCCCAAAAAGAAGATGTATCTGGATGAGGATGCGGATGATGATGACGACATCGAGGCCGATCCTTATCAGAACAGCGATGACGATGACGATGTAAGCTGTCTGTACTGCACTGAACTATATTCTTTATCTAAATCTCAAGATATTTGGATAAAGTGTCAGGTGTGTTCGAAATGGTGCCACACTGATTGTGCCGGAGTCAATAGGAAGCAAAAAGTTTTTGTTTGCGAATTGTGCCACTAAAACAATGTTAATTATAAGTTTAAATAAGTTTTGTTTATATCACTTTTATATTTTCTTAATACACACGTAAAACAAAAGTGTCTGCATATTATAGGTACCTACTTATCTAATATTCCACCTCACATTATGGGTGAGATGGCATAGTATGCCATCTCACCTTAAGTTATATAGGCGAGATGGCATACCTAATAGAATTAAAAAAAAATAATTTTCTGGTCTTGTGGCGCACATTTTCAATTATTGCTATTATACAAACAAAATATGTAGTAACTATTACAACATATAATTTTTTTTCTTTTGTAGTAATCAGTTTTGCCAGAAAAAATGTCGTCAAAAAAAAAGTATGCCATCTCAACCAAGTGTCCCCTAATACTCTTTGATTGGGAGACGGAAATGGATCGCGCTGACTTTTTCGCTGTTTTTTTTTTAAAATCAGTGTACAGCATAACTTTTTCTAGTAATTACCAGCCAAGTTTCGAATGTATAAGTTAAGTAGAATGGCTGCTACGCGTTAAAAAGTAAATGTTTCGTATCTGGGCTTCTATTGGTCCTACAGTAATTATTTTTCAATTCATGTAAATCGAATGCAGTCTGTTGCACATCTCTAAGTTGAAAATTGACAAAATTACGGCCCTTAGTTACGGGTTTTTCGTAACAAAAATTGAATTTGCTTATGAAAATTGGCACGCTGATAGATACTGTTATTATAATTTTCGAATTTGTTAAAGAAATGCCAATTTTGGAACCTACATAACTTTTAAACTACCCTATGTGAAGGATTTTTTCCAGAAAAATATTATAATTTCCAAGATAATGCTGTCTTTAGGTCAGGTTTTTGAGGTTGTAGTTCAAAGGTGGAAAATCGTCTACCAGTACCATTAATTCTTTTTCAAAAAATATTTGATGAATGTGGTTTAAAAAAAATTAAACGTGTTACACTAGCATAAACCATTTCACAAAATATTTAAAAATTCTTAGTTTCTTTCCTACCTACCCAGCCCCCCTACGTGAATAATGCGTAGCTACGGCCCTCGTTGCCTGCCATTTATTTATAATTTATAACAATATAACTCACCTATAATCAATACAAGCCTGGCTATCAGCACAGTGACCATCTTCAGTACATTCTCCCTTGAAGCATGCTTTCAGCGGATCTCCGGTGTATCCGAATGGGCAGGTACAGACTGGACGCTCTTTATTGTATCTGTCAAATCCAGGTTCGCAATGAGAATTGGCTCCACAAGGATTAGGTTCGCACAAATCCCCTGAAATTAAATGGCTTGTAAAGGTACATGTATCTATATTTTTAAAACCGTTGGACGTTATAAGTAGATATCTACTTAGACTAGACCCGATATACCTAAGTAGACTATCTACCCGATATCTGTTTCATAATAGCAACCACGGAAGGTTAATCATTCATTGGGTTAGCTACTTACTTGGTTCAAAAGGCCTGCATCGCACAAACGGATCTCCAGTCATATCTTTGGGACACGAGCAGACTGGCGTAAGTCCACGTAGTTCACAGTTGGCACCGACACCGCAAGCGCCTTCGCAAGGGCTCTTACAAATGCCGTAGAAACAGGCAGGTTTGTTGGTCGGACAGTCAACGTCTCCATAACATTCTGGCTTGCAGGACGAATAGGGATTTCCAAAATAGTTCTAGAGAAGGTAAAAAAACTTAATCGTATTTTTAGTTCATTATAAGAGAATTTCTAGAGTATTTCAAATTAGAAATTTTTGCTCTCATCGCAACATTAGACCAGTATGAGAGGAGAGGAACTCTCCTCAAAGCAACAGATAAGATCAGATCCTTCTAAACCCATATCTGCATCAATGCTTGATTAACAGAAATATGCAAACTAATATGCTGAAGTTACACTGCCAATATAATTCAACTGATTATACATATCATACTGATAATACATCTTAATATAGGTGCCTACTGATTTGAAAAATTTATATCGTAAATATATAGATTCCGTCAAACTCAGAAGATCAGTTGTGGCTCTTTAGATAGATTTCAATAGCTAAGTTTACATAAACCACCTTGCTGGATATATGTTAATACAGTTACTTCGTACCTTTGGGCATTTGCACACAGCTCGGTGATTACTAATAGTCTCACATTCGGCATTGGTACCACATTGGGAGTTGCAAGGATTCTGACATTTGAACTCGATACAGGCTGAAGTGGGGCCGCATTCGCCGTCGCTCTCACATTCATGACGACATCCAGACAATGGGGAGCCATGATAACCAGGCAAGCATGTGCAAGTTGGTACTCCATTTCGCACGTCGCAATTGGTGTTTACTCCACAAGGGCTGGGATGACAAAGTTCCTCTAAAATCAAATATATAAATAGCTTGGACATATCACCTAATGATTTTCAAACATATAATTATAATAAAGTAAGTCTAAATTCATAAATATTGCCATGCAAAGACAACCAACATGTAGTCAACGAGATTAAAATTCGTTGTTAGCTTCGAAGAAGAACGCATCTCATACAGTCAGGGAGGTACTTCAAAATGGAGATACAAGTGCATCAGACTTATGAAGTGAATAGAAGTGTAATAATTGAAAATATGTGTAGTGATAACATTTGAGTAATATCTGTTGTAGAATTATTAAAATCATAAATTATAAACTCATGAGATTGGTAAATTGGAATGTGTTGTCTTAAAAGTAGGGTTAGTATCCAGGAAGCAGTATATTGTTTTTAAAACCCCTGCCTACAAACCCACCCCTGCCTTCAAACAACATTCAAAAATAAGACGCTAAGACACTACAAAAGGTAGCCACGTAATTTAATATATTGTAATAATTACAGTGGCTTTATAGCAGGCATGGGCAACCTTTGCTTAGCTGAGGGCGTAATTTCGGGACTTAATCAGATCAGTATTCAATGTTTTCGTAACTGGATAATGTTAAAAAATTAAAACAGTTTTTACTTCTCATTTGTGTTTCCCACAAGTGAATTTTGTTTTGAAAAGCTTTAAGATTGAACAGCTGATTTACCAATTGCCCAAGCTTCAAGTTCATGTCGTTTAAGTGGCCTGTGATGTCTACCAGGACTGCCAGTCACAAGCCACAAGGTCACAAAGCCAAGTTGGTATACAAATTTGCGGCAATGTTTTCTCTTTCATTTTCATAAGATCAGCTATTTCTTTTCTAAGGTCATAAAACCTATTTAGCATTTTACCTTAGCTTAGCCACCTTCTTCGCAATAATATGTCATCATCGTGTTATGTAGAGAGACCATCCAAAAATGGTCCATTCTTGGATTGCCATTCAAAGCAATCGAAAATGCTTGAAAATCAGCCTCAGGTCAATGTTTTTTTTGATATCACCAGCCATCATATCTATACGTCGAACAACAAGTACGTCGCGATAAGCTCACTTTCTCCAACTCTTTCTTCTTTTCTGGGTACAAAAATTCTGCAACTAGATGTTGCAGAATCTCTGCACTCTTTAACAAACTGTCCTTCAGAAAATTACTTCGATGTTTTCACTATGTTGGAACTAATTATAAAACTAGCTTTAACAACACTGTCTAGATTTGGAACATTTGTTGCTGTTTCCCTAAATCGGTAATGAGTATATTATATTGAGCTAAATGCTTGCGGGAGTACTGCCGCTTCATATTGTATTCTTTTAAAACAGAAATTGTTTCATTGCACAACAAACACATAGGTATACACATAGGTTGACCGTACGCGAATATGCGATGCGAACTCTATCAGTTGTTAAGAAGTAATGGGATGACACGCGTGCTGAGCGGTTTATATATTCCTCCATTAAGCAACTAGAATATTCTAGATCGTACGAGAGTGCTTCAAGTGCACGAGCGGCTTCCCGAATGTTTATCTGTTTGTGTCTTTCTAACGACTATTTCTGACTCGATCTGTGGCGTTCCACTGCGTACGTTTAATAATAATTTATCGATTAATTGATTATTGATTTATCGATTTATTGATTAATTGATATCGTTACTTGAATTTTCTGAATCTCTCGGGCCGGATTGAAGCTGGTGGAGGGCCGGATTCGGCCCGGGGGCCGTGAGTTGCCCATATCTGCTTTATAGGGACAGTGGCGACAATACTATATCCAACGTTATTGGTCGTTGGATTCACGTGGTACAAATCCGCCATTATGTGACGAAATATTTCTGTTAAATGCACAGGCGTTTATGAAACAAGTTGTGTATTTTTCGTTTTTGTGAGTTTTTGGTGAACTGTTCTTTAATTTGTTGTATTTAGTTGTATCTGCGAACTTTTGTAAACATTTCGTGCTAGTGTGATAGAGACAATAAGTGCTAATATTGTAGTTTGGTGAGAATTTTCTCTACAACTACAACAGTTGCTTTGTATTCAAGAGCTTTTTAAGATTGATTATTTGATTGTTTTTTACAGGTTTTTATTACTTGATCTCTTTTCAATAACTGTTTCCTTTAAATTGAGTAATAAATTAAAATAGTTTGTTGCCTGAATAAACAAGCATTTGTCCAATCATTATTAATAACCAGACATGTAGCTAATTTTGTAGGTATGGTATTTAATTAATAAACTATACTAAATGTTATGAGAACTTTTTTTTGTTTGTTAATGTCATTTTAATAAGTACATAGAATACCTAATTACTTAACAATACGTTTATTATACAAACATATTTTAACACTGAGTAGTGTCCACAAACAAGTGAAAGTGTTTTGGTGTTTGTGGAAACTACCCCGAGTGTTACAGTTACATCAAAGGTTCCAGCCCTATCCAGTAGTAAACATATTTTAGAATACCTACTATATAGCTCTATAAATCATTGTGCACAACACTCATGTTAATTACGTATATCTAAGTCCCATCATGTCAAATGAAGTAAAAAAGCCAGTATATATTTTTAAGGAAGTTAGTTATTATTAAAATATCTTTATTTTACAACGCACATAATCCAAAATGTTTACAAAATTGGAAAATATAGCTTCACAAACAGTAATGCAATGTTACTTGAAAGAGGTTAGTCACAAAATGGCGAAAGGAAGGAGCTTACAGCCTATTGTCGCCACTGTTCCTATAAAGCCAGTGTAGTAATAATTATTGTAAATTTAGTACTTTAAAATAACACAAGTGTGTAATTACCAGCATCAAGTGAATCCTAGGTAGGTAACCTGGAGATTCATCATATCAAGGCCAAAATTATATATATATATATATATATATATATATATATATATATATATATATATATATATATATATATATATATATATATATATATATATATATATATATATATATATATATATATATATATATATATATATATATATATATATATATATATATATATATATATATATATATATATATATAAAGTATATATATATATATATAAAGTATATATATATATATATAAAGTATATATATATATAAAGTATATATAAAATATATATAAAGTAACAGTGTTCCAGAGAAGTTCTCATATAATTATAAAGAGAATTATGTTGCTGTCCCATTGATGTAAGTAATTGTTAGCTGTTCCATCCAGAACGAGGGTGTAGGAGGTTTGTACGAGAGGTACGAGGTGCTGCATTGCTGTATTCCATTGCCATCGGATCAACAAGTGTAGTGTTTATTTTGTTCGTGAGTGTGAGTGACCTCAAAGGTTATAAGGATTAACATATTAGGACAAGGTAATAACCAAAATATTGATACATTTTCTCGTTGCAAACTTTGCAGAATATTTCTTTGTTCGTCCAGGATTTTTATATACCATGTCAATTCATAGTTGCTTAGTTATATAGCTCAGGTAGCTTTAAGAAAATTTTCCATTGCAAGTGTTATTGTAAAACACTCATATAATCACATGATTTCATAATAAACACTACTATCAACTTAAAATTCAATATAATCTTTTCTTCCAATCTAATTACTAAGATTTTTCCACAGATGTTTTCAATCATATAAAACAATAATTTTAAAATAATTAACTCAAGTCTATTTTGAACTCCCCATGGGACAGATATACATACAGTGATTGATTAAGTTATTAAATTTTGAATTTTATCAATACTCCCCAAATTAGTTAAAAAAATTTCTATAAATCAACAACGAAAATTCTTCAACAATAAGAATAAAATTTCTTGAGAATTTAAAAATGAAGGTCATCTAATAACATGAGTCGTTACTAAAACCGGCTCAATGATCACCTCGTTCTTAAAGCGAACACACTTCGGTGTTTCATATTATTTCTTACCATGGAAATTAAAAATTATCGTTTTGATTTTCATACTTACCGGGATTGAACCTCCTACACGAAGAAAATGGATCTCCTGTATATCCAGCTGGGCAAGAGCAAACGGGAACATGATTTCTCGCATTACATTCTGAATTTGCTCCGCATGATCCTTCACAAGCGTCGCTGCATTTGCCATTTCTGCAGGTCAAGTGACCCCTGCAGTCACTGTTATCAAGGCATTCGGCCCTGTTCACATATAAAAAAATTATCTATTTATAAAATTAGAGCGAGTACACAGAAATTATGCATTTTTTCAATGTTCCTTGACATGTTTAATGTTATGGTTATTGATAATGCCCATTAACTTTTCAAATCGGTAAATATAATACAGGGTCTTATTTTTTATAGCAATAAGGAAATCATTATTGTTTACTTTATAGGCAACATTACTTACAATGTAATATTATATCTATGTCAATTAAAGAAGCTGCGACTGCAAGTCGACATTTTGTGATAATACGTATATTTACATACATTGTGAACAATATTAGACTGGTTAAGCCATCAAAATGAGAGGAGAGGACAGGAGAGAAGAAAAAAATATTTGTTATTTAAGGAAAATTAATAACACAATATCTATATCAGTTTTAAAATTATAGCATAGATCACCATTATAATATTTTTTGTGTTGGTCAGTTCCACATAGTCCCTCGGAAATGTTTCATATGAACTAATGAATTAATCAATTATTTTCCCTATCAAGTGCAATACAATAACTTTCGTAGCGAGGGATATGAAGATAAGTGCTTCATATTTTAAAAGAAGAGTATAAAACGCCATTCTCACTTCTCTAGTATTTTTACGATAATTTTGAAACTGAGAGATATCATATCGGCTTCAGGTATTCATATTTATTTTCCTTAGTTAATGTGATATTAAAAATAGCAAAAAAATTGTAGGCCGTATTAATTTCTTTAGAAAACGGACCGAGCAATATGACATTCCTTTGGGTATCTTCCTTATATTTGAAAATAAATTTTATATCATATCAAGTTTCTTATAATAAAAATAAATTCTCCTAGAGTCTCCTAGATGAACTATTGTTTGTTAAATTCAGATACAGCCTTATAAAAATTTCATATTGCGTTGTCCTTCGCATTGCCGCTGCATATATATATATATATATATATATATATATATATATATATATATATATATATATATATATATATATAGAGGGTGAGTCAGTTTTTTGGAGACAAACTTTAACAGGGGGTAGAACGCACGTTTTTAAAAAGAAAAGTGCCTATAAATATATGGCCGATCTAGCTTCCTAAGGAAGATACACGGTGTTAAAGTTTCATTTTTTTTTACATTAATGTGTAATATTTTCTGAACGGAATGATATATTCACTAAATATTTTACACATATCTTAACCTGCATAGGATCAACATGTTGTATTGTTCCTGTCGAAAATACTATAGTGGATGCTACTTTTTTCGGGTACTTCGGATATTCTGCATAATGGAACTTTTTTTTCGTACACCACTGACATTATCTGATACATATTTCTAAAATAACGGCCCCTTAGTAACAATTTTGATCTCTTGTAATTTTGCTCTAACTACGACAGTTTTAGAGATATTGGCCGTTGTTTCTCTGACAGTGTAATGTCGTTATTATACATATTTTTTTCTCGAATTTTCTTTATGACTTATAAACGAACGCTTAGATTTTTTCATGTTTGGGGGATAATGCCTATTAATTAAGGCGCATAAAACAAGCGGTAAGAATGTTCAAAAACTTGCACAGTGGCGGGGTGGAAGGGGTGCTCCACCCCTTTCGTAAACAGAACATTTCGTTATTTTCATTATCTACATACAGTTTAACAAAAATAATGTCCCTTCTTCTGTTTCGAAATTCCTGTGCGGTTCCTAGTTATTTTGATTTTTAGTGTTTGATGTGGTACTAAATTAAGTACTTTATTTATTAGCAATAATAATTATCGGCTAAATATTTAATTCTTTCAACGAAACCTACCTAAATATGGTGTGTTAAGGATTCTAAAAAGCCGAAATCTCTAGTTCTTTATCTTTTTCCAATGTAGTCAAAATAAATATTTGTTATATCAAGCCTTACTCAAATACAATACTTTTATATGTTGAAATCTGTTAAATTACAAATGTACTTACAATACAATAAATTATTGTGCAGTTGCCAAAAGTCTTAAAAATTTCTTTTAAGTTTTATTAAACTTGTGCATGTACCAATTTCTGTTTCAATTTTTGTTGTTGTTTGCTAAATAATTTCCATTTAAAACTAGCGTATTTGTAACTGTACGTAATAATTGCAACAAAATATTATACTGCTTGGAAAACAAGTAAGCATTATGTCATATTTTGAAACGACAGTTTGACGTATTACAAGTTTATCTACAAACAATTTTTCTTCATCTTGAATATTTTCACTGTTATTAATTATTATTTTTAAGATTAAAAAGTTATTTTATGTGATTTGTCAGATTTTAATTAGTGTAACATGCCGTTTACATTTACAAATAGCGAACAAGCCGACATTCATTTTATTTATGGGTTCGCAAATGGGAATTCAAGATACGCAGCTAGGGGGTATCGAAGAAGATTTCAAAATAGACGACAACCACATCATTCCGTTTTTGTGAGTATCCACCGTCGATTTGTTAACCAGGGTTTGAAAAATGTACCCGGGGGCCGACAGAACAACCGTGGACGAGATAGAGACCGTATATTGCGGGAATTTAATAGGAACCCAACGACAAGTACTCGACGTGCTGCTATTGCTCTTGGTATTTCCCAAAGTAAAATTTCCCGGGTTTTAAAACGGGATCACAGACGCCCATATCATTTTCAACCTGTTCAAGGTTTATGTCCAGGTGACGCTGAACGAAGACTTACTTATTGTAGGTGGGTTCTTAACTCCATTCAAAATAATAGGGATTTCTTATCCAATATACTGTGGACTGATGAATCTTGTTTTACTCGTCGTGGTATAGTAAATTTTCACAATCTGCATGTATGGGCACATGAAAACCCACATGCCATTCGACCACGAAGTTTTCAACATGAATTTAGTACAAATGTCTGGATTGGAATTTACGGCAACCACTTGTTTGGACCTTATTTCTTGCCACAACGTGTAAATTCAGAAAATTTCCTACAATTTTTAGAAGAACACCATGGTAATATATGGGAAGTCATTCCTTTGAATTTAAGAAGACAGTCTTGGATTCAACTTGATGGGTGCCCGGCCCATTATGGCAGAAATGTAAGAAATTGGCTGAACAATAACTATCCAGGGAGGTGGATAGGTCGTGGAGGTCCAGTGGCGTGGCCTCCCAGATCCCCCGATTTAACACCACTTGACTTTTTTGTGTGGGGATTCATTAAGGAAATAGTGTATACCACTCCGGTTAATACACTTGAGGAACTTCAAAATCGCATTAGAGATGCTTGCAATGAAATAAGGGTGCATCATTTAGTTAACTTAAGACGTTCTATGATACGTCGCAGTGAAATGTGTATTGAGAAGAACGGTTTACATTTTGAACAAAGTATCTAATTTTATGTATGTAGGTACTAGTGTTATTGTTATTAATTCTTGTAATTGTTATTTATAAATCATTATTGCTAACAATTGTTATTTATTCCACAATTATTATTGTTAATTAAATATTGCTATAAATTCAAAAATGTTTATATCTCCATAAACATTAACATCAATGTTCATCTAATGTTTTTTTTTTAATTGTAATTACTTGGAAAGAGATAAAGAGATTTCGGCTTTTTAGAATCCTTAACAAACCATATTTAGGTAGCTTTCGTTGAAAGAATTAAATATTTAGCCGATAATTATTATTGCTAATAAATAAATTACTTAATTTAGTACCACATCAAACACTAAAAATCAAAATAACTAGGAAACGCACAGGAATTTCGAAACAGAAGAAGGGACATTATTTTTGTTAAACTGTATGTAGATAATGAAAATAACAGTTTTTTTTAAATAGTCTTTGGCGTAGTTAAAGTTCTGTGTACGAAAGCGGTGGAGCACCCCTTCCACACCGCCACTGTGCAAGTTTTTGAACATTCTTACCGCTTGTTTTATGCGCCTTAATTAATAGGCATTATCCCTCAAACATGAAAAAATCTAAGCGTTCGTTTATAAGTCATAAAGAAAATTCGAGAAAAAAAAATTATAATAACGTCATTACACTGTCAGAGAAACAACGGCCAATATCTCGAAAACTGTCATAGTTAGAGCAAAATTACAAGAGATCAAAATTGTTACTAATGGGCCGTTATTTTAGAAATATGTATCAGATAATGTCAGTGGCGTATGAAAAAAAAGTTCTATTATGCAGAATAGTCGAAGTACCCGAAAAAAGTAACATCCACTATATTATTTTCGACAGGAACAATACAACATGTTGATCCTATGCAGGTTAAGATATGTGTAAAATATTTAGTGAATATATCATTCCGTTCAGAAAATATTACACATTAATGTAAAAAAAAATTAAATTTTAACACCCTGTATCTTCCTTAGGAAGCTAGATCGGCCATATCTTTATAGGCACTTTTCTTTTTAAAAACGTGCGTTCTATCCCCTGTTAAAGTTTGTCTACAAAAAACTGACTCACCCTGTATATATATATATATATATATATATATATATATATATATATATATATATATATATATATATATATATATATATATATATATATATTTTGTGAAAAGTAATCTTGGATTTGTAGCATTTCATTACATAGAGAAATAAGCAAATAGACGAATAAGAGGAAAGATATACTTACCAGTGCTATATCTGGACATACATTCGAAGTGAACCACTATACACACCGAAGCGAACCACTTAGAAGTTGTACAACTTCTTTCACCTTTATTGAGGATCTTCAGAGCAGTATACGATTTATTTCATTGATCATTTATACTTGAATTTAAAATATTAATTTATTTACTCTAACACTTGCAGTGACGTTTTATGACATTAGTTTTTGACGGAACTCAAATTCTTAGAATACACAAACCTAGTCTACTATTTATATTTGTTCTAATTTATCAATATATATATATAAATATATATATATAAATATATATATATATATATATATATATATATATATATATATATATATATATATATATATATATATATATATATATATATATATATATATATCTATATATATATATATATTTACAATGCAGCGGCAATGCGAAGAACAACGCAATATGAAATCAGGCTATTATTTTATCAGGCAGGTATTTTATCAGGCTGTATCTGAATTTAACAAACAATAGTTCATCTAGGAGACTATAGGAGAATTTATTTTTATTACAAGAAATATAAATTAGAATTAATATAGACTAGGTTTGTGTATTCTAAGAATTTGAGTTCCGTCAAAAACTAATGTCATAAAACGTCACTGCAAGTGTTGGAGTATAAATATTTTAAATTCAAGTATAAATGATCAATGAAATAAATCGTATACTGCTCTGAAGATCCTCAATAAAGGTGAAAGAACTTGTACAACTTCTAAGTGGTTCGTTAAGGTGTGTATAGTGGTTCATTTCCGTATGTATGTCCAGATATAGCACTGGTAAGTATATCTTTCCTCTTATTCGTCTATTTGCTTATTTCTCTATGTAATGAAATGCTACAAACCCAAGATTACTTTCACAAAACAAATATGAATAGCAAAGAATTTCAAAGCTAATATATATATATATATATATATATATATATATATATATATATATATATATATATATTAAGAAGAAAATAGACATTGTACGATTTACCATAATCTTAAATCATATGGTAGGATAATATACATACTAGAATACAACGTTTCTTATGTATCATATGTAGAAAAATAGGAGTTGAGTTGTAATTGTGTTATAAATCACTTAACATAGAGATTTCTCGTTAAAGTATTATATAGAACAATTTGGTAGGTATCAAATGATATATTATCAGAAGTGATGAATGCAAAATACTAATGTAAAATTATATATGTATGTATCAAGATACAGAATATCAGATATAGAAGGGAGAATACTAAATAGGAAGCAGGAATGTGAACTGTAGGTATAGTAGGTATAGTGTATAGTAGACATAGTGAAGGTGTTAATATGCTAAATATAAATCGATAACTAAAGTGAGAAGGTGTACATGTCAAAAATATTACCTACCTTTTACAATAACTGAGTGGATCACCGGTATATCCTCTTAAGCAAGAACATACAGGGCGTCCGCCTATTACCTGACATTGGGCGTTTTGTCCGCAGGTGCTGCTGGTGCAAGTAGAACATGTAGTGCAGGTAGTGTCATATGGCAAAGCCGCTAAAAATATAATGAAAATTTACAAAAAAGTTTACGAGTAAAGTACGTACATGTAATATGATTTTTAGTATTTTTGGTTTATTTGAAATGTATGTTGGTGTAATATTTAAAAATTTGTACCGTGAATATTTTCGTTCAGGTTATCACCAATATATTTTCGACTAAAATTAACTCAATTCCAATTAATTATCATCCTTTATCGTTACCGTATCGTTATTTAAGTACTTTTGTGGCGTGAACTTCAATTATTCACGATGTAAGCTACAGGGTGTTCCATAATAACGTGCAAAAAAAATTAACTGTAAATTCCCTGTGGAAAATTAAGACCCCTCTTAAAATATTGTAAACATTTAGCTGCGGGCTATTTTTTTTAATAACAGAAAATAACTAAACATTATGATTTATTTAGAAAGTTTTTTTCTCTTGAAAATTACACCATTATTGCAGATGCTGCACCACCTCATTATGCTTTAAGAGGTTTAGAGGTTCGAGAATGGCTACACTCAACATTTAAAAATCGGTGGATTGGAAGGCGCGAAAAGTTACAATTAAATAGCCCCCTGGTCCCCAGATATATGCCATTGGACTTTTACTTTTGAGGCCACTTGAAAAATGTTATTTAATCGATACTTGTCCCTAACGTCGAAGTTAGAGATTTTTAATGCTGCCAATGAAGTTCGAAACCCTCCACATGTTTTAAATAGCTTGAATGACAATTTTAGGAAACCATTGCAAACGTGTATTCAATGACGACCTCTGACGCCATTTCGGCAACAAATGCTTTAATATCTAAAAACAACAATCGTTGTCTTCATGTTTAATTTTTTTACTGTTTAAATCATCTTTCGTGCATTTTGTGTTAGTTTTTTAGTTTCCTAATAACTTTCCTCTTCAATACTTTGTTCTTTAATTTGTAACGTCTAATGCAATTTATAAGCACCTAATGATGATGTCAGTACGTAATATTGTCCAATTATAATTTAACAAATACTTTTAGTATTTTACACTAATATAATCGGGTTCATCGCTTTTGATTGATCCCTTAGGCAGATTTTACGAAATTTTTTCAAGTGAAAAAGTTTCTAAATAAATCATTATGTTTAGTTATTTTTAATTGAAAAAAAAATAGCAGACAGAAAGATATGTACAAAATTTCATGAACGGTAGTTAATTTCACCCCTTTGTGTACATGCTAGGTGAATGAAATGATTTCATTAGATGCATTTTGATGAGTAACCGAGATGTGTCAAATTTCGTCTTCTTCCGATCTCGTCTTAATTTTGGACATGAAATCTATAGTTATTTTTTTTGTACGTTATTACGAGACACCCTGTGTATGTGTATTTACAAGAAATTGTGTAAGATGTAAGGGAGATATACCTAAGATGGGACGGTCTCCTAAAAAGAGACACCTCTATTTCTTGAAAATTTGAGACGCGTTACGCCATCTGATAGCGATGCTTAAAAGTTGTTCGTATAACCACGATTTGAGCAGAAAACCGCGCACGCAGTACATCTGTCACGACGTACAGAGCACGTTTTCGATTTATGGCAATTTTTTAAAAATAACAACTAGTTGCGAAACAGTGAATGACTTATTAACGGTAAGTGAATGTGAAAATCTGCATCACTAGTTTATAAGAGTAGTTAGTCTAGAGGTACTACGATACATTGTATTTAAAATTACCATGTACTACAAATAGAGGTTATGTTTTGAAAATACCATGTGTAGGTTTCAAGATGGGACTTAGAAATGATTCCTAAGTACGTCCCATATTGAGACTCCACTGCTATTTCACAAAGCTTGTTAATATTCTCCTTTCTATTTTGCAATTACAGATGCCGAGAACAGATCGCTACTACAAAAGAAAAACTGATACAGAAAATTAGAAACAATGAACGTTCGACAGGTAGCCGAACAGTACAATGTTCCAGAAAGTACATTGCAGAGAAGTTAGGAACAAAAATAAAAATGTAACAGAAAGTGAAAAATATTTCGGAAGATTTAGGCGTGTTTTCTGTCGAACAAGAAAATGAAATTGTTGAATACATTCTAGAAATGGAAAAATGATTTTTTGGCATTACTTATAAAGATCTTCGGCAGTTGGCATTTGATTTTTCTCAGGCCAACAATATTCCTAACAACTTTAATAAAGATACTAAAATATCTTGAAATGGATTTATGGGTTTTTGCACAGACATAAAAATATTTCCCTTAGAAATCCCGAAGCAACATCTTATGCTAGAGTCACGGGCTTTCAATCGTAGTTCAAAGTGTCTTTAACAATCTTGGAAGCATTTATGAGAAATATAAACTGTCGCCAGATTAAATATGGAATGTTGATAAATGTGCGTAACCAACGTTCAAAAATTGCAAATAATTCTCGATCAGAGAGGTAAAAAACAAGTTGGGGGGTTGACGAGCGCTGAGAGAGGAGTCAATGTTACTATTGTGGACTCTATGAGTGCAAGCGGAAATTTCCTGGCACCTGGTTTCATTTTCCCCAGAAAGTGGATAAAACCTGAATTGATGGATAATTCCCTTAATGGTAGTCCAGCTTTCCCACGAGACAAAGGTTGGATGGACCGTGATGTATTTTTACAGTTTATAAAATACTTTGTTCAGCAAACAAGACCGTCGAAGGAACGACCAATTTTAATAATCTTAGACACTGTTCACATACAAAAAGTTTAAGATAACATTTATGATATCAATGCCATTAG
The DNA here is from genome assembly GCA_964058915.1 of Tetropium fuscum. Taxonomy (NCBI): domain Eukaryota; kingdom Metazoa; phylum Arthropoda; class Insecta; order Coleoptera; family Cerambycidae; genus Tetropium; species Tetropium fuscum. Next base: position 353,317 of record CAXKVY010000305.1, read on the forward strand.
ATATTCGCTCGAAAATGACTTAGCGAATAGTCTATTCTTTATACATTCGTATACATGATGTGACAGCACCTCCAGAATATTCCATATTGCAAAGCAATCAGTTTTGAATGGTGTTGTTGAAGATAATACTTTTGTGAACTTACATTATCGTTCAGCTCAACAAACCTTAATCCCAGTCAGATTGAAGAATTTGGAAAGAAGATAATGGTATGAATGTTTGGTGGAAATCCAGATGATACACTAAATACACTTAGGTATAGAACTGTTATTGATAAAGTATCGAGGCAAAATGTTTCGTTCAGCCACAGATCTTCCCCCAACGGAATCAGCTGTCAAGTACTCAAGTACTAGCCTCTGCGCATATTGGAAATTTAAATATGGAAACAAATATAAGGAAAAATATGGGATTTAAAAAATAATGGAGACAAATGCAAGAAGGCTTGAAACCAACAGACCTGGGATGGAGTATATATGATAATATGTATGTACCACAAACAATGAATTTGCCACCAGAACCTGAAAGTATATTACGCATAGTAAGATGTAATTGCAAAACCGGCTGTGATACCATGAAATGTGCAAGTTCATGTGATCAGTGTCAAGAAACAAATTGTGGAAATTGTCCGCACCTAATAAAAGATGAAGAAATGGAAAGTACACATGAAGATTATGATGAATTGTGAAAAAACAGCCAGATCATTTTAATTTTTGTTCAATAGTAACTTTCAAATAATGGTTTTTTGTTCTTGTAAGTCTAATGTGTAATAAAGTTTTCTCTGATGTATAATAGACAATTTGAGTGATTCAATACCTATCTTACCTATTCAATACTTATTTCATACTGTTATCTTTGTATTTTAAACATTTTTGCCAAGTTACACCTTATAGATACAAATATATGCACAGTAATACATTTTCAAAATGTAAAATTCAACAGCCATCTTGGATTTTGACTGACTTCCTGGGCCGGGATTGATTGGGATTTTCAATGTGTTAAAATAGGCACTTCTTACAATAAAATGCAAAAAGAATAATTTATGTTGCAATTTTGCCGAGGTCAAGGGAATTTTTGCACCATATTGAACACTAATAATATATTTTATAATAGCAAATCAATATTTCTATAGATCTAAACAGCTGCAATAATAATGCACTCAAGCAACCATACAAACAGATCTGTTACCCGGCAATCTGCAATACGTTCTTAGAAAGATGAGTAGGTAATTAATTGTCGAACCTTACATGGCTCCAAATTAATGCAATATTACGTAACATTATTTTGCATACCTAGTACCATATATATTATGTAAAAGATTTTGCTAATGTATAAATTAGGCAAGCCTATATTTAATATTTCTTATGATGTTTATTATTGTTATATCTGCCTACATATTGGTGGCAATCGTTGGTGTAATTTATTTATTATTTGTTATAAATTTTTATAAAAAATAAAACGCGTGTGCGTAGGATTCGATTTTTAATTGAATTCGTATTCAAGTAATTAGAACACATGTTTGTTTCGCCAGTGATTACCTTCTTGGTAGATCATATTTATGTCAATGTATATTTGAAATTCATATATTTTAAATTCCTCAGATAAAAATAAATAACAATTCAATTTTTAATCAAAGAAATTTGTCTATGTTACGGAAATACAAGACTATTGTCTATTTAAGGGTTATTAATTTTTATTGTTAGTTTTTATTGTATATAGATGCAAGGGCCCTTGCATCTCTATACACTCAGTTTCAAAAATATAAATTCCCATACTATGACCGAGCCCTATTAAAAGTCTCGCTTTCCATATACTCCAGTCAATAGAGAATATTACCTGGAAAAATAGGAGGAATTAGTTTTATTAACGTACCTTATGTTTTTTGCGTCGCTGATTCTGAATTTTTACTTACCACCAAAATTTCCTACCAGAAATACCACAATTTTTGAAAAAATGACGCCAAAAAACGAGTATTTTACAACAATTCTCCGAACCTCCATCGGTTATCATGAAAATTTGGAATTAAGGTCATCTTACCCTTAACTTCAAAAGTGACATATTCCCGAATTGTGCTTTTTGCTTTTAAGGGGTAAAAACTACCCCTTAAAAAATTGCAAAAAAAATACGTATTCTAACCCTGACAAACTTTTGGGTTACGTGAGTAATACTAAAATAAATTGTTTTTGCATTGAATATATCCCTCTATCCATTTCCGGGGTTATTTTAAGTGAAAAAGTTGTACCCCCGAGAAGGGGTGGCATCCAACCCCAGGATAAAAACAAACAGCGGCGCTATGTCACTTTTGCTCATTGAGCCATCCCTGACCTACTCACTAAATTTTACGTCAATCGGTCGAGGTTCAAAGAATTCGGACCGGAAAACCTTCAATGACTGCACTACCTACCGCGCTGCGTCTCAGAGCGGCTCTAAGTTTGACCTGTCAAAAAAGCATTTAGAAACTTTTTTTTGTAAATTTTTTTGTATATTTTAAGCCATTTTCCTATAAAAATTAACAAAAATTGAGTTAATTTGAAAAAAAAATCATTTTTGGCGCCACTTTTTTCAAAATAGAGGTATTTCCGGTGAGAATTTTTGGTGGGATGTGAAGAATTCAGAATCAGAGACCCAAAAAACATAAAGTTAGATTATAAAACTAAATTCTCCTATTTTTTCTAGGTAAGCCATTTTTTCAGGTTTTTTTAGTTAGTATTGACTAGAGTAATAATAAAATCTTGATTTTCTTTTCACCCGTTCTCGCTATACTCGCTTCCAATCCAAAATAGCCAAGTTCAATCAGAAAAAATTAGGCCTGGCCCGGACAAAATTTTTAACAAGCTAAAACGTTCTGGAAATATTCAGAACATTGCCCTATTTGATATACGAAAGTTCCCAAGATGTCCGAGTTGGGGAAGGGAGCTAATGTGAAAAAACCGAAAAAAACATCTTGAATTTTTCAGGTTTTGGTTATATCAATATTCGTCAATCATCAATATATATTCAAGTAATCGTTTTATTCGTCTTTCAAGGTAATCTTATCCCTAGCAAGTACCAAATTAACCGGTTTCGACTGCAGAATTAAGGAAATATAAATTAAATGAGTTATGGGCGTTTCCACAGCAATTTTATGTAATTTTTTTATCGCGGATATGGCAAAAAACCTTAATTAAACCGTAATTTTGCGTAAACCTTAATTTTGATAAGTTTGAACCTACCACCTTAGCAAGAATACAATTAAGAATTGTTGAAATAAAGAATATACTACCTATATATCTCATTTATTTAGAAGACACGTGTTAAGCAAAACTGCAATTTAAGCATATTTTCTTAAGCGAAAAACTGCATTTTAAGCAATTAATCACGCATATATTTGAATCATATATAGTAGTGCCCATCTACTTACTCAAGATCTATCAGCAGAGTACGTCAAGTATATTAAAAACCACTAGGGCACGAACACCAGCGAGGTGTTCGACGGCTATGGTAAGTTGACAACTATAAGGACGAATAACATGCTGTAGTGCTTTCGTTTGATATGCAAACTAATGGAATGTGGTGCTCAGTGGCGGGCGCAATTATCCTAATATAGGAAATAAAATAAAAAACAATAATATTATCATTCTCGTAGAACAGAACAGCTGAACACAAATGCATGGCGGAAAGGGCAAATTAAAGACTGGCTGGAAGAAAGAAACATTGACCACGATGATTCACTACTTAAAGCTGAATTGTTGACACTGGCAAAGCAACATTTTCCAGCTTTCAAGAACTATGTAGTGGATAGAATGGCCAAAGCAAGGGGAATGGAGATAATTCGATTGCCTCCATATTACTGAGAACTGAACCCAATTGAACTTATTTGGGCGCAAATAAAAGGGAAAGTTACAGCACAGAAAATACAACATTTAAGTTAGCTGATGTGAAAGAACTTCTCAATGGTGCAATCAAAAAAGTAAATGAGGCCAACTGGATAAAACGTATAGACCATGTGAAGAAGATGGAATCAAGAATGTGGGATCTCGATATTATGATGGATACTCCGGATACTCCGGATACGAAGACAGTAGTGAAAGTGACTTATTTTCAGATAGTGAATAGTGATATTAATTTCTGATGTGTTTTTGTGAAGAGTGCCACTAATAAGTGACGAAAAATACCATGAGTGTAAGTATATGTGCAAATAATAACATATCCCGCAAATTGGTGAGTTAATTTGTTATAAATTTTACTAACAGTCTTACCTATACTTATAATAAGTAACCTAATCACGTTCTATCCTGGCAAGAGGCTCCTCGTGGTCCTTGCTGGGTAATAGCAATGTAATTTCTGTCTTTTACTTTAAATTATTATTGAGCACTAAGTTGTACACGCATGCAAATTTTTTTCAATATATCTTTTGAAGTCACTTCACCTTGGTTGCGCATGATGATGCTTCACAGAACAGTAAAGCTTGTTCATGCAGGTGTCTTCTAAGTGAGCGAGAATGGAAATGGGATTTATATGAGTTGAAGAGTGATAGCGACCGATATAGTAAGCCGAGGATTGGATACCCTAGTTCTATTCACAAGAAATTGTGGCGGTATACAATTTTACACTAAATATCCTTTTGTATTGCATAGCGATATGATTTACCGCTTCTGTAGTAATTGGTACGGGTTTTCTTTGTAAAATGCCTCACAATTTTTTTGCTCTAGTTTGTATTTCAAACGAAAACACTATAGAAGAATTGGTAAGGTGAGGGCCGACGCAATGATCGAAGTCCACGGCAAGCACAGTACCACAAGGAGTATTTCGATCTAACGAGAACAACAAGCGCTTCATCGCTCTCCCATCAAGCCACTTGCAACCGCAAGAATCAAGGATATACAAGCAGAACTACCCATCTTGGTTGTTTCGAGATTATGATATTTTTCCAAGTTGTATTTTTTATTAAAAATAATAATTGGCAATGCAAATTTATTAGTAAACAATATTTTTATTGACAGGCTAATAAATTAAAATCATTTAATTACCTATTTTAACATTTTAATAAAAATTAATAGCGAATGACCTCCGTGAATTTGAGCACGTAGTAAAATGTAAATTGTAAATTTTACCACAAAACGTACCTAAAATTGGTCTAGGTTGCCAGAGATTTTCTGCAGGTGGATACATGCTCACTGAAGATCGGGAGAACTAGCTGGTAGCCATTATCTTTTAGGTTTAGCGTACTTATTGGTCTACTCACGTCTTTAGAGATATTGCAAGGCCACCGCGGCAGCGGTTAATATTTGTCGTATTAATTACTATGGAAGTTGAAGAGGTTTCTGGTCTTTTAGCTACCAAAGGAATGAAACGATCGTATTTTAGTTTTCCCATTTCGACCTTGTCCTGGATGCCTTCAGCCAAATTTGTTTCATTAAATCTTGTTGCTATAATAGCCGACTTATTATATACACGGAGAAACATGAAAAAAAGATAAACGCATACAGTAACTATAGTATTTCTAATAAGTATGTGTAATTCAACGCCCGGCAACCCTGACCTACACAGTGTTTCTCATGGGCGGCGTAGCGATTTTGTGACGCTGATACGCTGATTGTATCAATAGCAGCCGAAATTTCCGGGACGTCAGAAATCACTGCTCTGATTATAGTTAAAGACACGGATCTGCTCATCCTAATGATTTCTGTTCCTGATTGTCACGACGATATTAGTATGTTTATGCCAGGAAAAAAGAACGGAACCGGAATTTGATACATTTGCTCCCATCTCTTCTTTTCTTCCATGACCACATCTGCCTCTTATCGGAAGGGGAAAACCAGGCCTTTAAAGAAACTTCAAGAAGACCAAGTTGGTGTCTGCAAGCCTGCCATGAAGAAATTGCTGCGGCAGGGGAGGCTTTTCTTGCATTATATAGGGCAACCATCAGGTGCACATTAAACACTAAAATGTATAGATTGTACATGCAGACCGCAGCCAAGCATGATTTGGCAAATCTTCCACCAATATCATATACTTTAGTCACCAGCTAGGAGTCCGATTTCTATAGTGTCTCTTTTCGACAAATGCAAATTTACCAGATGTGGTCTGTAATTTAATGCGTTTTATTATGTTAGGTCCAAGGACGCTTAATTACAATCCCTTGCACGGCTGATCCTGCTACGGCGGATAATATCCTGCTACTGGCCGCAATCTGACACCTCAATGACCTTACTAGAGTGATTAGTTCAAAAGATATAGCCAAAACTCGAAAAATTCAAGATGGCGGCGATTTTTTGCCGATAGTGGCTTGTTGCAAAAAGCTGATTTATAGTACAGGCAAGTTAGGGAAAATAGAAGAAAAAAATTATAACCAAATTATATTTTCATGATCGATTGTTCATGTGAGTAAAATTAAAAATCTAAAGAGTTTCCACCACCCAGGGGTGTGCTTCGCATTTTCCCCATTTTCGCACTCCCTCAATAGTGACGCGGCGCTGCTTTTTGCCAATATCTCTTAAACGCGTCAGTATATGACAAATTTATAAGTGTAAGAAAATGTTTCTAATAAAATATTCAATATTATCAAATGTCAAATTGTTATTAACGCGTAAAGTAAAAGGGTAGTTTAACACACTCAAAGAAATGGCTAAAAACTGACTAGTAGAAAGCAGACTTATTATTTTAATATAGTAATTTTATTTCTTTTACTTATTTTATTTTTTTTATATAAAGAATTACGATCTTTACATCAACGCTCTTTTATGTATGCGTTTTTTGTCTTCTGTCCCGTGGCGTAATAATCACGGCGTTTTTAGATGAAATAAAATGAAACTTTTGTTTAAGCGTTTCTTGTTGCATGCTCAAAATTCAAATTTGGTCAGTTGGTATTCCTTTAATACCAACTGACCAAACTGACATAACACCACAGCTAAAAACATGTTTACCAATTTCCTGCCTTTCTTTTTCAGTTTTTGCCTGAATTCAATTAAATAACAAGGAATAACAATTTCGCAAATTTCCTTCCATGCATCTTTTTTAGCTGCCTGTTTCAGTAGGATTCTGATTCGAATCCTACAAGCTTGATCGGTCTTTTACTGCATCAATGAAAATTTCGCTGTCAAGATTTTCCATTACACGTTGTCTTCAGTCTTCACACGTCGTATTTGTATTTAGCATTGGCATTGAGATTCGAAGAGTACTTGAAAACGTGCATGGGAGTCAGTCACTGAAACTTAAAGTCAGCCCGACCATCTGCGGCTGCGCGTTGGTGTAAAGAGAATAAACAGACTGGTCTGCTGCGTCGTAAATCATTTCTTTGATGAACGCCGCGCCACGTGCCCGAATGAGAAACGGTTATCAGTACAGTGCGTATATACCGATTAAAATATTTACTACTGAAAAGTAATACATTATAATTATTTCCTAATTTGTCATGGCGTAAGTAGAAGATAATAACATAACGCCCGAAAATCCCGAAATTGTTATTGCCGTAAACGTCGAAACAACCTTTGAGTTTAAAAATCAAGATTTACATGTACCCGTCAACGTATTATTTTAAATATCCATGAACTTTTGAAGAGCGAAAATCCGGAATATTGTGAGAAATAAATAATGCGATGTATTAACGAATTAACTAAAATATCACATTTAACAATTTATCGTGTAATTAAAAAAGGAGATGTTATAGATCACGGTGCAAAGAGGGAATGGAAAAATGCTAATAAAAAAAAATTGATGAATCTACCAGAGATGTAGTACGGCGTAAAATTTATAATATGTATAAAGAAAATATAGTTCCTACTTTACAAATGATTCAAGAAAAATTAATCGATTATCCTGAATATAATTATAGGTCTTTAGATACACTATTGTGATTGTAATAAAACATTTCGTAGTGTATATAAAGACACTACGAAATGTTTTATTACAATGTCGTTTTAAACATAAAAAACTTGACAGTCGTATGGTAATTACGGAATCGCCGCGGCGCCGGCGTATAATTGCACTTCGGGCAGATTATTTCGCAAAGATCAAAGAGTATGGTCAACTAAACAGGCATATAGTGTATCTAGACGAAAGATGGTTTGACACGCATGATATTGTTCAGTATGGTTGGGTAGACAGTTCACACAATTGTGTTCTCCTTTTTTATTTGATCCATGGACTTAACTTAAAATAGTGTAACCTATATTACACTAAAATGTTATATCTTGATAGTGATTCCTCTTCAAAAAGTGAAGAATTGGGCGCTGATATATTTTCAGAATAAAATATTTAGCTATGCTAAATAAATATTTAACTATTACATGATTTATTTAGTTTGTTTAGAAACTTTAATATATGTTATCTACTTTATTCCAGAGAAATATTTTAATTTTGTTTTTATATATTATATTCTTTGTGTATACAAATATTTATTTTTGTTCTCATACATTTTTATTTTATTTTATACCAACATAGTTGCCCCTCGTCAATCTAACCTGTCCCATCCCTCCTGGCGAGGATGTGTACATACCTTCTCGTTGGTCCTTGCTGAGCAACATATTTCAGTATAATGTGGGTTAAGTTTAAAACTAAAATTAATAAATTCAAATATTAAAATTTATACTTTATATCTAAAACTGGTACCTACAAAAACCTACTGGTTGTTTTTATACGGTTTCAATTGCAATCGTATACACTTTACTTCTAAAACGCCTGTCGCGACGCGTTTTGTAATTCCAGGAGACAGATTTGAGACACAGGTGAAGAGCGGTTGACCGATACGTCGGTGCATAAAAGCGCGAATTGAAAACAATGTACTTAGAAAGTTAGTTCCTTGCGCGTTTTTTTTCAGTTGTCTCCCCTGGAGGCCTATTCCACTAAAAGTTTCAGTATTTATTATTCAATATCGATTTCGTCGGTATTTTCTCGGTATTTAACTGGCATTTAACTGAGCCTCTTAAACCAACTTTGACACATCCGCATCTTCTGGATCACATCCTTCTGATCAATTAATTATTTATTGGAATTAGTTAAGCAATAATTAATTCTGTACACTTGATGGCAGCCTAATATTAGAAAAGTGACATTTTATGGCCGAGTAGATAGTTAATTTTTTAATTTGGCGAGTGTGTTACTTTGTGTTATAATATTTAAAACCTCTGTAATATGATCCAGATTGGGCTGTTGTTCTTCCATTCATATCAGTGACATACACTGTGTCATCGTTCGTTCTAGAGTACCTATAAGGATGGTGTACGTAGGGGTTTGTGTAATATGTGCTTTGTTCTGGTGTGTAATAGTTCTGGTAGTACTGAGGATAATTTGATCCTGATAGAACTTTGTATTGACGATAATAAGAGGGCTCACCTAGGACTACTGATAGGAGGTGGAAAACGGCGAGAGACGCGAGAAAAGTTATTTTCCCCATCTGAAACAAAAACAATAAATCATGAAAAGTATTGAAGCTTATTTTATTAAGAATAACTTATTAACTATTACAACGTGAGCTTTTTATGGCTGAAATAAATTCGATTTAAAAATATCGATTTTTGTGGAGGTCACGCAACACGAAATAAATTTTTTTGTTTAATCTCTGAAGTCGGAATTTTATTAATTTCCGACTTAAAATTAAGAATTTGATTAATTTCCAACTTTGATCTCAGGGGATATTACTAAATTCCGAGATTGAACTCAACAAGGTTACAAACAAATTAATAAAATTACGTGTTTAAAGTCGGAAATTAATAAAATTCCGACTTTGATCTCGGAATTTTACCAAAATCCGACTTCGAACTCGGAATTTTATTAATTTGCGATTGACCTCGGAATTTTATTAATTTCTGCAAATTTTATTAATTTCTGTAACATAGCGAGACAAAGGTATACAAAGAAGACCGAACAGCGTAGATGGTTAAGAAATAGAATATTATAAGAAATTTTGGCAACTCAGAAAGAATAAATAACAATAATCAAGATGAGGCAGTATCTGGTCTTGACCACTATCAAATAGTCAATGGAGTACAGTTTGAGCACCAAATGTATCACGTTAGTTTACTGTTTATACTTATTTTGGTTTCTTGTTCATTGCAGTTATTTGTTGAATGTTATTGAATTACTTTTTTGAAAGGAAAAGATTAAAATATTTTAAAAATAATTTGGCGGAAAAATTAAACAGTGATGTCAAAATGTGCGTCGTTAAAAATAAAATGGAGCTATCAACGCGTTTTCTTCACAAACTGAGAAATTTGTGATAAAATTAGTTCCATACATTTTGCTAGTTCCATAAAGCTTTGTCACTAATTGAACCATATCTAAGAAATAGAAAATAATGCGCAAGCATCGATGATATTACCTCAGACCTTAATAACATACAACAAGATGTACTCCAAGGGTCAGTCTTGGGGCCACTGTTATACATATATAGTTTTTATAATTGATTTTAACCATTTTATTTATGCACACAAATGTATACTTTTCGCAGACGATACAACTTTGAGACTTGACACAAAAATGTAAATAAAAATTCGAATTATGGGTATATAGTACTTATGATTTCAGGGGGGGGCTCCTGCCCTGGCTACGCCACTAGCAATAACGAAATGGCTATAACAGCTGTCTGTTATGATTTCGCAAATTACTCGAAGAAGAAGATCCTGAAATTGACCATTCAATAATTTGGTTCGACTAATATGGAGGACAAAATATAAACTTTTATATACTTTGCCTTTATCAATACTTAATACTAAATAAGTTTTTAAAGTAGTCGATCATAAGTTTGCCGTGGTTGACACAGCTTTCTTGATTCCGACAGATACTTCGGACGCATCGCAGAGAATTTATTAAATCCGCGAAAGAATAAAGAGAAAAAAACATATTGCTTATATAACGCATATTCATTTAAGTTTAAACAAAACACTAAAAAAAATTCTTCATTGTATGAATTTGTACTGCTTTTACATAAAATTAAATTTGAGTTAAAAGCTACATGACTCCTTTATCCATGACGAAACTTATAAGAGATTGAGTTTAAAGTTAGTGGATAAAGGTGTTATGTAGGTACACAAAAATCTAGATTCACAAAATCTTGATTTTTAAAAAAAATATTATAATGAACAAAAGAAAATAGCCTAAAATTTTCAATTTTATGAGGTATTACTCATTTAAATTAAAAGCTTTTAAAATTATTTAAAATAAAAAAGTTCCAATGCGAAACGTGTTTTGTTAATTTATTTAAAACTTTTTATGTCAATTTACACTTTGTAAATTTACACTTTTTTTGTCAATCAGTCAATCAGTTTTGTCAAACCGTTAAACAATGGAATACCATGTACACGGAGTCTGGCAACGATACATGGGTGGAAAATTGTGATTCTCTTAAATATATACTTCTATTACCTTTTAAAGTTGGTTTAAAAATATATTTTGAGATTAAAGGGACTTTAAACATATATATTTTTCTTCTTACAGGATTAAGGATTAAGGAGAATAACACCAAATACGCATTTTGAAATGAAACACTATTTCATTTTTGAAGTAAATACTTCTTTCGCCGCATGAGAGTGATTTTTCAAGGTCGCGTCACGACACATTTTATAATATTTTTGTCTCGCAAGTAAGATAAAGCATAATAATATGACAGATATGAGGGAGAGAGAGAGAGAAACAGAGATATCGAATGCAGTTTTGACTTGGGCAACGATCCCCCACACGTGTTCTAAAGCGGAAAGCAATTTTAATATTATGAGAAACAGAGATAGCGAATGCAGCTTTGACTTGGGCAACGATCCCCCACAAGTGTTCTGAAGCGGAAAGCAATTTTGATATAATTTATAAACGATCGTGGCAGAATCGGAGTTAACCAGCATATAATATTACTTATGCATATACTGTTGGATATATCTGGATTGGGCTTTCGAAGCTGGCTTTTTAATACGGTACATCTGTAGCAACTACCAACAATTAGAGAGAGTTTAGTTACGTTATTCATGAAACGTGAATTTTACAAACATTCAAACGCTCGTGAATTTTATAAAAATTTATTAGTAAAAACTAATTGTAAATTTAAATAATAAGTGTTAATTTGTGCTAAGTAAGCAATTATACCAGTGTATATGGTCTAAAAGCAGGAAAACTACATGAATAAGTGTTTTCGTCGTTTTTACGAGTAAAGAAGGGAGAAGCTTGGTAGCGTCCCAGCCCAGTGAAAGAAAATTTGCAGTCAATAGGTATATCAAACAAGAAAAGGAAACAAACTTTCACAGTGATTAAAATGATAGCAGAGTATAAATTACACCCCAGCAGTAAGTGATATAAATTTGAGGGTAAATAAATCCCAAGGCGAGAAATACCAGGAGAAGGCATCAGTATTCCAGAGCCAGTGCCATATTCCGTTAGATGACACCACCACCAGAGCCCAGCAGCAGTGTGTAGTTCGCGTACAAGTGATATCGAAAGTAACAAGTTTTGTGAAAGTTCATAAAAGGATTAGCATATTTTACAAGGTAATAAAGAATTCTAAATTTGCTAATATTAAGAAATATTGTGTCAGAGGACTTGTTCCCAAGTAATTAGATTTAAGTTACGTAGGTTTTTGTCGCAGGTTTTTGTCTCCAAATCTAATAATAAACAGAGTCATATGCAATCACAACTTTATTTTTTTTGCAATTTCAGGGAATAATTTTAAAAAACTAATAAAACTCAGAGCATCACAAAAAATTTAACATTTTAGTAAAAATTTTGTATACAATTAAATTCATTTATGATGAGTCGTTTACTTCATTTATCAAATAATCTTTTAAATAAATTTTATATACAATTAATAAGCCTAATTGGACCCCCTCTAAGACGATAAAGTGCTCATGACTAAAAAGTGACCCTTTAATTAAATAAATAAAAATCAGTGTTCATAGAACTGGCGCCCATAATAAAAGAGAAGGAAGAGAAGGACATTTCAAAAATTACATATAAAACATATTACAATTTTGCTAACCCAACGTGGTATCTCATAACATAAAATAAATACATCTCAATTATCTTACCAACGTGAGGTTACATATACATAAATATATAACAATTATCTCACCAAGGTGTGGTTTTTAAAACTATATATAAAATACTTTCAGGAAAACTGTGAGTTAAACGGGTCATAAATGTGTAAATATGTAGCGCTAAATAATTGGTATAAATAATAGGGCTAAATTTTGGTGACCTAAAACGCAAAAGAGTTAAATAAAATGACGGAAATGGGTATGGGTACTACCTAGTTCGTTTGGCAATGTAAACAATCACTTAATTTTTATTGCCCAGCCTTAGCCTCATTGATTAATTTATAAATTCATGAATGGGTGATAGGTATTAATAAAATGTTACTATAGAAGAGAGAACAAGGTCCGGGTCGAGCCACATACTTATTTAAATTACACTTCAAATTATAATCTCTAACACTATAAAGTTAATAAACAAAAATAACTCTTTGTAATTTGTTTGTAGGTACTATTCACGATTAATGTAATCATGGTCTGGTGTTATAAATATGAAATAATTATGTTTCATTAGATATTTTTCCATGAGCTTGTAGGCATTCCCTCTGAATCCCATGCAAAGATTACAATAATTGGGAATGATCTGCTGTACTTTTGCATGATATAGAAAGAGTCAAATCACATCTTTACTTTCAAGGCTTTATACAATTTCATTGTTAAAATGGTGATTGCATCTTGAGTACCTAAGATTTACCATTTCGATACAAATTGATTATCGGAGAGTAGTCTATATTTTTGATCGGTGTTTAATTTTGTCATTAATGAGACTGGCAGTAGTTAGTAGCGATCGATTCGTTTCCGTACTATGTACTGATATTATCACAGAAAACTCAAATTCATCAGGGCATAGGTACACCTTTGAGTATTATGTTGTGCTATCTCCTCAGACATTTCTTTTAAAACCTCAGCATTTACTGAATACACCCCTGTGCGATTTTAGAGACCTCATTGTTCCAATTACTTCTGCATTTGTAGGATTGAAAAATATTAACCGAGGGCGAGAGTGTCTAATTGGCGGTGATATTGGAGGTTTTAATTTTTTTTAAATGTATCTGGACGGATTTTTAGAATACCAACTAGCAAACGGAAAAAGGATATGAGAATCTGGACCTAGAATACACGGACGTTATATAGAGCAGGAGCTTTTAAATTATTGTTAGAAAGCATCGACAAATACAAGGTTGATATACTAGCCCTGCAAGAGATAAGAATAATAGAGAAAAGAACACACAATTTCTACTATAGCTGCAATAGTAGAAATCATGTGGAAGGGGTCGGCTTTGTGGTAAACAGGAAAATGAAGAATGAAGCAATCGGTCATTGGATTCCAGAGTGTAAGCCCAAGAGTATGCAACCTCCGAATAAAAGGAAAATTCTTTAATTACTCCCTCATTAAGCGCACGCCCCAACTGAAGATAAAACAGATCAAGGAAAAGAAGCATTCTATGAAGAACTAGAAAGAATATACCAGCGATGCCCAAAACATGACGTTAAAGCAATACTAGGCGATATGAATGCGAAAGTGGGAAGAGACTAGGTCTTCCGCCCCACAGTAGGAAAATATAGCATCCACGAAATATGTAATGATAATGGAAATCGCCTAGTAAACATGGCAGCAGCACTGAATATGACAATAGCTAGCACATACTTTCAACATAAAAACATATACAGAGGAACTTGGGTATCCCCAGACGGTCAAACACAGAACCAAATAGATCACGTTCTCATGACTTGAAACATGGCTCGGATGTTATGGACTGTAGGAATTACAGACGTGCAAATATAGACTCGGATCACCTCCTAGTGATATCAACTGTTTGAGACAGGATATCAATGACGGTGGAGGAATGCAAACAAAGAACAAGCAAATTGGAAGTAAAAAGCTGCAGGAACCAACGATAAGGGAAAAGTATACCAATGCCATGGAGAACAGAATTGTGGCAATGAATCAGGAAACAGATCCGATGAATATAGATACTTACTGGGAAAAATAAAAGAGATAATGAAGACAACAACGGACGAAATAATAAGCACCGAAAAAAGAAGAAAGAAGAACCACTGGTACGATGAAGAATGTGAAAAAGCGACGAAACTAAAGAATGAAGCGTGGAAAAAAATGCAAGCACGGAGAACGCGCCTAACAGAAGAAAACCAAAACAAACGTAGAGAAGAAAAACGAATATTGAAATGAAAAAAGAAAGAATGACTAGAGGAAGGATTTAAAGAAATTGAAAAGTTAAATAAAGGCCAAGAATATAGACAATTTTGTAAGAGACTAAAGATATCCCAAACGAACTTCAGACCAAGAACCACACAATGCCAAAATAGAGCAGGAGACATAATAAGCGCAAGAAAATAGGTACTAAAAAATGGATTGAACACTTCGAGTGAACAGACAGGAAGTAGAGAATATAGAAGCAGACAAGGAACTACTCAGGAACTAAGAAAATGATGAGCCACTATCAAGAGAGGAAGTTAAAGAAGCCATTAAAAGTTTGCCCAATAATAAAGTCCCCGGAAGTGACAACATACCTGCAGAACTCCTAAAAAAAACGGAGGCGAAAGAGTAGAAGAAGCGATACATAAACTCATATTGGAAATATGGGAACAAAAGACCCTTCCAGAAGAATGGAAAATACGAATACTTTGCACCATATACAAAAAGGGCGATGTCTTAGAATGCTCGAATTATCGGGGTATCACGCTTTTGAACACGGCCTATAAAGTATTCTCTAAGATACTATGTGCACGGATACGCCCGCATGCAGAAAGAGCAATAGGAAGCTATCAAGCAAGTTTCAGAGATGGAAAGTCAACGATATATCAAATATCGTCCTACCGGCAAATACTGGAGAAGACCTCTGAATTTGGGCAGGTTACTCACCATATATTCGTGGATTTCAAAGCTGCCTATGACTCTATTAACAGACAGAGGCTGTATAATGCAATGTTAGAATTTAACATACCAAGTAATTTGGTAAAACTAGTGCAGCTAATAATGGAGCAAGTAAAATGCAGAGTTAGAATAGGAGACGACCTCTCAGAAGAGTTCTCAACCTCCAACGGGTTGCGACAGGGGGATGCTTCATCCTGCATCTTATTCAACCTGGCTCTCGAAAATCTATTAGAACATCACAGGTGAATACATCAAACACGATATATATAATAGGTCTATTCCAGATCCTCACCTACGCCGATGAAATCGACATGATAGGAAGAACAAAGGAAGGGGTCCAAGAAGCCTTCACCGAGATAAAGGCAGCAGCAATAGTATTGGGACTAACAGTCAATATAAGCAAGTACTTGCTATCCTCACCTGAGGCAGGCGTACGGTGAGCACAGGCTCTAAGAATTGAGGACGATGAAATCGAGCAGGTTAATGAGTTCACCAACCTAGGATCACTATTTAGTGCGGGCAATGATACAACAGCAGAAATTAAGCGCCGTAACACTAAATGTAAAAAATATACAGCACTTATAAAACCCGTACTAACATATAGCTCTGAAATGTGGACGCTCACAAAGAAAAATGAAGAGATACTAAAATGCGTTGAGAGAAAATACTTAGAAGTATATATGGAGCGGTCAATGAAAACGGGACATGGAGAAGACGGTATAATTTCGAAATCTACCTGTTTCGACTGTTCCAGGAGCCTGGAATAATTAAAACAATTAAAATCGGACGACTCGGGGATGGGTAGGACACGTGATGAGGATGGATGCGGACGACCCCACAAGGAAAACGCTATTAGATAAACCAATAGGGTACAGGAAAAGAGGAAGGCCGAAAACACGCTTCCTGGATAACGTGGAGGCAGACCTAGCAGTAATAGGAGTGAGAGGATGGCGGCGAAAAGCGTTAGACAGAGACGAATGGAGATAGATTTTAAAGGAGGCTAAGGCCCACCCAGGGCTTTAACGCCAGAAATAATGATGAATTTTTTTAAAATTAATTTTATAGTTATGTTTACAATTTGTTGGTTTTCCTTCGGTGGGTGTTTTCAGATATGTGCAATTTGATATTCTCTGTACTGTACAATCAGGTACGATGTGTAAGATATTTAGATTAATTCGATCTACAGGGTATTTGGTAAGGTGATTCCGACCTCGACCGAGGTTACCACCTCGTCATTTAGATCATTTGACATACATATAAATAAAACATCTATATAAAATATGCAACGGTTCGTTTTATATTGCCAATTTTGTGCTTTTTTAAAAAAATCTCCCATTTTCATCATTTATGTATGTCTTATGCACTAAATTTGACTTGATATTTTGAAAGATTTTTTCTCTTTATCTGAAATATATAAACTTACAAAAAAGATAGTAAGGTTCTATAAAAAAATAACATGATATTTATTAGAAAATAATTGTAATGGTAATTAAGTGTCGACTTTCAGTCTATTTTTTAAATGTGATCAAAATACCTTACCAAACACCCTGTATACTCTACTTTCCTTAGGTTAGCGGTAATACCTGACAATCGTCTACGACCCACTACATTATTGGATTAAGTAATCGTTGATTTATTCAAGGTAACAAGTCTCGAAAGTTTAGGTGAGAATCTGCTAACATATTGTATTATTTAGTTTTGATCTATCTTATGACGCACTATTTTCATTTTCTTTGTTGTGCTATCCCTTAAACACCAAACATACACACATTTTTTAACATAACCAAAGAACTAGGTAAATTGAATAAATTCAGTCAATGGGCAATATACACATAGTATACGACAATATTTATATTGAATTTGATGTTTACCAAGTGGGTACTTATACGAAATTACATGAGAAAAATGAACTGGAAGGCCTTCGTTTTTTACGTATCTACCTATAGCGTTGTTAGTATAAAATATATCAAAAAAATCTTGAAAGTTTTTGTTGTAAATGAGGTTCCTATAACCTGCAGTCATAAAATTTAAATTATGACATTTTGTCTCTTCAAAGTCGCCTTTTCAGATACCATTTTTATTGTAATTTTTCATAGCCTATATAAAACATATTACAGTTGATCATTTGCATACGTTTCGTCTAAGAAAATATCATCAGCCTTGTAGCTTGTTACGAGACCATTGTATTCTTAAGTAAAATAAGGTGAGATGTATCGTTTGAAAGCTTATTTACTAAGTAATAATTTTTAAAAGATTGTAACTAAAATAAATTAAAATTTCCTCATAAAACACGACAAAATACAATAAAATTAATGAACAGATAATATTCTAATTTATAATAGATCACCCGACAGACGTTGTCCTGTCTTTGAGAGTAACGGCGAAAACTGAACAACCCAAGTTTTTTGAAATTATCCAACTTTATGCGCAATTTTCTTAATTTTTCATTCCGTAAGAACCTCCTGCAAAGCATTAGAAAACTTTAAAAAAAGGTGAATGAAATAGGTAAAGTCAAATATATATATATATATATATATATATATATATATATATATATATATATATATATATATATATATATATATATATATATATATATATATATATATATATATATATATATATATATATATATATATATATATATATATATATATATATATATATATATATATATATATATATATATATATATATATATATATATATATATAGTTTTTGAACATTCTTACCGCTTGTTTTAAGCGTTCGTTTATAAGTCATAAAGAAAATTCGAGAAAAAAAATATAAAAACGACATTACACTGTCAGAGAAACAACGGCCAATATCTCTAAAACTGTCGTATATATATATATATATATATATATATATATATATATATATATATATATATATATATATATATATATATATATATATATATATATATATATATATATATATATATATATATATAGTTTTTGAACATTCTTACCGCTTGTTTTAAGCGTTCGTTTATAAGTCATAAAGAAAATTCGAGAAAAAAAATATAAAAACGACATTACACTGTCAGAGAAACAACGGCCAATATCTCTAAAACTGTCGTAGTTAGAGCAAAATTACAAGAGATCAAAATTGTTACTAAGGGGCCGTTATTTTAGAAATATGTATCAGATAATGTCAGTGGCGTACGAAAAAAAAGTTCTATTATGCAGAATAGTCGAAGTACCCGAAAAAAGTAACATCCACTATAGTATTTTCGACAGGAATAATACAACATGTTGATCCTATGCAGGTTAAGATATGTGTAAAATATTTAGTGAATATATCATTCCGTTCAGAAAATATTACACATTAATGTAAAAAAAAATTAAATTTTAACACCCTGTATCTTCCTTAGGAAGCTAGATCGGCCATATCTTTATAGGCACTTTTCTTTTTAAAAACGTGCGTTCTATCCCCTGTTAAAGTTTGTCTACAAAAAACTGACTCACCCTGTATATATATATATATATATATATATATATATATATATATATATATATATATATATATATATATATATACATATATATATATATATATATATATATATATATATATATATATATATATATATATATATATATATATATATATATATATATATATATATATATACATATATATATATATATATATATATATATATATATATATATATATATATATATATATATATATATATATATATATATATATATATATACATATATATATATATATATATATATATATATATATATATATATATATATATATATATATATATATATATATATATATATATATATATATATATATACCGTTTGTCAGTAATAAATTAAAATTCTTTAAGCAACTGGAATTCAAACAAATTTTAATCTGCCGTAGTAGGCCATGAAATAAAAAAGACTACTACTGTCAGTGTTTTTGCATTTTAAAATGACAGTTAATTGATTTGTGTCAGGTAATTTAATTTCGAGTTATTGTTAACATTGTTATTAGAGTGTTGAGTAAGAGTGTTATACGGGGTGATCAAAAAGCACAAAGTTTACTCTTCGACAGAAATCATATTTTTTATACGGGGTGGTCACAAATTACAAAATCTCAAAAAATTTTCGGGAAAACGCTATTATTTATAAAAGTTTTTGCTTGCTTAAAATAATGTCGACAAAAATTATGTTTATTATACGAGGTGGTCAAAAATTACAAAAAGAAAATGTTATTATTTATTAGTTTTTGGGCAAGTTTTTACTTGCCCAAAAAAGAGTAACGACGTCGACAAAAATCATATTTTTTATACGGGGTGGTCACAAATTGTAAGTGGTAAGTATTAATCTGAAAAATGCTTTTTTCTGACGACGAATACGCAGATATTCGTTTTTGCTACGGATTTTGTGATGGAAATGCAGAAGCGGCAATTCGAGGCTGAGCTCTCGAAAGGCAGCTCAGCACCTTCACATTCCTAAGTCTAAAATATTACGAAAACTACAGGATGACCACAGACATGCATATCACCTACAGCCTGTTCAGGATTTGCACCCTGGTGATGCTGAGTGAAGATTTTGCCAGTGGCTTTTAAACTGGCCAGCGGCTTTTGAACAATCCTTATCACTACTGTGTAACTGTTTACACTTAAAAGGAGTTTGTGGGGCCGTTCTGTATAGAGCGTTATATAAATCCTGAGGTGTAGTTGACGGGTCAATATGTATATCGTATCGTCGAAAAGGCATACTGAGTAAAATCTGTCACTACCTCCCGGTCTAAAACCTTCGTCAACGAATTGTAGATACATTTGAGAAAATTACGTCAGAATGGTTGCTAAAGCTACTTCTCAAATGTCTAGGAGAATTGAACTCTGTATTAAACAGAACGGACTACACTTTGAGCAATTTTATTATTGTGACCGTTGTTAGTACTGTTTATTTAAATTCTATTAGATTATAATAGATTTGAAAATACTTTAAATCTTTCTTTTAATTAAATTAATATATATTATTTTAATCTATTGTATGTGTGAACCGGGCTTAATGTCCGTGATTGTCAGTGATGATCTATGATCTCTGCGTGATTGCGTAAACCGGGATTTATGTCCTTGATGTATGTGAAATAAGTTGTAAATATTTGAGCTGTCAATAGCGAAGTATTAAAATTGGAGGGAATTGTTTTATTAAAAACGTAAATGTGTTAAAAGTCCACTCTTTAAAGTGCCCGAGTCTAATGAATCAACATAATTCAATTAAATTTTAAACTGAATCCTAGAAAATTTATTCTAAATCAGTGCGATGTTAAAAATGTCCTTTTGACAATTATTTACTTACCGTTGTAGAACGGTAAGTAATATAAGTAGGTAACACTTACCGTTCTGAAACAGGCACGGTAAGTGAGTAAAAAAAGATAGATCGTACAAAAAATATTTAAAGTAAAAAAAAGTACCTAAAAGTATCGATCCTGATATTTAGTTCTCCTCTATGCCAAACGCTGTCATACTTTTTGAAATATAAGAAAACAAACTTTTAGATATCTGTTTACAATAATTGTAAATAATTTTGAGCTTTCCATGTTTCATGCCTATAACATCTTATGTACCTACATATCGTAGGTACATATATTTCTTCTCTTCTTCGATATAAGGAACCATGTGAATCATTTAGTTTAATTTTTTTTTAAATCAAAAAAGCACTGTAATACATATTTATATTTCATATTAATGTGTATGTATACAATATTATGTACGTGTATAATATTATAATTTCATGTAACAGATAATATAAATAAGACATTGTTTCTACATGACATACGTAAAAGGTTAACGTGATTTTGAGAAGAGCTAGAGTGTGTAGAGAGTTTAGTCACGATGTTCAATGATGCACAGGCTTGACGGACTTTAGAATTGGAATTTAGAGAATAATTGAAATGTGGAATAATATACGGGTTGTTCCATTAAAGAAAAAGCAATGTTTTGTGATAACTTTCTGGCTTATCCTTTATATACTTAATTCTTCTTTATTGTAATAGATTTTTTAAAACCCTAAAACTTTTCTTATCTTATGATTTTTCGCTAGCTATCTTACTTTAGGAGATACTTAATTGACCGTTTTAATACATATCAGCGACCCTGTATACTCGTACATATAAATGAAAACGGATTAAGGTAATTCAAAATTTACTATAAGCTGCGCAATGCATAATTCATAATGTCGTTGAAAAACAATAACAATCCTTAACCTTTTATAGTGTAAAGCAACTTACCTCAGATTACTAATAAATATGTTTGTCACAAGAAACCTAACACATTACTAAATCGATTGTCTTCTGAATATCAGTAGTCTTACATATATCCCTACTACTAGATGTAATATTTCGTTTAATACATCCCATACTGATTTTTTTATCAACTTCAAGATGCTGACGTTGAAGCGTAGGTGTAAAACAAGTCAACTAGTGAAGTCATAGGTAGGTACCAGGTAAATATGCAAATACTTATTTGGGTGTATGTATTTACAAGAAGAGGCATCCAAATCCGCAATGCAACAATCACTTCGCATTGGCTGTGAGGTAGAAAACTAACAAACATTATAAAATCGCTTCGCTGAGTAGGGTATTTAATGTAAAAAACATGTAATACGGTATTAAATTGTATTTCCGCAGAAAAATAAATCTTCTAATCTTGTAGCTGCCGTCTTAAGTATTTTTGGTAAAAGTTCGTGGTTTACCTACCTCAAAAAACCCGAGAAATTCGAGTCAGATAATAAATTGCCATCTAGAATATTTGATCTCACAGAGAAATTGGTGTTATGCTGCGAATCCGAAAACACGATATTGAGTTTGATTCGAATAGAATAGCCAAAACATCATCTTGGAGCCACAACATCATCTTGAATATTTATTTTGACAAAACAATTCGTGATCTGCCTCCACTAAAACTCGCGACACATATTTGGGGTCGAATCTAACTCTAAATCACAAGTTTCATCAGTCATCTTGGAACTGCCATCTTGAATACTCATTTTTTGTGTTTTTATAGAATGGGCGTGTAATAACTACCAAAATAATTTTCTGTTTTAAAATCCCCAGTTAGGAAGGAAGCTCATCTATTTTTTTTTCATGGATTTTCGTAGCTGTGTTTGATCCTTCAATCTATACAAATTCTTCATATTTTTTTTTAAATTTACAATAAAGCACTGAAACTGATCGATATGATCAACTATTATCTAAGGTATCTTAGCCTAAGAAACGAAACCAAATTATTCTAAAATTCATCCAGTGACGTCCCTTAGTTTATTCTGTTGCATTCTCACTCTAGCACTATGTTCTGATTTTTACCATAAAACACTACACAAGTTCGAACGGTTTAGTCGTCTTGAGTCTTCGGATAAGGT
The DNA here is from genome assembly GCA_964058915.1 of Tetropium fuscum. Classification (NCBI taxonomy): domain Eukaryota; kingdom Metazoa; phylum Arthropoda; class Insecta; order Coleoptera; family Cerambycidae; genus Tetropium; species Tetropium fuscum. The sequence goes on from CAXKVY010000305.1 coordinate 376,576, forward strand.
GTTGATCCAGAAACTGAATAGCATCAATGTTGTTGTGGTGATGTAGTCTGGCTTCATGTTTACCACCTTTTTATTTCATCTCGAACTATAGAAATTCCAATTTCTCGATGAAGATCACTATTGCGTATGTACCATGGAACATTTACCATGTTACGCAGGATTTTATTCTGAAATGTTTACATACACTAGATGTTGCTGTTTTTGGAACAACGCCAGGGCATATAACCAAATGAGCTTTAAAATCTGATGAACTAGAATATTATTGTATACTGACAACTTGAAATTTCTACCAAGAAAATAGTAGTTCTATTTACATACCAAGGTACATGGCTTTGTTATGATATGGTACTAAATAGTTCCGTTGATTTCTAAAGATGGTATTTCGGTAGATATTTTATTGGTAAAATTCACATGAACTGATTTAAGCTCATTTAGTTTTATTTTATGTCGTCTGGTCCAGCCTAGCTATTGCTAGCTATTTGCAGGTTATTGGTGGCTGAATGTCGCGATTTTAACGTCTTCCACTTGTGGTATGTAACGTGTGCACAAGGTAGACGTCATGACCCAAGACACTACCTTGAGGAACGCCTGCTTTGATTTCTACTTCTTGTATGACTCTGAATATACTGTTTGTTATATTGGAGGTAAGAATTTGCACATATTGTTTTAGAGGCATTTTATTTAACTTAAGCATCACTCCGTTGTGACAAACTTAACTTTATCAAAGGGTTGCTCTACGTCTAAAAGGGTGGTGAAGAAACTTTCTTCTCTTGACACATCCGTTATTTGATGCACTTGATCTATGCTTTTGTCTGAATCCAAATTGATAGTCTGGGATCAGGCTGTTATTTTCTCTTAGGGGTTTTATTATTTCGAGGAGTAACTTTTCAAAGAGCTTTGAAATTATTGGAAGAAGAGAGATAGGTAGGTCTATATGATTTAACATCATTAATTGGCTTACCAAGTTTGCGTTTCATGATTACCTCTGCAACTTTCCAAATGGACTGCCAAAAAAATTTCAGGCTGCTTTGAAAAGGTAAGTCAACGTTACAATACCTTTGTTGAATATTTTTTTCAGAAGTTCACCAGATATCAAATCAAATCCTGGTGCTTTTCTGGATTTAAGTTTGGTTTAATTTCATTATAGACTTCAGTTGGAGTGCCAGGTCTCATATCTTCTCATGTTATATTGCTAACGTATTCCATTCTGATGTTAGTTTCAAACTGGTTGGGTTTGAGTGTTTGTTCTAAATAGTCTGCAATAGGTTTTTGTTTGTTATCTCTTGCCCCAGAACCATCATTATTACTTTATTTTTTATAGGTGTAGTTGACATTACAGGCCTCATGATTTTCTTAGTTGCCTTCCATACCAAATAATCGGCTTCTTCATCTGGAGAGTGGCTTGAGTGGATATTGAACAAACCAACTTTAAAGATTTTAATAGATGTTAAACAAAACTACTATATATTACTGAAATGTAGTACTGGTTTGTTCATTATCCGGATACTAAATAATACACTAAATACTCTGTTGATAAGATATATCACAATTATTTTTAAATTAATCATATTGACCTTGCAGACAAATCATTTATGGTTGAAATTGAACATACCAATACTACAAAGAGAATGGTGTATAATACTCAATTCCCATAAAAAGTGGATATTGACCAAACTAAGGTGATATCACAGTTGAGCAGGAATCAATAAATTCAGACATGTGTCCCCGAGTCATTAATGCACATGATCTGACCCTGACATAAAAAGAACTGCTCCTGCGGATTTTGTTTATTTAAATACATTCATTTTATAATGAAAGTGTATACTGGAATTACTCTAAATTCCATCTAGTGGTACAAATCAACATAGAAATTTTGAGACAAACAAACACGATATGACATGCAGCGACGCTATGGATAACCATCCATAATATTATGAAAGAAGTAAGGTTGGATTAGTGTGTTTGCAAGAAGTAGACAGTAAATACGAGTACATATTATTTATTCACAAGTTACTGGAGATGAGTAGACAGTAGATGTATTTCCAATAATTCTATGGAGCTGCGGTTTAATTATTGTGGTTATCATTATTTTGATAATTATATATCTTCAATATTATAAATTAAATTGTTTCAATAAAATAAATCTGTTTGCAAAAAACTTGAAAATCAATACAGGCAATATTTAAAATAAAATAATTATACACCTTCCGCGTTCAGACGATTGTGTGACTGTTCTTTGGAAAGACCTTGATAATCTCTGACCAAATATGCATATTTAGTACGTAATATATAGGGCGTTCCTTTTAACTAAGAAAGTTGATCACCCACCTGCAGAAACCCACGATAAGTGAATATATGGGATTTTTATTACTGCAACTTTTACTGCTATAAGTATATATTAATTAAACGTGCACTCTTACAATTAACTTGTTAACAAAAGACATTCGTTGTGATTTGTTAATAATACTCATACATAATTTACAGAAGATGAGAACAAGACTTAATTGTTAATATATATTTGTAATATATATATATATATATATATATATATATATATATATATATATATATATATATATATATATATATATATATATATATATATATATATATATATATATATATATATATATATATGGCGAGAAGAAATCTTGGGTTTCTAGCAATTCTTTACATAGAGAAATATAGATGAATAATAAGGAAGACACACTTACCAGTTGCATATTTGGACCTATATACGGAAACCCACTTAGAAGTTGTACAAGTTCTTTCACCTTCATTGAGGATCTTCAGAGTGATGTACGATTTCTTGGTTGTGACTGATGCGAGAAGAAGCAGCCGACACCGAAGAAAAGAACAGGACCAAAGAAAACGGATCGAGAAGACACTAAAACAGTCTAATCCACTGGCCTATCGGCCAGGACCGAGAGAGACTCCGCAACTTCCCGTAACACTGATCACATTTGTGGGGAGAGTTACGTGAAACGCGCGGCCTAACCTTTACGAGACCGTCTCGGCCTACATAGATATTAGGGGTAAAGAGCGATGGTACCACTCGGCCCCCTCTTATCGAGATTACTTCTTTAGCCAAGGATATTGGCGCGCTCGCTCGAAACAGTATGATTTTGAGAACATAAAAATGAAGCCGATTAATCGATTTCCAGATATCCTGGAATAATAGATAATTAGTAATCTATATATATATATATATATATATATATATATATATATATATATATATATATATATATATATATATATATATATATATATATATATATATATATATATATATATATATATATAAGAAAGTCGTGTTAGTTACACTATTTATAACTCAAGAACGGCTGAACCGATTTGGCTGAAAATTGGTGGGGAGGTAGCTTAGAACCAGGAGACGGACATAGGATAGACGGACATAGAGACTTTTTATCCCGTTCGACCGCGTTCCCGTGTGACGTGACATAAGACGTCAAAGATAATACAAGTCACTATAAAACATGGTATAACAAAAACGCATCTGACATGGAATAACAAAACGCAAGTGACAGCTAAACGTAATTTTGTCTATGATTAAGTATGGTTAGGTTAGGTAGAAATCAATAATCATCAGTAATTTGTATTCTCTTTGAATCATCATTAACAATGCCGCGACCAAGACGATCGAATCTTTCCGGACAAAGCCGTAATGCAAGAAGGATACGAAACATTGCGAATGAAAGGACTGAAGAAGAACAAGAAATTGCCCGTGAAGAGCGCCGCGTTAGTATGGCTCGACTTCGTGCTTCTCAATCACAAGAGCAAAGCGAGGCAGCCCGTGAAACGGCTCGGTTGTCAATGCGAAATCGTCGAACGAACAACAGAGATCAACAAGTAGATAATTTTAGACGCACAAGAAGAGATTTATCAAGTGCTGATTTTATTCGAGCAGCGTTTCGATATGATTGCAGCACTAATTACTGCTTGCATCCTAGCGTTTGCATTGGGCCAATGGACGTTGTTTGCGAGTATTGTGGCGCATTGAAGTTTTCCGGAGAATCGCCCGGATTGTGCTGCCTTAGTGAGAAAGTGAAATTGCCATTATTGACTCCGTCACCTGAGCCATTGCTTTGTGGCGAAACATCCGAATCACGTAATTTTCTTGCAAACACTCAAAAATACAATGGTTGTTTCCAAATTACCTCATTTGCAGACATTATCGAAGAACGAGGATTTAATCCGACATTCAAGGTATTTATTTATTTATTTTTGTACTTACACACAATATAGTAGAAGAATAACTTACTATACTTATTCCTACGTATTATGTTTGCTAATTCTAAAAAAAGTGTTTATAAATCAGTAATACTGACTTTGCTTTTCATTTTGTAGGTACAAGGACAGATTCACCATCGACTTGGATCATTTCAACCTCTCGAAGATGCACAGCATAATTTTTTACAAATATACTTGGAACAACATGGGCAACATGGAAGAACAACTTGATCGACGTCAAGAGATCAATGCTGCAATGAAAAGAGCAATTCTTCAAGATCTACAGCAACTACTTCATGAACATCATGCGTTGATCAGGCTGTTCAAAAGTGCTTTGGAGCGCATGCCAAATGATGACTACAAAGTCGTGATCAGAGCAGATAAACGACCATCTGGAATACACGAACGCACATTTAACGCTCCAACAATAGATGAAGTTGCCATCCTGATTGTTGGTGAAAACTTGTAAACACGCGATATTATGCTTACACGTCGCGATACTGGGCAACTGCAACAAATACCTGAAACACATCGTTCATATGACACGTTGCAATACCCGCTGATGTTTTGGCAAGGAGGAGATGGATATTATTTTAATATCAAAATGATAAATCCATTGAATGGTGAGTATCAATATCATAGTTCAACATGACATACATTTTACATTGTTTGGTTTTGGTTTACAATAAAAGACAAATTACACTGCTTCTTACCAGGAAAAGATTAGGAGTTCTCATTCCGAGGATCCCGATGATCCCAACCGATATGCCGTTTGAGTTTAAGAGACAATTTCAGAGCCGTCTGGCATTCGCCATGACCATTAACAAATCACAAGGCCAATCTTTGAAAGTTTGTAGTCTGAACCTGGAAAATCCATGTTGTTCCCATGGTCAATTATATGCGGCATGTTCACGGGTCGGAAGACCATCTGCGTTGTTTGTTCTTGTGCCTGATAATAAAACAAAAAATGTCGTGTATCACAAGGTGCTTAACTGAAGAGTGCAACTTATGCAACAAAATACATGAACAATAAAGAATCATTAAAATACCTGATTTTTTATTTGTATTTCCAAATAAAAAATTGAACTTAATAAAATCCAAAATCTGCTTATTTATTGCCTCTAAGGCGGAACAAAGTTCGCCGGGTCATCTAGTTATTTCTATATATTGAGAATACCGTTTCACGTTTTTTAGTTTTCTCTATAATATATATTGTATCTAATGATTACTTTTGTAAATTTGAATTTTCTCTAATTGGATGTTGTTTCGCCTGTTGGAAATAAATTGCTATATTATTATTATTATTATTAAGTACCGCCGAATGTGACAACTGTTATGCTTTCAAAAGTTGATATTATTCATAAAACAAATCCTACAGGACTTGTTTGTTGGTCAATATTTAATACATTAAATATGAACAAAACATATAATGATACAAAATTGTTATTTGTGGTTAAAGGTCAGCCTTGAAACATGCCAATATTTACAGTATAGGTAATATTAATTATATTTCATGTGTCCAAGAAATATAAAGGCGAACTAATATGCATAATTAAACAGAAAAGAGGAAATGTGTAAAAATAGAATTTTTTGAAACTTTTGGTAGTTAAATGCGTCATCAGCAAAATAATAATTTATTGGATTCTCTGTTATATGGAACCGGGTAGAAAAATTTAATATAGGTATCTAATGTTGACATTTCAATAAAATTTAAAAAAACAGGGGCGGCTCGTCATATGAAGCAACTGGAGGTTGAGCTTCACTGTAAAATTTGGCCTGCACTGTATATTTTAATACCTTATATATTCTTTATACCTTATATGTATTTACCTTAATTATTCTATAAACTATTAACCTAAATAAACAGTTATTAATAAATTAATTCCCAATTAACTACCTATGTCCTATTACATTTAACAAAATCAATGGAAAATAATTGCAATAAATCTTAGCCCAATGACCTTAGATAAAGGACATTTATATACAGAGTAGCCCGGATATAATTTGCGTATACAGAGATCTCGTAAACCGTAATAGATACAAAGTTGGTTAAGTGAGAAAAGTTTCCTATTTGATGGGTAATATAATGGTCCATAAAAGTTCTAGATATTTCGATGGGTTTCGGAGATATTCGTGAAAATACGAAAAGCTCATTTTCGCTTTTTACGTATAATAGCGTTGTTAGTTTAAAATATTTGGTAAAAGTATTTGTTGTAAATGAAATGCTCTATGGCCTGCCGTCATAAAATGTACATTATGACGTTTTGCCTCTTCAGGGCCACTCTCATGTCTCATGTATTTTTTTAATGATAGACCTGTTTTTTTTATTTAAATTTTTCATGGCCTGTGTAAAATTAAATGCAATAATATGTTACAGTTGATCATTTTCATACGTTTCGTATCAGAAAATATCATCAGCCTTGTAGCTTGTTACGAGACCGTTGTTGTATTTTTCAATAAAACAAGGTGAGATGTATTGTTTGAAAGCTTATTTAATAAGTCATAAAAGTTATTAAGATTGTAACTAAAATAAATTGCATTTTTTTCATAAAAACACGGCAAAATACAACAAAATTAATGAACATATGGTATTCGAAGCTATAACAGCTTAGAAAAAATAGCATTTAAATAAACACTTCTAACGGTCACAATAGAAAACCCCATCCAAAATAATCCATTGGATTAAGACAAGGAGATCGAGGAAGCCATCTTATTGGTTGTAACGTAAATAAATTCCGTTCCGTTTTATGGCTAACGTTTGAATTTCTATTTCAAATATTTGAAATAAAACCGCGCGACCTTGTAGAAATTTACAACGACTCACCATCTACCGTTGCCCCTACCTTTCCGTCCTGCGAATGCCGCGTGGTTTCAGCGGCACATTTATACGCGGGATCCGCAAGAATCATTCCTTTTCCTTTTCTGCCGGCTTGTCTTTAGCCTGTCGACCTTACGCTCTCGAAGAGATATCTTCCGCATTGTAGTGCAGTGATTTAAAGTTACCAGGTGATTTTGAGTCACTGCTACTGTTTTACCGAATGGTAAACTTTAAGTTTTTTAAATAATAGTTTAAAAGATATTACTTCGACGTAAGCCGTGGGTATTTGCGTATATTTGGCATCGGCAAGGAGCGGCATTTGTTTAATTTTTTTATTTTTTATTTAATCATATTGTGAAAATTTGCATACCACATTCCTGTGTTGATAATTTTATTCTTTTTACTTTGATAAAGTCTAATCTCAAGTTTTGGGAATTTAATCAAAATTTAATTGCAACATTTCACTTTACAATATTTTTATTATAATTAAAACTCATATTTTTGAACTATTAATCTAGTTATTTTATTTAAAATCATTTTAGTATAAATTTCACTCTTGATATCCGGTTCAAGCGGGAATTTATACATATATTTTTTTTGTCCAAATTTGTAAAACCTGATACTGGTAAATTTTTCTTCCACGCCTTCATGGCCGAGAATCAATTCTTGTGGTGAGCAGAGACCATTATTACCGATTCCTGAACGTTAGACTGGAAGATACCTCCTCCTGCAGCCGGTACATTCCACCTATTGCGGTATACATAACCCTTAGAGGCAACATCTCAGCTCAGCTGGACCAAGCCGAAGCTTCAGCCTAGGATCCTAGGAGGCCAAGCTCATTCACGAGGGGATCTCCAGAGAAGAGAAAAGGTATTTTTGAATAATTAATTGCCCCTAGGAATTACCAGGTCCTAAGGAATATTTCCACTTTACTTTTACCCAGGTTTACAATTCACCTTTGCTGTAAATGATAAATTTCTCGACTTGGCCTTGTGTCAAGAGTGAACATTTTTTATTATTTTAACCTAAAGCCCTTCAGGCTACCTAATCAAGTAGTCTTTTTAACGCCCCTCAGGCAATCCAATTGTAAATTTTAATTTTAAGTTAAGATCACTGTGAACCATCAACTGGTAATATAAATATTTTTGTAATATATTGTTTTTTTAAAAAAAATCTTTATCTTATATTTCTTTGAGAAAAGTCTGAGTCACAAGAGGTCACAGCTGATAATTATTGGCTGATCATTTCTGCGGTCTTCTGTACTATTAAATTACTCTTGACCTGGCGTCCAAGTATTTTTATACAAAATTTTAAGTAGAAGTAGATCAAGCCGGTCATTGTCAAGCTGTGATTTTTCTGGTGATATATCCAAAGGTATCTAAGTGCAAGCCTCTAGCAAATCCACTTATCCACAACCACCGTATTTAACTGAGCAGCCGATAGGCAACAACGAAAAAATTGATTACGTCACATCTCCTGGATGAGAGGCCCTTTAATTAAGGTAATGGAATTAAAGAGGAGAGGTGTTACATGGTGAATTGGTACAGTGCCGTTCAATTGAAAGTAAACGATTTTTTTTAAATTAATGTGAAACAGGTTTTCAGGTAATCAAAACTTGATTGTCAATTTTATTTGTCAGTTTACTAATAATTATTCTATATTTTGAAGTTTTCCTTACAATTATTATTATTATTATTATGCCGCGCTTAACTGAATCGCAAAAAATGAGAGCTGTGATGTTACTGCAGAACGGATGGTCAATGCAAGCAGTTGCAGATACTTTGAATGTGAGTAAAGGTTGCATTTACAAAATTAAGAAAAATGGAATGCAGAAGGAACTGTTGAGTACGTTCGTAGAGGAGGCTGTCAGATTCAGTACTATGGAGGAAGACGAACTCGTCCTTGACCACCTCCGACAGAATCCTTTTGATATAGCAGTGACTGCCTGCTTCTTAACAAATTTTCCTGCTTCGGTGCAAATAAACCGCAAGACGACGTATCAGAGCATCTGAGCTGAATAATTTTTCGGCTGCAAATAAAGTTGCTCTGTTGCCACAGCATAAGGAGCAGAGGTTAAACTTTGCCAACCAATTTGTCGGTGTGCCACAGGACTTTTGTGACAACACAATTTTTTTAGACGAAAAAGTTTTTCAATCCTGCTATGATGGCTCTGTGCGTGTATACCGCCCAAGAAATTGCCGATATGAAGAGCGCTATATAAATCCTACAGCTCGTAGTGGTCGCTTCTCTATCAACGTGTGGACTTGGATATGTTGCCAAGGAGCAGGAGTTACTCGGAGAATCAGAGAGTGTCTTACTGGTCAAAGCTACGCTCCCATTTTGGAATATGTTATGTTACCTTCCGTTTCCATTTTATATCCCGAGAACTTCACATTCCAGCAGGAAAATATTTTTATTTCCTCTTTCCTTTTTCCATATTTCAATTACATTTATATTTCAGGATAATTCCTCTATTCACAAATCACGAGTTGTTACTGAATGACTGAATACAAACCATATTAACACTCTGCCTTGGCCCTCTAAGTCGCCGGATTTAAATCCGATAGAAAATGTATGGGCACAAATGGAAAAAGACATGTATAGCAGAAATTTCCGACCAACGAACGTAGAAGAACTGTGGTTGGCGATTGAAAATGCATGGGAAAATATTGGCGAGGATTACACCAGGACACTAATATTGTCTATGAGAAATAGGCTTCAAAAAGTTATAAACGCGAATGGTGCTTGGACCAAATATTAATTCATAGTAATTTTCTTAAGTTCTCAGTTAGTTTGTTAATTTAATGGATTTTTTTACAAGAGACGTCCTTACCATATAGATTTTTCTTAATAAATACTGTATATAAAATGCTGTCACCCTATAACTGACAGATACTTCAACCTGAAATAATTTTGAATGTGATCTGTTTACAAAAGCCTGCTTCACAATGGGAAAATTTCCAAAATTTCTCATAAGAGTCGTTTGCTTTCAATTGAACGGCACTGTACCAATTACCTTACACTTACTTAGAAAACATTGACCAAGATAATGTCAACCCTCCTACCTTTGTGTGCAGGGCAACCGCCTTGCATAAAATATTCAAGATTTTCTCTTGTTTCTAATGGCATTGCATCGAGTACTTCCTCCAATACATCTAGATATCGGTACTGATTTAAGGCACTATCTATTTGTGCAAGAACATTAATTTCATTGACAGTACCCTATATCGATCCTGATATTTAGTTCTCATCTTCTTTACGCTGCCAAACTCAGTTATATTTTTTGAGATATAACAAGACAATCTTTTAGATGGCTGTTGCCTTTCCTGGTATACAATTGTAAATAATTTTGAGCTGCCCGTGTTTCATTGCTATAACACCTTATCTACATATCGTACATATATTTCTTCTCTTCTTCGGTATAACGAAGCATATTAATTATTTAGTTTTAAATTATTTGAAACCAAAAAAGCATTGCAATATATTATTTACATATTTATACACATTAATAAACATATAATATGTACAATATTATATGTGTGTATAAATTATAATTTCATTCGACAGATAAATAGATATGACAATAGTATTATTTCTACATGACATAAAAGCCTAAAGTGTGTAGATATTTCAGTCACTATGTTCAATGATGCCTTCGATTACTTATTAAATAAGATTTCAAACGATCCTGATGATATTTTCTTATAAGTAACGTAGGAAAATGATCAACTGCAACATGTCACTATATTTAGTTTTATACAGGCTATGAAAAATTGAAATAAAAGAAACAGGTCCGTATTAAAAAAAAATAATGAAGGTGGCCCTGAAGAGACAAAATGTCACAATATAGATTTTATAGGGTCAAAATATAGGTTATAGGGAACTTCATTTACAACAAAAAATCTTTCATATATTTTAAACTAACAACGCTATACGTAAAAAACGAAAGTAATTTTTTTCGTATTTGGTCGAATATCTCCGAAACTCATCGAAATATCTTGAACTTTATGGGCCATTGATTGATCAAAGTAGAAACCTTTCTCCCATTTAACCAACTTATCTGTTACGCATCTAATGTGGTTTACGAAATCTCTGTAATAAGCAAATTAAATACATAGAACTCAAATAGAATAGAATAGAATAGAATATGCTTTATCGACTTTTTTGATATACAATGGTTGTACATTTCTGGTCATAAAATTTATCAAAAATACAATTTAAAAAATACAATTAAAAAGGTAGGTACATATAAAAGTAAACTAATTACCCTTGTAGTACCTGCCTGGTATTGTAGTGATGCATGTCAGAGTGCATTATGAATTCAGACTGATTTTTGTGGATGAGCACAGCGACTCCAACAGATATATACTGGGCACCAGTAAAATCTTGAGTTCTATAAATATGTCCTTGCATGGAGAGCTTCTAGGAGCCGCAACTATGAGGCGAATAAATAGCAAAGAACTTAAAAGCTAATATATATATATATATACACTATGGTAGGAGAGTTGATCATTATCTTGGTCAATGTTTTTTAGGTAAGGTAATTGTTACCAATTCACCAATAAGATGATCTCCTCGATCTCCTTGTCTTAATCCAATGGATTATTTTGTATGAGGTTTTCTAAGCATGAAATATATGCAAATATATGCCAACTAATCTCTAAGACCTTCGTCGACGAATAGTGAATGCATTTGAGATTTTACGCCAGAAATGGTTGCTAAAGCTACTTCCCAAATATCTACGATAATTGATCTCTGTATTCAACAGAATGGACTACACTTTGAGCAACTATTGTGAGATTTTTTTTCAAATGTCAACAGCTGTAATATGTAAAGGTGGCATGGACAGTGCAATATTATTACTTACTAAATTAATTAATACAATTTTATCATTGTTTTATGTAATTTAATAAATTTAATGTCTTTTTCAGATATGATTTAATAAGTAAGAATATTGCTCATTTAACATGTAAGAAAGTGAAGTGGAGTGAAGTGCAATGAAAATAAACTCAACAAAGTGATCGATTGCTTGAAAATAGAGTATAGACCTTAACATTAAAAGGAACAAATCTAGAGACTCGAAATAAGTGAAAAAGAAACTTTTTACTTAGTAGCGAAATTTTGGTAGGGGCCCTTTTTGAAGAAATTTGAAATTCCGTTTAAATTGGGAAAAACCCAAGAAAGTTTTCAAAATTTTACCTCAGGGAACGTCTAAAATCACCAGCTACGTGTGGAAATAAAATCTAGTACTTCCCAGATTCCAGTAAGTCCCGTATCAGCAAGGAGTCATGTGAGCTGTTTCAGGCTGGAGAAGCAGGAATTTTCAGAAAGGCCCTCAGAAAGCTTCGTTAAAAAATTAGGTACCTTAAAACTTCTATAACTTAGTCATGACCAATTAACATAAATAAAAGTTTCATAAAACAATATTCACTTACCTGCACATGTGCTAGGTTTTAAATGAGCGTTTGGACATCAAAACCCGAGTTACTTCCACCTGAAACTACCTCACAGTGAAGTAGTTTCTCATCCCATGGCAACAACGGCATCCCATGGCGACAACTACTATTCCATGGCAACAACCGCGTCCCTTAATTTATTCATTATTGGCTAGCACTCGGTATATTTCGGTTTTATGTTGCTCATTAATCAATATACTATTTTCTAAGGAACACGTTTTGAAGTATGTTTACATTACTTTTATAAAATACATTATTTTTACCAATGGGAAACATTTATATTCGAAAAAAATATGTTGCCATTTGATATTAATTTTAAACATAATCTTCCAAGTCTTAGAACTAGTTTGGTTGGTTTTTTATTTTTAAAATTATTTTCGCCGACTGGAGTGGAGTAGTAACATTTAAATAATCTTACAATTTGTTCTAGGAGTACATAATAACTATAATATTATAAAACGTCTACCTAGAAAATATTAGCCAAGAGACGAGGCTCGTATTTTCTGTAATTGAAGGATCCCTAGAATAAAATTTCGTCTACCGGCTTCATTATAATGATCTCCTTCAGCTATTTTGGTTACTTTTATTACAGTCTCTTTGTTTTCTCCTCCCTCAGCTATGTTGGTATATTTTATCACAATGCCTTTGGTTTCTTCTCCTTCAGCTATTTTTGTTTCTTCTATCACAATATCTTTGGCTTTTTTAATCTTCATTTTTGGTATTTATCGCCGTATTTATCCTCTTTGGTTACTTTTTTCAAAGTTTACATGTTATCTTGTCTTTCATTATTACTCATTCCTTTTTATACAGTCTCGTTGATATCTTATAATTTATCTTCATTTTTGCAAATTGTCTCTACTTTTTTTAATTGCAGCATTATTTATTTCTTCTGTTCCAGTTATTATTCCCTCTTTTATTGTTTCATTATTCTCTTTATGCATATTTTTATCACCAGCATGCATTTTTTGCTCATCGGAATTTTTGTACACATCCTTTATTGTTACTTCTTGGTTATCTGTATCTATAATATCTAGCACATGGTAATTGTGACGTAGTGGGTAATCAGGATAAATATTGGGTATAGTGGATAATTCAAATGGATAATTCAAATAGGATAATTCAAATGGATAAATATAATGGATAATTGAAAATAAAAATCGGAGTATCCGAGGATTCTAGATAGAAACGTCAGTCTTGAAATATTGAATTTATACCTTACTTTTCTAACCCACTGTATAATTAATATAAAATTTAATTAATGTATTTGTTCTAGTTAATATTTTACCATAATTTAATGCCTAATAAGAGTATATGTAGGTATCTCTTTTTGTTTGAGATTCTAGTGATTCCAAAGGTCTTGTAACATCTATGCAAAAAATTAACTTTTTTGAGCACTTTGCTCCTCTTTATTTGCATTTCTTAAAAGAGCCAAACACATCTGACATGGGTCGAACTAAGTACCTTCTGTACGGAATTAAATGAATTAACTAATGGGTGGGTCAGGAACTTCTTAATGATAGAAAATGTTGCTTATGTGTATATTTTATTTACAATAATAAATGTAAATATAATGTGTCGATCAATGTGAGAGAAAACCTTACACCCCAGCGTTTTGGCTAATCCATGTCCTGTAAGTGGACACTCTAGCATAAGCGGTGGGATTGCCAGCTGCACAGAGTTGAGATCCAAAGGAGACAATACCAACCTGTTCTCCGTTAACAACCAATGGGCCGCCAGAGTCTCCGTTACAAGCACCGATGTTTCCTTAAAACATGAAATCAATAAATAGAACATACTGTAGTCGCTCCGTTGACTTAAAGTATAACTTAAATATATGGCCGCTATGACTTAAATTTTCATCTAGTACAACTGCACTCCTGGACAAAAGTAAGGCACCACCACTATCTAAATCTATTTTTTCCATAAACACCATTTAAAGTACATATCAACGCATTTACCTGTCTTGTAACCCAAACCACCTAAATTATAAATTTGAATCTTTTAACTGTCTACGATATATTGTTGAACAACTAATGCTTTTCAATATTACTACATATGTATTTGGTTGTACGTTGTACAGTCATTTGAAAATCGAGTACACAGTTGTCAATTTTTATTTATTTTGCAAGGTATTAAGCCATATCAACTAAAACATACTCTTAGCATTAGCGTGAAAGTTAAATCTATCAGAAGATTGTAGTTCATTCTTAATTTTGTTTTTTTTCTTAACAATGTGCCAGATTTTTGAAGCTAAAATAAAGTATAAATTTTCAAGAGCTTTCCATCAAAGTGCTACTGTAATATTTCTCATCCACTACGATTGAAAAATATGTCTCAGGTTTCGGAGATATTTACCATTTTAAGAAAAAAGTGACAGATAGAAAGGTCTGGAAGGAGCTTTTAGTGGCTTGTATTACTACATGTGCTTGTTATCCCAATAATCTCGTATAAACCTCGTATAAAACGTTAATATGAATTATTCTACTCAAGAATTAGTTGATATGACTTATTTATTAGGAGAATGTCATAGAAATTATTTATTGGCATCCGGAGTATATGGTGCGCGATATCATCCAGAGCGAAGAAAAAAAAAGTAAAATGTTTTGAAAAACTACAGAAATATAAGTTCCATGACTGACTGACATGACCTGAATATGAACAAAAACTTAGTGAACAGGATTATCAAAACCGTATAAATTTTTGTACTGGGTGCTGACTAAAATACACGAAGATCAATTATTTTCCAGATATGTATTATTTACTGATGAGTGTACTTTCTCTAACAGATCGTAGAAATTATCACCATTACGACAATGAAAACCCTCATTTTAAAATCTCGATAGAAAAGCAGCATCTTTTTTCTGTCAATCTATGGGCAGGTATTATTGGTCAATACGTAATTGGTCCTTATTTGTTCGAAGGAAATCTGAATGGAGAAAGGTATTTACACTTTTTACCAAATAATCTACTTGATTTACTCGAAGACGTGCCATTGGATGTAATCAAGCGCATGTGGTTTATGTGGTTTACATTATCATGGAAATGTTCGACGATTTTTGGATAACGTATTTTCTAACAAATAGATTGGACGAGGTGGTCCAGTCACTTAGCCTACGAGATTTTCCGATCTAACCTTGTTTAGATTTCTATCTTTGGGGACATATTAAAAATCTAGTTTACCAAGAAATATCAGAAAATGTATAAGATTTAAAAATCAAAATACGACATGCTTTTCGTACAATTACTCTGGAAATGTTAGAAAATGTACAACGTTCATTTAGAGAAATAATTGAGTTATGCATTGCAAATAATGGAATGTTCATCACTATTGAGAAATTAATTTTTAATAGATATTTTTATTGTTATTGCTTATGTTATTAAAGTTATAGTTATGCCAAAAATTAAATTTAGATATACCATGTAAAAAAAGTTATAAAGCTCCTTCCAGACCTTTCCATCTGTCACTTTTTTCTTAAAATGGTAAATATCTCCGAAATCTGAGGGTTTAGCCTAGGGTGCGAAACATGTTTTTGACTCAAAAGTGTGCGCTCTTTCCGAATTTCAAAAAATATCTGGGGTGTTTCATTTAACATAAGAAAGTTAGTTGCTCTCCAGGAGATATGGAACACTCTGTACATTCACCGATATTTTTAAAGAACGCCAAAAAAGGATACCAACAACCTGGGATAACAGGTTTTCTCTGATAAATAGCAAAGGCGCTACAGATACGCACTAAAAACTCACCCTGTATACAGCTTGAAAAATAATGTCATGTTTATAGAAATACAATAATTTACTTACCAGCACCAGAACTACAAATGTGAGAACTTTGGATCATGGTTCCATAAGAAAGGGAACACACAAGATTTGTGAGGATTTGTAAGTTGACTTGTTGAAGAGTGGGAGAAATGGAATTAGATGCGTCGGAGGTCCTTCCCCAACCGGTCAATAGTGCGGTGGATCCTGCGAAGGTTCCTGATGTCGCCGCAGCTAAGGTAATGGGTTGTACGTTAGTGTTAAAGGTGATAGCAGTTGGGAGCCTTATAAGGGAAACGTCGTTGAGCAGCACACGCGAGTCGTACAGAGGATGATTGATGACGCTCGTGCTGGTGACGACTAGTTGAGTAGCTTCAGCCTGATTTACATTGTGGGCGCCAAGGATTACTTGAACAAATGATGCGCTGGAAAAAAGGGTGTTTTGATGAAATTGCACTGATCAACAATTGATAAGAATCAGAAGCATTTCTTCAAATCCATTATTTGATGTAAGAATCTCAGAGCCATAAATCTTTATACAATCTCGTTTCTCTTGGTGGTGGTTACTCGAATACCTTCATGATCATGGAAGCAAAATAATATTTATATCTATTATTATCATTCCAAATTCCCAGATGTAATCCTGATTTGTGAGGTAATCTATTATTATCCTCTGAGTGATGGACAGTAATTTGTTCTAATCCTATATTAGCTAATACAATGGCGCTATGTGCGATAAATCATTTTAAGGATCATAATTCAATTCAAAGATAATAGCAACACACAAATTGTCGATAGTATGAATTGCTAAGCAACATTTAATTCGGTTTATAGAAATATGCGTCAAAAACAGACAAATCAAATTTAAATATTTTCCCCCCAATCTATAAAATCGGGTCCTCCAATCATTTTGGCATGGTTTGTCCAGACGTGGTCAAGGGGGGGGACGATCAATTAAAAGCATGGGAATTAATGCATATCTCAGCGGCTTTTGATTTAACAAAAAAAAAGTTGATATAAAAAATTAATCGGGTAATGTCGAGAATTGATTCTAGGGATACGGAAATTTATTTTCGACTGTACACCTGGTGCATCGATAATGTTGTTTATGAGTTTATATAAAAATAATAGGGTGTCATTGATTCTACGATTCTCAAGAGATTCTACGATTCTCAAGAGATACGAGGCCGCAGGCTGGGGGTGGTGGGATAATTAGGAGATAATTAGGGGAAAACGAAAATTTTTTCTGATGCAAACAAACATCTAGCGCGCAAAAAAAACGATTTGCCGGTTTTTTCAAACGGTGTTTCCGGTACGAGAGGAGGGGGTGGGGGAAATAGTTTTTTGACCAGTCGACAGCTTTTCTTCTACCTTTAATTCTAGGCCATCTAGATCAAAATCGGATAATTAGGAGGGGAACTAGGAGCCTCAAAATTTTGCATATGCGGAACGGAGAGTAGTGAGGGGGGGGGGGGCTCGGGCCAGGCTCAAAATCAAGGGGAAAACTTCCATTTTTCATTATACTAAAGTTTACAGAACAGATATACTACATATTATATATGTACATATACATATACTAAATATTTTTTTAATAGTTTATTTGACCAAGACCAACAATTCTTGGCAAATCATAAAATATACAAATATATTGCTTTAAAGAAACAAACTATGAATACATTTACACAGTTAAATGTTAAAAACAACAACAACAATTTACAAATTATAAACCAAGTGGTGTAAAACGTACGAATTACAGAAATATGTATTTAAAACAGGAAAAGATGAAGTCATATCCATTACCCAAATCATGAATCATAACATCAAGCAAGTAGCATCAAATAAATTGCCAAAAATTCTGAGCAACACACACAATAAGGCATCTGCGGCACGTGACATTTATGAGCGTGGGTAGTTGGCGTGGTGGCAAACCAAAGGGTTCTAACGTTAGACTGACTTGATTTGAAGAAATTTGACAATTTTGACAGCCGCCACAGCCGACGAGATATAGAAGTAAAATTAAGTTTACACAGCATTTTTACTGGAGATTGTTAAAAATCTAGCAAAATTGCAAATATCTCAAAAAGTTATAACCTCAACCAACAGAATCCTAGTAACAAACAAAAGGGAATTTAATTATACGTAATTTGGATTAGAAATATAAAATGGTTACGGACAAAAAAGGTATGGCGGTCTGCAGACCATAGGTAACGGAAAAAATGAAACACTTTCTATTTTATTTTTTAAAGTATTTTAATTCTAGAAAGTACTTCAGCTCCTGCTCTTTCTACGTGTTAAAAAAACAAATGTGGAACTCGTATTAAAACAAGTTATAAATATTCTTACAGAAATTTTATAAAAAGATTGACGCATCAATTTTTTATAAAATGTCAGATATCTTAGAAACGCTTTTACTTTTGGTATAGGGTATGACACATATTTTTGGTCTACCTTTAAATCAACTTTTTGAAAATTCAGTAATATATTAGATTTCATTTAAAATGACAACGTCAAAAATCGCCGAGATATGCAGTGAAAACGATTTTCCCATGCTTTTAACTGATCGTACCCCCTCCACCCCATTGACCCCATCAGCACAAATCATGCCAATATGATAGGAAAACCCGACTTGATAGATTGACCAAAAAAAATATTTGAGTTTGAGTTGTCTGTTTTCAAAACCCAGATCCATTCCACTATTAAGGAATAATATATTTATACTAAATAAACAATAAGTGTTTCGTCGTTCTTGAAACTTCACGACTGTTACAGGAAATTGAAGCCCCTTATTAAGATATTTGGCACTTTGATTCCTTTAACTGATCCATGTCAATTATCATTTTTACTCAGGGTATAAAAATACGATATGTTAAACATCACAAAATTATTGTTTTTCAATTAATATTTTTACTTTGTTTTTATTGCCTTTCAAGTGAAATGTATGTTGTTTCCGATTTGATATTACTTTTTAAATATTTTTAAAAATGTTGACATTTTCAAAAATATTAAGCGATTTAAATCATGATTTAATTCAAATGATTAACATCATTGACACCCTGCTTTCGCAGCATATTTAAAAGACAATTTCCGGGGAGATGGATGGGAAAATATGGGTAGAAGTCAGAAAGTCCGCCTGATCTAATACACCTCGATTTTTTTATGGGGATCCCCAAAGGAGAAGATTTGAAGGTGGCTATTGGTAAAG
The DNA here is from genome assembly GCA_964058915.1 of Tetropium fuscum. Classification (NCBI taxonomy): domain Eukaryota; kingdom Metazoa; phylum Arthropoda; class Insecta; order Coleoptera; family Cerambycidae; genus Tetropium; species Tetropium fuscum. The sequence goes on from CAXKVY010000305.1 coordinate 396,062, forward strand.
TTTAGTATTGTGATGAAAACAATCAATAGTTTCTCCAGCTGTTATAAAAATTATCATAAGGGAACGGGGCAAGCACCAAATTGGGTCACGATAAAACAAATAGACCACTTTTTAATAGAGAACCAGCACAAACATAGCGTTAAGAGCATAAGGGTGTTAAGAGGAGCAGATAGATGTGGACAAGTCATTTTCTTTTAGGTATCAAATTTAACGAATGTATCTAGAAAAAAATATAAAGAGGAATTTTGCACCTTCTTATAACAAAATTACTTAAAAACAGAAAACGTAAACAAATGCAGAAATAAAATAAAAGAAAACATAAAGAAAAACTGGAAAGAAGTGAATAATATAAATGGAAGTTAGGCAAGTTTAGAAGAATCGATACTATATGGGGCAAAAGTAGTAGAAACAAAGTAAATAATAAATCAGAGGGCCGGTTCGACGGAGAGTGCAAAGCATTGACACAGCAGAGAAAAGACAAAGAACGACAAACAACCCTTCGGAGGAAAACAGAAGAAAGTTTAGTGAAATAAATGAATATGATCAAATACATCTTTCAGGGGAAATCGAAAAGTGAAAAAAAGATCGAAAAATTAAGGATGAGAATGAGGTGGAAATAAAGGAAATGACAGACATAAAAACATTGAAACTGCAGGAAGAGTAGATACAAGAGGCATTAATATAAGCAAACCAAAAAACAATAAAAGCCCAGGAGAAAACAATATTAGTGTGAAAAAGCTAAACACCCGATGGCTAAATAAATGTACCTAATAAGGAAGAAATGCCAGAGAAATTGCATCAAGCTAATCCACCCTCAATTGAAAAATGGCGATAGCAAGAAATGTGCCTATCTATCGTATATATGTACTGAATATTGCCTATAAATTGCTTACATATAATGAAATGTATAGAGGACAACTACCAGCCAGTTTTAGGAAAGGAAAATCAAACGTAGATCACATTCACGCTTTAAGACAAATACAAGAAGCCTGCAAGGAACACCAAGTAAACATAATATATGCAGTCTTTATAGATTCCTCGAAGGCTGAATATCTAAAGATCTGAAATATACAGTATTCTATAAATGTATGACATTCAAGAAAATATTATAAGGCTAGAAAAAATTACACTAAGAGAGACTCAATATAAAGTTATGGTAGGCTATTCACCAGTTGAAAGCTTTGAAGTAAATAAAGTATTAATATGGCAATGTGATCCCCTTTCTACAGTTATATACAATTTAGCTTTGGATCATGTAATCGAAAAGAGTATTTTACAATAAAAAAGTGTACACTAGAAGTAACCAATGTCAATGGCATATGTGGGAGATGTGGTCATACTAGCACGACCAAAAAATGGAATTTACAGGAGCTATTAAAAATTTTTGAAAAGCAAACTTAATAGGTTTAAATATCAACACGACAAAGACGAAGTATATGAAACTAGGAAAATTAAAGAGGAAAAACTAACTTAAAAATTGAAGGAGACTCTAAGCTGAATACATTGGATATAAAGAGGCAGAGGGTTACAAAAATATTCCGGATCCATATTCCACAAAAATAGAGGACATGATGAGAGAATAAAAGCAAGGATACAGGAACAGTATATGCAGGAAGCTTGGTATAATGTTAAGTCTATCAGTAACAGTATCTTTTCTGTCACATAAAACCAAACTTCGGGTATATAAAACAGTTAAAGGACCTATAGTTTCTTTCTACATATATTTTCTTTATATATAATCTTTACATATATTATCTTCATGTATTTATTATCTTCATATATTATCCTAGTACAACCATACATACTTTTTAATGACAGCCTATTTAGAAACACGGATAAATTATTTTTTTAATGCAAACCCACCTAACAAGATGGAGAGTAAGTAATAAGTATGGGAGAGGAAGGTACTGAGAAGAATGTTTGAAGAAAAAACGGTATATGGCAAAGAAAAGAGAATAAGGAAATTTAGATCTATACAATGAATATATGTGAAAGTTATTAAGGCACAAAGAATAAGATCGATGGGACACAAGTATGGTCAAAGAAACCATGAATACACGAACAATGGATAACAGATGGAGAGGAAGTCCAAGAGTAAGATGGAAACAGAAAGTGTAAATTGACCCGAAAATGTAGTGGTAAGGGGTTAGACAGAGGCTGCAAAGGAGAGAAAGAAACGAAAAAAATGCTTGCTCCAATAGGCCTATTATGTTAGATATATAATATATTGGAGATAAAAACAAAAAGCAATAATGATATCATTAGTTAGATACAGTAGTTTAATTAGATTATTCGAAGATTATTCAAAACAAATGCGTGGCATCTGTTATATCAGAAATTCAGAAAAATTGGCAGAATATAAAAATGTAAAAAATACTAGTTATTAGCTCACCTGATCGTACAATGAGCAGCACTTAGTATGAAAGTACTGGATATTATAGATCCTCCACAGAAGCTACCACCGTTGATGATAAGAGCTGCTTGATAACGGATAGAGTTCCTTACAACTTCTGATCCTCCAATCACCCTGGATCCGGGAAGATCTACAGCACCATCAACAACACCTTGAGGTTCAACATATATGTTGTTTGGTTGGATTTTAGACCAATCAAGCTAGACCAAAAATTTTAATAGTTAGATATGGGTTTTTGTTTTGTATCAGTTTATGCAAATTATATAAAAGTTTAAGCAAACAATACTAAATTAGTTGATGCATGATTGCAATTTTATGAATTAGTTTCCAACTTATTACTAGTTTGCTTAGTATTACTAGTTAGATTTGTTCTTAAAAAAATAAATGCTTACTGATGGAAGGGCAAGCGTGCTGCCTAAAAGAGCCAAAAAATAAAATGCAGCCCGCATGCTTCTAGTTCTGTGGACGCGAATACTGATTAGATTAATACATCGCTAGCTTTTATAGTCATAGTATTGGTGTTTTCCTGTATCTAACATACGTATGTCTCTCAAAAGATAAATTATCGGATTACTTACGGATTTATAGCAGTTTTGTTTATTTAACTATGCATCGCTAACACGTACACAGTGACCCTATAAAATATATTGCCCTAAAACTAAATGGTATTCAAAAACCGTCTGGATCGTAATGACCATGTTCCACCCAGTTCTCTTCCTCACTTCAACGACGCACCGTCGAGTGAAGAAATTATAAAGAGGCACAATGCTTATGCCGAAATGCGTGACCAATTCGGGTTCTGAGACATATTAGGTAACAGCAGCTCTTTGGTTCCGAGGTTTCTATCGCGAACCTATTATTTGCGAAGGTTTTCTTTACATATCGAGCCATTCCGAACTTTCTAATTCCTGTCGAACCATCGCGTCGTTATAACAATAGTTCTTGACAGACTGTGACAAGTCTCAAAACCCCTGAAAGCATCCTGTAAAATACAGGATGTAACATAACGGAAGGTATTGACCTTCCGTTGAAGGACTGTATTCCTTGTCTAAAATTAAGAATATTTTGCCCTATAACGATTTTTTATTAAGGCCTTCATTTCCAAGATACAGTGCGTGCGCCTCTTTATGGGTTTCTTACTCAATGCTTACACCACATCACCTACCTCCCTGATTTTTTGCATGCCCTTTAAGCCCCCCTGAGTGTTACCAATGCACATTTCACGAAGTCCTTCCCATAGAGCAGTGGGAGAGGCGAACAGATGCAAGTTTCTTTTTCTATTTCATCGGCTCCCCATAAATTTACGTTGTTGTCGTTGGGTCGAAGGTTTTCCGTTCCGAATTCTTTGACCCTTGACCGATTGACGCGCATTTTGGTAAGTAGTTAGAGGATGGCTCAGTGAGCAAAAATAATATAGCGCCGATGTGTGCTTTTGCCCTGAGGGTGGATGCCCTTCTCGGGGTGGAAATGTTTACACTTAAACTAACCCTACAAGTGGATATAGGGACTAGTTTTAAGTAGAAAATTCTATCTAAAGTTTGTTTCGATATATCGATATTTTTCTAGTTATTCGCCATTGAAAACGTGTCTACACCAAAAAACTGCCAGAAGTAAACTATTCAAACGGATACACGAATAAACTTTACGAATAAACTTTATTGCGTACAGCAAAGTGAATACAGAACTAATGCTAAATTAGGTCAGCGCAGCTGGCCTTTTATATAAAGGAAATACAGAATAAGCATTTGCTGCGTCAGTATTTTTATGCCTACATTCTGGCACGTAGGTATCATAACGGTTAGTTTATGATACTAGGTTTGCACAAAGTTAAAATAAATACAATTTATAAAGTATACAATGTCATAACTCCTCCAGCCTTAGAACAGCAACCGTGAGGTGGACGTCTCTGCTGGCGAAGGTGTGGAACCTCTAGGAATGAGACCACTAGGCTTCTGGAAACTAGAGAGCAGACCATATATGTGCTTCTTATACCATGTCAAAATGAATAATGTAAGGCATAGCATTAATCCGGAAACAGACAGAATTGTCCATAGTGAAGTTGTAGACTGGTCATCTGCTTGATCCAATAAGATTGCATGTTTGTATATATGAGGAAGTTCAGCTTGCTTAACGGCCAATAGTTGTAGTGATTATATTTTAATTGGTTGACTAGTCTGTGATAACAATCAAAACATCTGGAGTAAAGATCAGGACATGATCTCGGCTGATTTGTTCAAATAACTGCTCTTGGAAATGTTATGAATATGTTTACGATAGGTAGTGTTATTCCCTTATAGGGTATTTGGTAAGCAAGACATTTTGTTAGGTGATAACTCGTTCGGGCATAAGTATAGAGATGTTTTCAATTATTGTGGGGCAGGCTTCATTCCTCATCATGTGCGTAGATGTACCATATATTAGGATTATTTTAAGGGGTACAAAGGTAAGATTTTTGATAGGGATTGCATATATATGTGAAAGCTTGAAAATGATGTTTTCATTACTATAGGTACATAAATTGAAAACATCATTTTGTTATTTAGAAAATTTACTTGTATGTTTAATAATTGATAATAAAATTATTTATTGATTACTAAATTGTATTATTTGATTTTTCATATATAAAGTTGAGAAAGTGTATTCTTAATTCCTTGTAAATCATTATAATTTAATAGAGATTTATGAACTATATTTAAGTGAGCAAATCCAATAGCGTTGTTTATGTTGTCTATGAATTCTCAAATCAAATTCAAAATCAAATTTTGTTGTGAAATTCTGAAATCAGGATTTGACAATTCTTTATAATTTCTTATAGACCAAATAAGATATTACTATCTTTGACTACTGAAGCTAATGAGTACTTTTGATAGTAGTTATTGTTTTATTTATTTGAATTTGTTTTTTATTATATCAAAGGTCTTATTTAGCTTATCATATAAGGTATTTATAAGATATGTCTTTAAATTGAATTGATCTTTGAGTGTTGCTTGATTTTTATTTAATATTTTTAAGTTGTCTTGAATGTTCTGTCTATCATCGTCATTCATGGTTCCAAATAACCATTTATTTACTATACCTACAGCATTAATAAGTCCTCCCTTAACTATTTTCTGAGGCGATAGGTTATTAAGCTTTGTTTGCACCTGTAGCAAGTAGCAATATAAAAACTTGAGATACGGATATTATTTCTCTATCTGTCTGCATTCTTATTATATTGACATATGATTCTAACACTTAAATTTATGTTTTACAACTACTTATTATCTTTGTTGAACCTAAGTTTATAGGGAGGATTGGATGTTTTAGATTTTCTACCTTTATATATTTTTTATGGTAAGTGCCTCGTTAGTTTTTAACTTATTTAAGTCTTTAACGACTTCGGCTTCTTTAAATTTATTTCTAGTTTTATGTCTGACATTGGGTTCTTTGATATATACGATTTCGTTTTCTTTTAAAGGCTTATGGTCTTGTTTACATTTATTTAATTTTGAAAAATGTTATCAGTATTTTTTATTTTCTATATTTTTATTCTCTATGTTTTTAAGTTTTATAATATATAAATAATATATATAATTTCATATAATATAAATAATATATATAATTTCAATGTAATATCTTTATGAGCTAGAATATATTCTGTAGTGATATTTAGTTCATAGATGGTTCAAAAGGGGTTGGTTTATTATTTCGAAAGGGGTGTATTTGGTTATGCTGTGAATCTAATTATTATAGCAGGATACTGCCATGGGCAGTATAAGTATCCATAAGTATAAGTAATCCATAAGTATCCAATTGTCTTATTTGGGTAGTCATTCTTTAATAAGCGGATTGAGTCTAGAACTGTAGAATGGAAGCCTTCTACTGGAGAATTTGAATTTCTTGATGTCTTTATATATAAATCGATGTTAGGTAATTTACAAAATTCTATATTAATAATATTATCGAATTCTTTTCCTGAATCAGCAGTTACTTATTTGTTTTTGAATTCTGAAGTGAGAGATAAATGTGAGCATTATCTGTTGTATAGTTATACCATTTTTGTTGGGTAATAAATAGGCTTGTCCGTATTTAGAGAAAGGGTCTAGTAATGTGAGAATTTTTTTTCTGCAAAGAACCTATCAAAAGGTTGTTTAGCTGTCGACGTTATTTGCAATTTAATTTTGTTAGGGTGCCTTTCATATTTAGCAAGTTGGCATGTATTACAATTATTTGTATAAGTCGTTCTAGTATGTTATATTAGGCCAATAACTTCTTTTCATGAGTGCAAATTCTAGTTTCATTTATTCCACGATGGTAAATTTTGGTTTCATAATAATATTTAATTTGTTTGTATGGGCCTTCTGAGTCTATTATCTGTTCTATATCTGTTCGACATTTATTTGAAATGATACATTTTAAGTTAGTGTCAAATGATTGTCTTAATATTGAAAATATGAAAAATATACAATGTAGTTCTGCAGGATTAATACATTATTTAAGGATTTTTATTATTTCGTCATCTGAGCTGCACATTTTAAAAGTTAGGGTGGTTCTAGTATTATCAAATATACCTTGAGTACTTCCAAAGTTGGAAATTGGATTTTGTGTTTCGTGAAATAAAAGATGATTTTTATAGATATTTAAAGGATTATCTGTATTACGAATATCTAATGCAGGATCTTCTTCACTTCACGTAAAACATCAAGTGCTTCTCTTAATGCATCAAGGTCAGGGGTAGGTATGTTCTCTAAATCGAAGTTGTCAATATCTGAGCTGTTGTCACCTGGATTATTTATAATGGATTGGTTATCTGTCTCGAGTGCATTTAATTCATCCGAGTTTAAATGATGTGATCTAATAAGAGCTGCCATCATTATTTAGAGTTTTGTTTAGGGTTTTGCTTTATAGCTTGATATGAATTGATGATATATGATATAGTTTATTCACGTAAGTATTTTATAATAAATATATATATAAAAATAGAAGTAATATATGTACATAATATTATATAAATTAACTATAAATAAATAATACATGTATGTTAATTGCTATAACCATAATAACTGATCTATAACAACTACGATATGAGTAAACGGTAATCCACTAATGCTAACTCGTGCGTGAATGGAATGATTCATATACATACCTATATATGAATATACATGCAGATACGTGAATGAATATACATACACATACATATACAATATATATATATATATATATATATATATATATATATATATATATATATATATATATATATATATATATATATATATATATAATTATATATATATATATATATATATATATATATATATATATATATATATATATATATATATATATATATATATATATATATACAGTGAGCTCGTAAAGTTTGGAATAAATTCAATTAATCGTTATTGAAGGATTTTCACAGGAAATCCTCGGACACGTCAACTTTATTTTATAAAATGTCACTTTTTTCAGCCATCGATTTTTTTTTGTTTTGTTCGTTTTTGAGCTATGACGTCATCGACAATTTTTTTAAATGACAATCCATATTTTTTTTCACGGATTTCGATAGAGCACATTTTTCTGAGTGCGAATATGTCAAAAACATAGTACCTTTAACATTAAAGTGTTCGAGATATTCGGTTGCAAAGTTTTAAGAATGAATTATACAAGCGATGACCAAATGCTAATCATTTATCAAGAAAGCGCAGGAAAAACAACAGTTTTGACAGTTGTCACAATTTTGAAGTTTTTCCTCGCAAGTTTGTGTTTTAATCAGTTGAATAATATCATTGAGTAAGTTGATTAATCATTATTCCATCATAATTCATTTTATTTAAAAATGGTCCGTCGTTTGAGTGAAAGGGAAAGAATCGAAATTTTGATGATGATCGGTTACGGGGACAGTGCTCGCACACAAGTAGAAGTTTGCTGTTTATTTAACAACAAATATCCAAACAGAGAACCAATTACACAGTCCACCGTTAGCAAAATAGAACAAAAGTTTTTAGAAGTGGGTCATACGAGAGATCGCCCTAGAACGGGTCGTCCACCAGTGCAACAAGATGTTAAATTGAATGTTCTACTAGAGCTTCAAGAAAATCCCCATTTACCCACCCGCCAAGTGGCGGCAAACAACGGAATAGTTCAAAGCTCCGTCTTGAAATATTTGAAATTGAACAAATGGCATCCGTATAAAGTGGTTTTGGTCCAAGAGTTAAACGAAGATGATCCTGACCGTAGGTTACAGTTTTGCCAAACCATGTTGCAACGCCTGATTGATGACGACGGATTTTTACGCAATATTGTTTTTTCTGATGAGGCTACCTTTTATCTCGACGGCACAGTTAACCGGCAAAACTGTAGATATTGGTCTCCTGAAAATCCACACTGGAAAATGGAAACTCGTAGTCAGTTTCCACAAAAAGTTAACGTTTGGGCTGGTATTGTAGGTAATCGTATTTTGGGCCCATTTTTCTTTGAAGGCGTATTAACAGGTGAAATATATTTAGAATTTTTAAGAGACGACTTAGTCCCTGCACTTGCGGTACTTTACCCAAATGACGTAGATCCAGATCTGCCCCATCACACGATATGGTACCAAAAAGACGGTGCACCACCCCATTTTGCAGTGATCGTTCGCGATTATTTAAACCATGTATTTCCTAACCATTGGATTGGTCGCAGGGGAACTATCGAATGGCCCCCTAGATCTCCAGATCTCACTCCCCTAGACTACTTTTTATGGGGCTATTTAAAGAGCAAAGTCTATTTCAATAGACCAAATACCATCGAAGAATTAAAGGACAGAATTCGCAATGAAATTCGAACCATTCAACCCGATACTGTTGGTAAGGTTCTGCAGGAGTTTCAGTGGCGGATGGGATATTGCCAGGAAGTGAATGGAGGTCACTTTGAAAATTTACTCTGATTTTATTTTTTACTTTAATTATTTATCATTTATTTGTTAAAATATTTTTTTATTTGTTTAAATTGTTGTTAAAAAATTAAACAGATTACTCCCAAATCTTTCAAAATGTTCGATAAGCTACCAAAATAAATAATATTACTCCTTAATCTTTTAAAATGTAATAAGCTATAAGCTATTAGAATCAATAAGCTATTAAAAATATTGACCCGCCCGATAGCTTATGCATGGTGCCATGGTACATTTTATAAACTTTGCAACCGAATATCTCGAAAACTTTAATGTTAAAGGTACTATGTTTTTGACATATTCGCACTCAGAAAAATGTGCTCTATCGAAATCCGTGAAAAAAAATATGGGTTGTCATTTAAAAAAATTGTCGATGACGTCATAGCTCAAAAACGAACAAAACAAAAAAAAAATCGATGGCTGAAAAAAGTGACATTTTATAAAATAAGGTTGACGTGTCCGAGGATTTCCTGTGAAAATCCTTCAATAACGATTAATTGAATTTATTCCAAACTTTACGAGCTCAGTGTATATATATATATATATATATATATATATATATATATATATATATATATATATATATATATATATATATATATATATATATATATATATATATATATATATATATATATATATATATATATTTTGTGAAAAGTAATCTTGGGTTTGTAGCATTTCATGAATGAAATGAAATTTCAATGAAATGCTACAAACCCAAGATTACTTTTCACAAAATAAATATGAATAGCAAAGAATTTCAAAGCTATGTGTGTATATATATATATATATATATATATATATATATATATATATATATATATATATATATATATATATATATATATATATATATATATACACACATAGACTCTTATATACTGATATATAAGCAGAAATATAATAAAATATATACTTATATTCCTAAAAACATGTAGACACATTTTCTTTTATAATATTTAAGAAAATTGTTTAATTAAAAGAATTGTCTAATATAATTTCTTTCACAAGAAAGTTAATTTTGTTTGTTTGTTTACTAAATGAGTGTATTGTTCTAGCATCTCTGATATTGGTTGGAAGCATGTTATAAAATCTATTTCCTAGAAATATATGATTTATCTGACCAATCCTTTTTTTTTATATTTGTGTTTCTAAGTTATTTTTCGATTTTTGTCTAGTTTCGTAGTTACGTTTAATGAAGGGTAATTTTTGTTTGGTTTTAAAGAGAGTTGAAACGTTTTTATGAAGGTAATTCTGACGTATATCTAATACTGCCGCTTCCGTAAAAATTAAGTTAGAAGAATATCTCATTGGTTTAGATAAAATAATTTTTAATATATTTTTTTGAGTATTTCTAGGTTAATAAGGTGGTTATCTGTTGTAACACCCCCATGCCAGTATACCATATGTGAGTCTCGATTCTATGAGCGAGTAATATAAAACTTTTAAATATGGAAGGCTCAGAATAGAAGTATATAAATTTGAATAATAATGAACGGAGAGTTTTACACACTTGCTGAATATGTTTATCCCAACGGAAGTGACAGTCAATAGTTATTCTCAGGTATTTCAGGTATCTCTGATTCAGATTTATTGATTATAATTAATTGGTCCTGAGTGTTTATCTTTAGTTCATTATAATCAGGAAGACCACTAGCCTAAATTGAAAATGGTATCAAAAATGTCTTACCATAATTTACCGAAAGAAGTCTCCGATTAAAACAATCTAAAGTACTTCCTATGTCTTTTTCTGCTTTTTGTTTCAGTTTTTGCCAGTTCTCCTCTTCATAATAAATAATTGTATCATCTGCAAAACTAGATAATATCCCTGTACTTTTAAAAGTAAGGATTGAGTTTATTTGAACTAAAAATAATATGGGTTCCAGGACAGTACCTTGAGCAACTCCACATTTAATTACTAATCCATTACTGTTTCCCTGATTTTCACATATTGCTTACGGTTAGATAGATAACTTTTTAGTAAGCTGTGGACATTTCCTCTAACTCCCAGATCCTGCAGAACCTGAAGTAGCTGTTCATGATTAATTTTATCAAAAGCCTTTGTGAGATCCAAGAATACACATAAAGATGGTTTGGATTTACCAAAATATTCATAAACTTTTGTTGTTAATAAGTTAATTGCGTTGATTTTCCGTCCGTGATATTGAATTTTTTTTCCAGATACGCGACAATTCGAATTTTTAGAATTTTCTCTATAATTTTGGTTATATTAGAGATTATGCTTATGGGCCTATATATAGTTCATTATAATTTTTTTGTCACCTTTCTTAAAACGTGGGTGAATTACCCATATTTTAAGGATAACTGCTAAATGTCCTGTGGTTATAATTTTATTTGTTAAATGTTGAAGAGGTTCTGCTATCTCGTTTCTTATTTGCTTTAATGTTTCAGATTTTATTCCGTCAAGTCCTGGGGCTTTATTATTCCTCAGAGATAATATTTGGTTCACTATTTCAGTTTTTTAGTAGGTTGAAGAACACTAGATCGAGCGTATCGCTTTTCCTGGTTTTTCTTTAAATGATAGTGTAGGCGTAGGAGGGGCGCTATTCGGCTTGTTTTTCGTTTCTATTTCTTCTATATTGATAAGATCTTGAAGTGTGTCAACTGTTCCGTTGGTGTATAATTTGTTGTTCATCAAAGTATTATTTTTATTTTCTCTGGCTAGAGATAAATGATGCCTTAAAAGTTTATTTTCTTCCCTTTGTTGTGGAGTTTGTTCAGATACGATGCTTATACTTTTTCCTTTTAATTTGTAGCAATTTTTTATAATTTGGTTTTTTCTCATAAATGGTACAAATTCCATCTTTATGGGCTATTTAAACTATTTCCCAATTTATAAAAGTTGTTGATGTCAATTTCATTAATTTGTATATCAAGTAGTGATTTTAGTACTTGGCAAATAGTGTCTATGGTAAATGTTTCCTGGGGAATATTTAAACCAAAAATAATTATGTTGTTTTTCTTATTATCACTTTTTAAGTATTCCACTTCTTTCTTCAAGAAACTATTTTCTTTTTCTAATTCTTTAATTCTATCCGCAACATGCAATGTTCATTAACAATATCTTATGAGGTATATTAATATAACAATTGTACAAGTGTTATATCAGTCATTTCACGTATATATTGCATTGGTAATTTTCTTTTTTATATTTAATTTCATAGTTATTGATTGAGTATTGAATTGCTTTGTCCGTGGATTTTCTATAGGGAATGGGGATATCAAAATCGGGGTTGTATAAAATGACTTGAGAAATAAAGGGCTTAAATACAATTTTACTTAGTCTAGGAATCCTACAAGTCCGTCGAAATATTCATGAAAGTTGTATAAAAGTATACCGATTTTTTATTTGAATCAAATTCTGCAAAGGCGGGAATTTGGGCTTTATATCTAACTTCTGATTCTCCGTTATAAGTTTTTATTATTGTTGGATATTTTAATCGTGATTAAATCACATCGTTAAATCGTGATTTTAATAACGATTAATATCTTCGATTTTAATCGTGATATATATTTTGTGGATAATATTTTTCAATAATGTCGAGTCTAATAATTGTTTTTGAGCAACCTGTATCTATTAGCAATTCCATAGGCGCGTTAGAGATTTTTATATAGGGTAAAGTACATGGTAAAAATATATTATTAAATTCGTCTATGGTTATTTGATTTTTGTGGGTAAGGGACCTCTGAAAATTTTCGTTTTCGCTAGGTTCATTGATAGGTTCAGGATTACCGTTTTGATAATCTTGGCTATGATTTTCATAGCGATTGACAAAACTCAAGGAGGAAGACAAGATAGTTGTACTTTTCATTGAACTTAAATATCTATAATTATCTAACAATTTTTTTTGCAGCTCCATATATAGCAAGAAGAAAGCGAACCCCATTTGTAATGATGAATTGTGGAGAAGAATCAATATTTTAAATACTCCTGCGCAATCAATTAAATTATTACGTTTTTTAAACAATTTAAATACTGTTGTTTTACCCCATTTGAAAATTGCTGACGTAGTATCGCAGCCAGTTATTGCGTGTAAATATAAGATTTGGGCTTGACATTTTGGATAGGCAGATAAACTTTCCGAGTAATATATTTTTGTTTGCACTTGAGCCTTACCAGATTTCAAAAAGTAAATAATCTTATCAATTGGAGTTCGTGCAGTCAGTAGTAAAGGGTGTACCAATAGCAGTGATAGAACTTTAATATTGAATAAAAAACGAACTTTTTAAGTTACAAAAATAAATTGTGTGTTTAATGTTATGCCATTTATGTTTCGTAGGAAACATAAAGGGCATCACGAGGGGAACCGTGATGCCCTGCAGACGCGTATGCGATGGGTCCAATTTCTAATGTCTCGTGCCAATATATCCGGTTGCAATGCTTGAATTTGGCGGGTTATGTTTTCGATCAGATGCTAGATTGTTGTGGGGTTATTGGCAAACACGAGTGACTTTAAGTAACCACAAATAAAGAAGTCCAGGGGCGTCAAGTAAAATGAACGCAGAGGCCAATTTCGTGGGGTATGGCGAGAGATAATGCGATGATCAAACCACGTCCTCAATAAATTGATTGTTTCAGTCGCTGTGTGGCAAGTGGCAACATCATGCTGGAACTACTTCGCATCCGAGTCAAATTCATTTGGGGCCAAAGAAAATCCGTTAGCATGAATCGGTAACGTTCCCCGTTGACGGTATCACGTTCGCTGTTGTTGTTCTCAAAGAAGTACGGCCCAATAATGCCGCCAGCCCACAAACCGCACCAGCAGTAACTTTTTGGGGGTATAATTGTTTCTCTAGCACTTGTCGAGGATTATTTTCTTCCCAGTAGCGCATATTTTGTTTGTTGACGTACCCGTTGAGGTAGAAATGGGCTTCGTCGCTGAAGATGATTTTGTTCGAAAAATCTTCGTCGGCTTCGATCTACTCCAGAGCACAATCCACAAACTCATGACACAACCGATGATCAGCAGGCTTTAATTCTTGCGTCAGCAACAGTTTGTAAGGATGTCGACCCAAATCCTTACGCAAAATACGCCACGTTGACATTGGGGATAGGATAATAAGTATCTGAAGGATGCTGATTATATTGATCTGGGGAAAACTGGTTAAAATCCATGTCTGACTGAATGAAATACCTACTTCTTCAGCGTGGAAAGTTGGGCGACATTGACTTTGAAAGAAATTTGGTATGTTGTGGTAAATTTGTATTCTGATTTTTATTAAAATGTTGGTATGTATTTTGTGTCTCTCTGGGCATCACTGATATACCGGACATTGGTACAGGTTTAGAATTATTATATGTTTGGTTAGGTTTCCATACATTTTGGGGTGTATTTCCTAGTTTTCCAAATACTTGACTATTTGTTGGGAATCTATGCTGATAATTTGGTCTCTGTTGTATATTAACTGGGCCTTGTGAGAATGGTTGTTTTTATTGGTTGTATTGATTATATTGGGGATTTGCACTAGGCGTAAAGTTTTGCTTAGTGTTGTTGGAATTTATTGTTTTGTTGAAAATTATTATTATGTGGATTTTTATAATGGGGTACTTTATTCAATGAATTTAGGAATTGCTTAAATTGCTCTTCCTGATTTATAAAACTGATTGCACTTTCCAGGTCTTTGATTTTGATACTATAATAATTTGTTGATAATTACTCGGTAAATTTCTAGTATATATGTCTAGGGCTAATTTTGAATATACTGTGGTTAATGATGTTTTCATCGTTTCGTCACTTTCTGATTGTAATTTTGATAATGTAACTTTGGAACACTGAAATTCTTTGTCCAAATGACTGCACACTTCCTTTATTATTATTGTTAAATGTAATAAATCTTTTTGAAGACAAGCTAAATCTCTATGATCGCCAAAAGTGGATAATAAAACACTTCTAACTTTTTGCCAAACGTCTAGATGGAATCTAGAACTAATTCTCATTAGGGCTTGTCTGTAATTTGGAACAAAGACCTAAATAAATAAGTATTTAAAGCAATAGCTTGAGGAGTATTGCTAGGATCTGTAAAGATGTTTATTATTGCATCGCATCCTGATATAAAGTCATTTAATGCAAATGTATTGCCGTCGAAGATTCTGATGGAATCCACGTACATTTTTATCGTACGTACACGTACATCGTAAATCATGTTCGAGAACATGAAAGAATAATTAAATAAGATATGAATCCATAAACCCGCATTTTTCTATTTCTTTCACGAAGGAGCAGTTTTCACCCTATAAAAGCTTCCGTCGCGAGAGGGTCGTATGGTTACAATGGTTAAAAAAATAAAAATTGGAGGCGGCCATGATCATCTATTACTATACCATTATCTGATTTGTACCGTTACTATTATTACCATTATCTTATTAGCTCATGATGGATTGTAACTAGACTCTCAACCATCAATATTGCAATTGTTTTGAAATAATTGTGTGTTCATCCAGCTAGTTTTCGCAAGGAGCCTGTTTTCGGAATCCAGTAGACTTGATGCGCTATGAAGCATTGGGTATAGTAGCACTGTCACACTCTCCTCCAGCTATGGTTGAATCAAGATTAGAAGACACAACCTTCTGCATAGTACGCACTGAATTATCTGTGAGAATAAGCTGGAATCGATTCCACAAGAAGAAAAAAAGAAGAATTTTCATCATTTGGACATCTTCCACTTATTTTGAACTGATCTCATGAATATGACACTCTCTAAATCATATTTCAGGGATAGATTGCACTCGCTGATCATTTAAGAGAGCATTATGTTATCCTGACAACTGATCAGAATCCGTACTACAAAATCATTGAGTTGCCAAGGAACTATAAACTTTTTATGGACATAGGTTGGAGGTGTGACTAGGAAATTATTAAACTTACTATTTTCTTTCTGACACTATTCTTTCTATAAGTTCATATTAGGAATATTTCAAAAATAGCCGCCATATTGGACCATTGGTTTTTCATTTTTCGATCTGACAACAAACATTTTCGGATTCAGCGGGGTCAAAAACCCCTAAAAGCACCGCTTTCTAAATTGTTATATAAAATTCTTATGTTATATATATATATATTCTGTTATATATAATTCTCTTCTCGCAAACTTAAAACTGTAGGTATTTCTGCTTGGTAAGTGTTGTCGTTTCCTATTATCTATGTTACCTATCTAATTGAACACAAATACCATTAAAACTCTTAAATACACTGAGGCTTAATTCTTGACATTCTTGATAGATTGATTGTATTGTAGCTCTCGCGATATATTTATTATATAGTCTTAAAGATAATTATTATTGTTATTACGTGCCCGTGTATTATTTCAGAATTATTTTTATAATCTCATGAATTATTAACATAGTTTATTTTTCATTCAGTCTTCTTGATGATGTAGATGTTATTCTGTATCATTTTAATATAAAAATAAGTCACTAGATATATATATATATATATATATATATATATATATATATATATATATATATATATATATATATATATATATATATATATGTATATATATATATATATATATATATATATATATATATATATATATATATATATATATATATAGATATAGATAT
This sequence comes from Tetropium fuscum, assembly GCA_964058915.1. Lineage (NCBI taxonomy): Eukaryota > Metazoa > Arthropoda > Insecta > Coleoptera > Cerambycidae > Tetropium > Tetropium fuscum. The sequence continues at coordinate 412,985 of CAXKVY010000305.1, forward strand.
ATATATATATATATATATATATATATATATATATATATATATATATATATATATATATATATATATATATATATATATATATATATATACCGGGTGTCTACGATATTACGATATTACTAGCAAGACTATGACTTCCTTGTAAAAAAATATATCAATTTAAAATTTTGGTATGTTGTATGGTTAACAATGGTCCATAGTTTGATTGCTTCAATATCTGACTGTCATTTCCGGTTTAACCGGAAACAGTATAAACTTTGTTATTTTTAATGGAACACCCTATATATTATTAGAAATTTAGATTTCCCAGAAAATTCTAGATCCAAAACATGTAGAATACCCTATATCTATCTTTTGACAGTTTTCGAGATAATGGCGGTTTAAAATGTCATATCAATGATAAATTACTTCATTTTGACATAAAACAAATGAATGTAGGAACAAATCTGATACGGTAATTTAAATTTTTTTGGGAGTAAAATTTGATAAAGTCATAAAAATTTGATGTCCGGCTGTACCGGAAGTATTACGATTTTCAGGCTCAAATTACTTCGATATTTTTAATGGAACACCCTGTATTGAATCTTAAATTTATATTCTACTAACCTTTACATTTTTCTTCCTAGCTAAACTGTCGAACCCTTTATTTTTGCACTTATGCTTTTGCATTAATCCTTTAATTTAGACACAGTTTATTAGTGATTGATATGTGATACTTATTAGTATGACTCGTCTATTGTAACAGATTTTTCACTTGAAACAGATTTTTGTGACGATTAGTTATTTAGTTATAACGATATTATGTTTGGACCAATAATGAGCGTAATTGGTTGGCGTTCAGCTATACTCTATTCGTTAGTTATAGGCAAGTGTGTGTTTGCGCTTATACTATAGTATGTTCGTTAGTTGTAGGGTACTGAATTTAATTTAATTTTCATAATATCTACCATTCTCATAGTGGCATTAGTTTTGACAGACTCAGAGAACATTCATAGAAAATGACTACCTAGTCTACTATTTATAATTGTTCTCGGTGAACATATTGATATATAAAAGCATTACGTATACATTTATCTAGAAGATGTTAAACTTTTTCGTTTCATTCTAAAGACGATAGCCAATGAATCTGAGACGGTGGACACGTACTTCGATGTTTTCACTGTTTAATACTTTTTTATTATAAGCCCGCATTTTGGAAAGTCGCCTTTTACGCATTTCGGTCTCTTTCAAAATTGCCTGGGAAGTAGATTTCCTAGTTTGAAATATAGGCGCTTGTCCTGGTCTTCAATCTTCTCACTTAAACGGCGCTGCCTCATATAGGCAGCGCGTTTAGTAGGCCCACTCATATTCGTATTTGATAAACAAGTTTCATACAGAACGCAATATTCACTGAAAAGCAAGAAATAATATATTTTTAACAAAAAAATAAAACCGCACAAAAAAATCTATTCTCTAAAGCTGCACTAAAATGTAAAAGTAATTATGTCATTCATTCTTACTTGGAATAAAATCAATTGATTAGGCCAGTAATATACAATTATTGTTATTTTTGGAGTTGCTGCCAGCCAAGATTAGCTAACGTGTTCAGTTACAATTGACCATATTAGTTAGGTTATTAAAATCCGGGCGCAAAATTTGAAATGGGTTCCTAAAGACACTTCAGCAAATTTGACTGCCATGTATTTCTTATGGGAGATTCAAATGTGTGATTTTCAGACGGGAATTTCTCGGGTTTTGGGCATTTCTTACTATTTAAACCTATTATACGTCAAACTTGTCTTGTCTGCTTTCCATGGACGTACGTCGCGTATTAGTTTTAACATTTCTTACGCAAGAGCGCCAGGCCAGCTGTAAAATTAAGGTTAAGGGTTATGTTATGATATTGCCGGTGGGTTGTTTATTTGTTTATTGCTATTTCGGTCAATGTTTATCGATTATCGATTTTTTACATTAATGATGTAATAATATACCTACTATGTACACTTTTATGAAAGAATAATGGAAAAAATGGGCTCAAATGTGGATTTCTCCATATAAATAATAATCCGGTAAGTACCTACCTATACTGTATCCAACGAGAGAATGGACTTGCACTCGAGCGAAAATTCGTCTGTTTTGGTCAGTTCTCCGCCCCTTAGAACATTCGTTCAACGCCCTCAACGTCTTAATTGGCTCAGCAGGTAGCCAGGGCCGGCGCCTGGATCCGATACCTACCTGGTACCTAATTATATAAAGTACCTACTACTGCCTACCTATTCACAGTTTGTATTTGTAGTCTCGCAAGTACGGTTATTTTAGTTGTGTTGTTTACGGTTGTGAAATAAGTTTTAAATCTATTATAAGAATGGCAGCAGCCAGAGACGAGATAAATCCACCATTATCGCCAATTAAGAAGAATAAAAGAGGCCAGGTAAAGAAATATAATAATAAATATGTTTTATTTAATACGCATACTACTCACCACCAGTAACCGTGGTCAATGATTTTTTTGGGTTTTAATTTTAGGTCGTGCATCAAAGTCAAAAAATAATTATAATAAATTTATATAAGAAATTAAAGGAAGACAATCCGCAAATGTCGTACGAAGAGACAGTTTTAACACTAACCAAACCAACGGGCATTGGAAAAACTACAATGAAAAAAATTTTAGCAGAATATAATAGAACCGGTCAGGTAACGGAACCAAATTTAAAAAAAAAGCCGTCAGTCTTTTAAAGAAAAGATCGACGATTTCACTAAAATTGCTATAAGGAGAAAAGTACACGAGTTCTATCGAAATAAAGAATTACCAACAGTAGACAAAATTTTGCAAGTAGTAAATGATGATGGAGATCTGCCACAATTTAAACGATCAACATTTCACAAATTGTTGCACGAATTGAATTTTGTTTTTGTTAAACGGCAAAGGAATAGTTGCCTCATACATTTATAATAAATTTATGTTAAATAAATAAAATGTTTTCATGTTTTCAAAATAAAATTTATTTCACCTACTTACGAATTTATTTCATCGAATGACGGTCCTGCGTAGCTCGTTACAGAGCCCCTCCTCTTTAGTCGCCGATGCGCAAAGCAAGTCCATTCTCTCGTTGGATAGAGTATAGATACCGGATTATCATTTATATGGACATTTTTGTTATGTAAGGTTTTTCATTAACTAACTAAACAGATACCGCACAGCAAACTTGATGATACTAATGGAAAAGCCTTGGAAAAACAATGGTATTGTGCATCACCGTTCTATCGAATAGTTTTTTGCACTTATTCCTTACATATGAATACTTAATACGCTGTTCAGGTCGGGGTAACCAAGAACAAGATACATCAGTTGATGCTGATACTGAATAATGTACTTTAAATAAATTTAATGAGTCATCAAATTGAAAAGATTTTAAGTTAACTTAGACTACATATTCTGGTCTCTAGGAAAAAATCACTTATGGTTCCGAGTTTGATTAGGTAGGTACTCTATTTTCACCCATTTTCTAACTAACACTCAAAATCAATTATTTGCAATCAGAAAAAACAGATGTCTGGGATGGAAACTGCAAAACGTGAAATAGGTAAATCAAAATAAAATGAGATTAGGAGTTACCTAGGACACAAATATAATACAAATTCAGCGATGTTGCCACAAATATTGCCGGCTTTAAATTAACACAATGAAATTATAATTTATTATGTAAGAAACTCTTATTAAATAAGTTTATCCAAAACCTTAAAGTACCTACCTACCTACACAGATACTGTGAATGACCATATGTCAAACCCCTTCCTCTCTGAACCATTCGATCAAGCAACAACATATGTTTTTCATACAAACATCGCCTTCTAAAATTGATAATATTTTTATTTTGATAATGTTTAATCAACATTTTAACACTCTCAGTCAACTAAAATATCAAACAATGTATTTATTCAACTTTTTTCACTAAGAGACTTTCTATATCAGGTCTACAACGCCCTGATGTTGAGTCCCCATAAAACATCAGTACATTAATTTTTAAACTAGGAACCCGCGCCAATTTGAGATCATAACCTAACTAATATGGTCAATTGAATATATAACTGCCTAAAGCGAGACCACAATTACAAATAAACCTAAATTCAAACTTCTAGTCAAATTGAATAAGAGACCTACGTTACTTCGTTATACGTTTGTAAACCTTGGCTAGTACTGATTCCAAAAATAACAATAATTGTATATTATTGGCCAATAAATTGATTATATTCTAGGTAAGAATGAATAAAGTAATTATTTTCTACTCTTTAGTGCAGTTTTTTAGAATATATTTTTTTGAAGTCGGTTTTGTTTCTTTGTTAAAAATATTTTATTTTTCTGGATCATTAAGTACCTAAATTGGGTGACTAAATATTATATGTATACCAAATCTTGTAAGTGAGTTTTTTACTTAATATTCATACAATTACCGCGTTATCCTCTAAATTAAATTAAATGTTATAATATAAAATTAGTTATAAGGGACGTATTGCGTATTTTACAAATTGGGAATCTCAGGTACTCCATATAGATACTGGAATTATTCATTAGTTTACTTAACAATAATTTTATTGCTTCTCAGAAATATTTACAATAATTTATTGAAAGAGGTAAGGTAATAAGAATGTAACATAACGTGCTTCACTTCAATCAGTTTAAAAAGAAATCATTTATCTTTCCTGAAATAATGTTATCGTTTAACAATATTGTCCTGTGATCTCCTTTCAGTGTCATGACTTCCACTTTCTGGTTGCAAAACTGAAATAAAATGTATAATCTTTTAGGAACTATTAACTACTGTAACATGTATTTATATTCGTATGTGCATCTGCTAGATGGGGAGACGGTGAACGGTCGTGCGCGCCCAGTTGCAAAGGTGTGAACTTGAATGATCACCTCTTATATATTATGTAATATAATTATTGAAACACGGGACGGCAAATTAATTATTATTATTTGTAAAAATACGTCATACGAATAAAAAATAGCCAGTATCAATTTTATTGTTTCTCAAAATATCAGATGAAACATCCGTGAATCGCCTCCATCTTGTACAAACCTTGGCTGTAAACCGCTGGCCTCATGTACGGAGGATCGTACGTTCGATTCCTGCAGACCAATATTTTTCCCGTAGTAAGAAGCACTACGTAATACTGTAATACTTGTTTTAGCAGTTTGAGTTTTGGCAATTTGATATATAGAAACAATTGTAATTTAATACACCTGATAAAAATTATTGACATTGTTGTTAATTGAATAATTTTACCTAGTATTTTTACGTTGTTATCGTACTTATATTGGTAATATATAAAAATGCTACTGGGCTCGCCGGTTGCTGACACCTAATGTCACTTAACGGATCTTGTACAAAGCGAATAGTAAGCTAATATGATAATATTTGTAGGTATATACATAATGCCCCTTACCCTTTGCAATCCATAATCTTCTGATAATAAACCATTTTCTTCTCTTCTTATCAATAATATATCACCATTCAATTTACTTTTCGGTTCATAATAAAACCCGGACATACATCTTTTATAGTATCGATCCGCTGACACACATACATCATTCGAATTTATACCCAACTCTTCTGCAATTAAATCGCTTAGTGCGTGTAGCTGGTTCTCCCAAGTGGACGTTTTCTCTAAAGTGTCCCTCACCTGAAGCATATAAAATTTAAAGTAAACGATATTTCTACCACTCATGACAACATCGTTAGTCATCATTTGGAATGTAACGTATAAGGGCTTCCAAACCGAAATGAAACACCATAAAAACGCCTGACAATAATTTTTGTCGGCGTTTATTGTCGGTGTTTTTTTATGGTATTTCAATTGGGTTTAGAAGCACTGTGTCTTGACGTACTACTTATTTGAATGAAAAATGCACTTATTCAAATGAAAGTACCCTCATTTTGTTTTAAGAAAGAAATTCCAACGCTGGACAAGATTATACGTGGGGATTTACCGATTGAGACAGCTACCATAAATCAGCAGCAACAAACTCTGATAAGTACGGCGATACATTGCAGGGAAAACAGAATAGAAAGTAGATCCTTATTGGCAACAGCAAAATTATTTTTTGGTGAAGAGACTACCTACGATCAATTCGAAACTTGAGGAGAGAACGTGAAAAGAAAAATTATTATTATGATTATTTGTTCAATACCTCCTATTTTATCAACTATTCACCTAAATAAACATTTGTTAATTATCACACTAAAATTAAACGGCCACCTAGGGGTGCAGAAAAATAAATGCGGAGAAGCTAATTTTTTCAGAGTTAATGGAGTGAGCCTCTAACCAAAAAATCACACTCGCTACCCTTGTCGGGTTCTTATTATTTTGTTTTGGATTTTTTCCAGCTTGTACGTAATAATATTCTCTACCACTTTGCTTCATAAAACTTTTTGTTACTTGCAAATTCCAACAGCAGGATTTGCATTTTTATTGACCTTTTATTATCCTTTCACTTATTTTTTTACTTTTTGGGTAACTTTTTTGTTTATGAACTTATTTTCAAAGCAATACAAATCGCGATTTGTTGGTACGAAAGGCGTCATTTACATTTTAAGTAGGTACCTAAAATACTTACTTTATCTTCATTTATGCCTGAAAATGTTTGGGCAAACTTATACAAAATAGCAGCTTTTGATTTCTCCACTGATTTATCATTCCTTATGAAACCGTTATCTAAAATTGTCTTCATATAATCAAGCGAGCTGTCTATTGAAACTATATTAACAGTTTCTCCGGCTTTTTCTAGCTGCAATCCCATTTCCAAAGCTACAATCCCACCATATGAATAACCACAGAGAAAATAAGGGCCTGACGATTGTTTATTACGAAGCTGTCTTACGTAGTGACTGGCATAATCTTGGATATTGTCGTAGTCAGCGTCTTTTGTAGACTGAAATCCGTAAACTACTCCTTTCAATTGCATTGCTATATGTCTGAGCATCTCTACACTGCCTTCTATAGGATGAAGGAGAAATATGCTTTTATTGCTAGGCTCACTGCGACTCAATTCAAGGATGCTCTCCTTACAAAGCATAGCATCCATCCCTTCAAATAAATCCTCTTGCACGCCATTCGTCTGTGGCGAAGGAGCATTACCATCAAGTGAGATTAATTTGTTGAATGTGATATTTCGGATTTCATCGGCGTCAATATCTATTTGGAAATTTCTATAAAGAGTTTGCTTGATTTCAGCCATCATTAAAGAGTCTAATCCCATTTGACTAAGAGTTGCATTTTTATCGATAGTATCTAAAATTATAATAAATGGATTAATTACCACAATATGTTATACTTTAAATTTATTTAAATTAATTAAATAACTAAACTGCGAATGGCTCTAGTCCACCATCTTCAACTTATCTGGGTACAGCCTTATAGGTAGGTGTAAGCGTCTATAAGCCCTATTCACTTAAATAGATAGTGGTGCTTCAACACCGTTGTCTCCATAATAACATCAAACGACCTGATAGTTTTGTTTCACGTTCATATCTGGACCGTACCATATAAAACCCATTCGAATATTGTACTCAGACACGAATATAAATTTTTTCAGGCGAAATCGTGGGATTTGTGCGTAGACGCCTATGCCGGCCAAAAACTCAGTAGCTGAACATACATTACATTATAATAATTAACAATCACATTATAGCTTTGGATGCCAGTACTGGTCGCTTAGTTTGACCTCTGGCTTTCGACGACTCGATACTTATTTACCCACTAACATGAAACCAAAACATCAAATGTCAAATGACGGTAGGTCATTTTACCTTTTATTGGAGGGCAAATCCTGGCCCAGTCAAGAGGTGATGTTGTGTATTCCACCGACAGATATACATCTATACTGTATCCAACGAGAGAATGGACTTGCACTCGAGCGAAAATTCGTCTGTTTTGGTCAGATCTCCGCCCCTTAGAACATTAGTTCAACGCCCTCAACGTCTTAATTGACTCAGCAGGTAGCCAGGGCCGGCGCCTGGGTCCGATACCTACCTGGTACCTAATTATATAAAGTACCTACTACTGCCTACCTATTCACAGTTTGTATTTGTAGTCTCGCAGGTACGGTTATTTTAGTTGTGTTGTTTACGGTTGTGAAATAAGTTTTAAATCTATTATAAGAATGGCAGATAAATAAATCGAGATAAATCCACCATTATCGCCAATTAAGAAGAATAAAAGAGGCCAGGTAAAGAAATATAATAATAAATATGTTTTATTTAATACGCATACTATTCACCACCAGTAACCGTGGTCAATGATTTATTTTTGTTTTTAATTTTAGGTCGTGCATCAAAGTCAAAAAATAATTATAATAAATTTATATAAGAAATTAAAGGAAGACAATCCGCAAATGCCGTACGAAGAGACAGTTTTAACACTAACCAAATAAACGGGCATTGGAAAAACTACAATGAAAAAAATTTTAGCAGAATATAATAGAACCGGTCAGGTAACGGAACCAAATTTTAAAAAAAGCCGTCAGTCTTTTAAAGAAAAGGTCGACGATTTCACTAAAATTGCTATAAGGAGAAAAGTACACGAGTTCTATCGAAATAAAGAATTACCAACAGTAGACAAAATTTTGCAAGTAGTAAATGATTATGGAGATCTGCCACAATTTAAACGATCAACATTTCACAAATTGTTGCACGAATTGAATTTTGTTTTTGTTAAACGGCAAAGGAATAGTTGTCTAACTGAGAGACAGGAACTTATTATGTGGCGGAGGGACTACCTACGAGCTATAAAAAAATACAGAGAAGAAGGTCGCTCTATTTATTACCTGGATGAAACGTGGGTTAATGCAGGTGATGTACCTGAGAAGGTTTGGATGGACACGACGATAAAATCTCACAGGGATGCTTTTATTAGAGGCTTGTCAACGGGGCCGGCTAATCCGAGTGGTAAAGGTAAACGATTAATAGTTTTACATATTGGCAGCGCTGATGGATTCGTTCCTGGTGGTTTGTTATGTTTTGAGTCCAAAAAGAATACAACAGACTACCATGACGAAATGAACGGAAATACATTTCTCTACTGGTTTAAAAAGGTTTTACCGATATTGGATGATAATTGCGTAATTGTCCTGGACAATGCTCCGTATCATTCGGTAAAAATGGAAAAAATACCGAATAGTTCTTGGAGAAAAAACGACATAATCCAGTGGCTACAAAGTAAAGGAAAAGAAATCGGTAATACAATGGTGAAAGCTGAACTACTGCGCATCGTTGGGCTAGAAAAGGAGAAATATAACAAATATATAATCGATGGCCGTTTGGCTTTGGCCTTTGGCCGTTTGCCAAAGTACAGAATAAGATTGTACTCAGACTTCCACCGTATCGTTGTGAACTGAACCCTATTGAAATGGTTTGGTCGATGGTCAAGGGGTACGTGAAAACTAACAATAAATCTTTCAAATTACCAGAGGTGAAACGATTGCTTGAAGAAGGCATTGCACGAGTAACATCTGAACATTGGAAGAATTTCATTCGTTACATTATAGAGGAAGAACATAGGTTTTGGGAACTTGACCATATTGTTGACAGTTTAATCGATGAAATCCCACCACTAATAATTCACGTAAATGGTCAAAGCGATTCTGATAGCAGCGATACAGACTAATTTAAATTTATAATTATATGAAACAATGTACTATACTGTTGTAGCTAAATATTAAAAAAAAAAAATATCATAAAATGTCTATTTTAGGAATATTTAGGGTTTATATTACATTCATAACGCTCATACATTTATAATAAATTGATGTTAAATAAATAAAATGTTTTCATGTTTTCAAAATAAAATTTATTTCACCTACTTACGAATTTATTTCAACGAATGACGGTCCTGCGTAGCTCGTTACAGAGCCCCTCCTCTTTAGTCGCCGATGCGCAAAGCAAGTCCATTCTCTCGTTGGATAGAGTAGAGAAGGTGAGGCCTTGACTACTACGGCTCGCCTCCAATCTTTTGGTATACAACTAGACGGACTAAATGCCGCCTGTGGACCGCCGCCTGTGTTAAAAGGATCTCAATTTTGCAGTCATGTGCATATGGTATTCCGTTTTGGCTTTCCTTTGATAAACCCTTTGTCATACAATGATAGTGAAGATGTGATAGGTTATGGAACTCGTTCACAGATGGATCAAAGAGGAAAGAGGGAGCAGGCTGAGTATACGCTCGCGAGTTTAAGTGGGCTATGGATAATAATGTCAGTGCAGTTCTACAGAACTGGCAGGCATAACAGTAGCCGTGGGATAAATTGCTTCTAGTTAAATAACGGGAAAAACAAGAAAAATCTACACATTAGTACACAATCACTACTAGTCCTGAAAAATTATAAACTAACTAAAATATGAGTATGGAATCTTACTCTGGTGTTATTGATCTTTCCAGATCAATAACACCTCTATATGTTAAAGAACACTCCCAGTGAAATGGCAATAAAGAAGCTTTTTCTCAAAATAGGAAACTTTAGGATTATTAGTATTATTATTAACATAGCTTGCGAACGTATACGTATACAAATATTTATTCTAGCAATTTGGACACCCATTTGATCTTGAGATTGAGTGACGTCACACAGCCTGAAGTTAAGTTGGCAGCATTATTTGTCACAACCAGAGATATGGAGTATATCTCTAGTCAGGACGCCTAAACAGCTCTTGTCCACAGCTGTATTAATTTACTCATAGTTTTGTGATTATGTTTTGTGATTCTCTACGAATTGTGTTTTGCTTTGTTTCTGTACATTATTGTAAGAAAATGGAGTCAGGATTGTCTAAAGTGCAGAAAATCTGCCGAAAATTGATTTTAGTGTGATGGACGAGTTTTACATGTCAAATTAAAATTATTTATCAGCAGATGTCAAGTGTCAACAAACTCAATTTCAACGTCCACTGTTAAAAAGCAGGGAACCAGCTTTGGAATATTTATAGTACTAATACCCCTTGTGTCATGTTCAAGGTCGTAGGTCGTATGTAACGTCACTAAGGAAGGATACGTGACGTCACGTATAAGCGCGCACTTTATTTCGGCACTTTGGATAGAAAAATCGTGCTCAAAAATAAATAAAAAAAATATGGCGAGATTTTTTTATGAAACACATAAAGCAATAAAAATTATACCCGTGCAGCACAGTACATGTGATAGAAGTGAATACTTCTTAGTGAATACTACCGAATCGATGAGAGAGTGAGAGAGAGAGAGAGAGAGAGAGAGAGAGAGTTGTATTGTACATATTTCAGGTGTATATCGAAATAATAAGATGTGGTATATAAATTTAATATTTAATTTATTTCTTCCATTTGTACATTATCTACAACTGGGGCAGGTATAGGTGTAGCGGATATTATGGCATTATGGTAACTGAAGTGAAGTGATCTGTCATATACTTTATCTCACTTACGTGACGCGACCTTGAAAAACCATTCTCATGTGGCCAAAAATACTTATTTGGCTTCAAAAATACTTATACACTTCAATAAAACAGCTAAATATAATATGATACAATTACTTTTGAGTTTTATTTATCCTATTCTTGGTGAACAGGTAAGATCATCATCCATTTGGATCAGATTCGAAAGCCCAGTCTATGCATAAGTAATATTGTATTCTGGGTAATTCCGATTCTGTCACGATCGTTTATAAACTATATCAAAATTGCTTTCCGCTTTAGAACACTTGTGGGGGATCGTTGCCCAAGTCAAAGCTGCATTCGCTATCACTGTTTCGCTCTCTCCCTCATCTCATATCTGTCATATGCTTTATCTCACTTGTGAGACGAAAATTTTATAAACTGTGTCGTGACGTGACCTTGAAAAATCACTCTACGCGGCCAAAGAAGTATTCACTTCAAAAAAAATTCGTGAAAATGCCCATTATTTTTCGAAACGTTTTTCTCGTAATATTTTATATATGTTTTTCAAAATAATTGTTTTCAAACGTGAGCAGATATTATATCTAAGTACACCAACCTAAATTACGTATTCCTAAAATGTGGGCAACTGTCTCCAACGGGGATTTTGCCGCCTCTGCGCTCTTTGTAGCAGTTTTATTTCCTAATACTGTACTAGCTCCCACCGCTGTTCCTGATTGCAGCATGAACTTTTCCAAGGTACTTATACACCCAAAAATATTTTGCGGCACAATTTGTTGAAACACCTAAAATAACTAAATATAACACTGATAATCCTTCTATATACGGCAATTCTCACCTGGTCGTTAGCTCCAGTTTTGACCAAAGCACCAACGTTACCGATGGGCCCCCACTGAACAGCTAATCCTGGCATATGATCCTTCCTCCGTTTCTCACAAAGCCTCTCCAACGCCGAGTTCGCCATACCATAATTGGTTTGGCCAGAGTTTCCTCTTCCACATGCGATTGAGGAAAATACCACAAAATGTTCTAGAGCCGGACAATGTTTTCGACTCACGGTGTCCATATTTTGGCCGGAAATTATTTTAGGGTTAAACACTGATTCATACGTTTCGGCCGTTTGGTTTTCTATTAGAGCGTCTTTCAGAACAAGCGCCATGTTGAAAATGCCTGACACATAAAAACGTTAGTAAGAAAGACAAGAGTAATATAAGTACAAGAGTATAGATGACAAAACAGGATGTAAAACTGTTTTGTCATCTATGACTGTACTTCTTCTTTTCTTAAGAGGACAATTTAAATGAGCATATTTTAAAATTAAATGAGCATTAATTTGGAGCATAGTATAATACATTTGCGAATTTAATTCATAATTTTGGCACTAGACCACAAATTGGCAGCAAATAAAATCATAGAATAATGATATTGCATAATTTAGCAGTGGATTATACGAGGCGTCAACCACCTTCAAAATTTTGTACACTAGAATCCTATTTTAGGTGGAATCCCAGGGAATCCCACTGGAATTCCACGAAAAAGGACCAGTCTTAGAAGGGTGGAACGAATCTAATAACTTAGTAGTCTTAAACAAAGGAAACACACCCACCTTCTGCAACGCAAACGGCAGTTCGCTAATCGACGTCACAATGTCAACGGGCGAAATTAGCAAACAAATGGAAAACTGGCACGTAGACATCGAAGCGGAAAATATGAGCCCTCATCGCAATATTAGATTCGATCTGACAGAAACGAACAAAAAGCGGATAAGCCCCAGAACACAAACCGGATGGAAGCTCACGACAGAAGGGCTACATAAAATTAAAGAAGCCAGCGCGGAAACTTTCCTGAAATTCTGAATTTTTTTGTAATTATGTAGAAAATTAACGGATATATAACTATTAGAAGTTTGCATTATAGTGCGCGGACCACTCCTCCAGAGGCTTTTACCCCATTACCCTTTGAATATGAAAGGTTTGGGCATATTAAAATAAGATCTTGTAGTTCCTGAAATTACCTGTAAAATAGTTGTTGAGTGGACGTTATAGCTTCAAATTTAAAAATTAAAGGAGTTATGATAAACAAAACGAATCGCCTTTTTTTGGGAGCATAACAATTTTTCCATTCCACATAATTTTGGAGCTTCATAGATGATCATATTATGCGGCGTGCGTATATCGTGTATATACATCCATAAATGTGAAATTTTTAAAACCATGAACTCGACAAGCATTGCCAACCTAAACCTCTAATAAGTATTGGAAGTACATATATATTTTTATGGCGCGTAATTCGAACTCATAAGACTAAAGTCGTCTCGTCTGCTGGCATTCAAGCGGCCGTATCTCCGATTCTATAAGTCGAACAAGAAAGTAAATATATCAGTGGAAAGCTTATTTTATGCCCATTTACAGTACAACATTTACTGTGGTCATTTTTGCGATATAAAGTCGCCTACGTGGTATACAAAAAAAGATGTTGATTTGAATTGAGTTGAGTTGAAAAAAGGTGTAATCGGAAGTTGAGATATAACAACTGTTGGGGTTTAAAATATAGCTAATTCATTCTAGTTTCCAGGATTCCCTGGTTGGGACGCTTCCAGGATTCCTCACCCTCGAATTCCAGGAAGCCGATGCGGGAGAGTTGGGATATGTTGTTAGGAATATCAAGTATAACACATAGGCAAATTTCCAGCTTTACAATAATTACTTCCGGGTTCGAGCGATATTTGAACTAAAACTCCTGGGCCAATTGTTGAAGGTAAAAAGCTATTACCTCCGACTTGTTAGGACCTCCATTGATTTCCACGAAAATTTGGAATTTAGCTCATCTTACTCATCCAACTTGCGCCTTTTGTTTTTGAGTGGTGAAAATCCCTTCTTGAAAAAATAGGGAAATGCAATTTTAAGCATTTTATAGATTCACATCGTGTTTAATTATGTAGAATAAAGCTTCTTTCATGTTCTCTAACATGATTTACTATGTATTCCAATGATATCGTCTAGAACAGCCAGAAGTATAAATGAGTCGATTTTAGTAACAGAAAATCGACAAAGAAACCGTTACTCACCAAAGAGCACAAAGTTCGACGATTACGTTTTGCCAGAAATTATCAACGTTGAACCCAGTCACTATAAACTTTAAAAATGCAAAATGCGATGATATTAAACGCTTATAACTTATAAAGTATCATGTAAAAGCATTTGGTAAATATTTACTTATTGGTAGGAAGTACTTGAAAAGGTACCAAATTTATGGTATTGTTAGAAAACAACCTTACCCGCATCGTACTAGGGTAACTTCCGAAAGACAAGACGGTTTAATATGCCTTGGGCCACCAGAGTACGCAGACGTACCGCTACAATGCTCCTAAATTAGCTGGTTGAGAGCACAGGAACCAGAATAAGTGCCAAAACGAAACGTAACAGGCTCAGGAACAGGCTTCATGCAAGCTAAAAGCTAAAGTAGCCCCTTTAACTCCTGAGCTTCGTAGAGCAAGAATATTGTTTGCTGAGGAACATGTTAATTGGAACTTGGAGCAACGTGCCGTTGACTGACAAATCGAGATTCTCTTTGAATCACATTAATGGACGAGCTCGAGCGTGGAGACTCCCAGGTTATTTAAAGTGCACTGTGGAAGAAAAAATTCCATTTGGGGGAGGGTCCATAATAGTTTGAGGTGAAATAATTTCGAATTGGCGCACTGAGCTGGTGCTAATTCGTGTGAGGTCCATGACGGCACGTAGGTATATGGACTAGATTTTATAATCACGTGTGGTACCATTTGCCTAGAACGCAGGTCCAGAATTTATTCTGCAACAAGACAATCACCTCCCACACACCGCGAGAATAGTACAAAATTACCCCAATTCCATCGAGCACGTCTGGGGTACACTTTGGAAGTGACTGAAAGACCGTCAGCCAATCCGGAACCTTGAACACGTAGCAGAGGAAATCCTCCTGGAATAGTGGGAGCAGCCGGCTCTTCCCATCATTCGAAATTTAATTGAAAGTATGCATCGTCATTGTACAGAAGTTTAACGAGTATGAGGAGGCTATACACATTATTGATATTGAACTTTGACTTATTCTTGAGAATGTTTTCATTAAAACAATAAAGAGCTTAACCACACATTTTTGCATTTTTCTTTTTTTTTCATGTAAGCATCATGAGCAGATTACAAAAATTGTACTAATTTTTTAGAGGACAGTCCAATGCATTTACAAAAAATATAATAAAAAGTTAATCTAGTGATAATATATCCACATTTTTAACAGTAGCTCTTTTTTCTGTCGCTGGTTTTGAGCGGCGCATATTAAAAATCATGGTTTGTTTTCGGTGGTGAATTAATTTAAAAAAAAGTTAAGTCTGTTTGCTTAATTTGTTACCTCCTACAGGTCCAAGTTTCTTTGCCTCTGCAACCAATTTTGTAGCGCCATCTAATTTAGTGGTATCGTCTGTGTTAACTTTAACGGTTATGCCATCGAATTGAGTCCATTTTCTTATGCAATATGATTGATAGCCACTGGAAATATTTCTTCGCGAGTTTAAAATCACATTCTTTGCGCCTCTCTGTATTAGCCAATCAGTAAGTTCAAGTCCGAAACCTCCCAATCCGCCTATAAGGATATACGATTTTTTTGCATCGAGGTGTAATTTTGGAATAGCGCTTATGGTCCTAATTGGCGATTTTAAAATTGCGGCTTCCTCGTTCCTGATCTTTATCAAAATTTTTCCTTTGTGTTTACCAGTCGACATAAATCTGAAGGCGCTCTCAACTTCCGTCTCTTCGAATACCGTTCTTGGTAAAGGTTTGACAACGCCATTTCTTATGCCTGAAAAGTAATTATATTAGTTCCATTAGAACCAGAAATTTTCCGTCCAGGAGCACGTAATAGTTATTTATATAATAAAGATCATAAAGACAATTATTACGGTGGTACCGGAGAATATTATCAAGACGAGGCGTTATTATAGTCCAAGAGCTGACGGCGAATTTAGCGAATATATTTTAGGCAAGTTGAAATAATAAAAAACAGTATTTTATCAATGGGTGAATCTGCAATCGTGAGTCAGGCAGAACGTTTGCGGTTATTTCGCTACTGCGTAGCATGAGAGATTTGCAAAAAAAATAAACCAAAAAAATATTTTTTAGGCAACCTCGATTTTTTTAAGCTTTTATATGAGTATTTAATATATATAATCCAGAAATAAAAATATATTTAATTAATATACGCAAAAAATACACTTCAGGCAATTTAAAATTTTAATAGCATATTTAGTAATTAATATTGAAAATACGTTTATAAAATATACGAAAATTTCCAGACGAATTAAACGGTTGTTAATAAACCCCCCGACGCAAGTAAAGGTTTTATATGAATGAGAGAAAGAAGTCTTGTGCGTAGTCACAGATACAAGAGAGATAGTTTATCGAGACATGCCGACAGCTGGCGAGGCCCTGGCTTCTCGGGCTGTGATTGGTTGTTGAAAGACCACGCGACTCAAGTTTACCATATCGCTGGATTAAAATTACAAAGTTTCATGTTACAATTTTGACACTGTATGAGTTCCGACTATTTCCAGGTTCTACTCGTATGTGACACATACCATGTAATTTTACTCTAGGCGCAATCGGCCGTGTAATGACGGTTCTATGCGCTCTTAAACAAAGTCCTATGTTTTAAAAATGCTATTTAGGATAAAACAAGGTTGTATGACTTACATAAAACTTTAGTAGACTGTACAAATCTTACAAATCTCTGCTATAACAATGGTGTATGTTTTACATAGAACCTTGCAAGTCTGTATTTAGATAATTCTTCAAATAGTTTAGAGTTAAAAGGTGTATGTGTGTTAATTATTGTGTTTGCTGTTAGCTGAGTTTTGGGTTTATATACCAAAAAAAAATAGTGAAAGTGAGCAGGAAGACGAGTTTGACCAAGGAGGCTGCGATTCTGATAAAGATGGTGAATTGGAACCACCTAAATGTAAAAAAAGAATAATTTTCAAACGGTTTTTTAATAATTAAAAGAATAATTTTAGGTTAGATTATTTTTGTATTATGATTATTTATTTTTTAAATTAAAATTAAGATCAATAAAAACAAATGAAACAATTAAAATGAGCCAAATATCAGTGGATTAAATCTGAATTCAAATTTGGCAGAGAATGCAACAGGTAGGTGCTCGTTTGTTTGTTTTTTAATTAGGTAGGTATTATTAAACTCCCCGTTTTTAGCTGCCATTGATGATGTGAACTCTAACCAGACCCCAGAAAATATCTCTGAAGCAAGTACAAGTGGACTGAATAAAAATCTAAATTTAGCAACGGATGCAAAAGATAAATGAAAGTTTTTTGGTAAAAATTGATAATTGATAATTAAAACAGATAATTGAAAATATAACGTCAGAAGAGAATGTGGTCAAGAATACTTATCAGTAAGGAACAAGCCTGTGCCAGCTAAATCTGTCAAACTAAGAAAAAATTGTGATGAATGCTTTTTAAAATGCTCCAATAAAATCACACAGGACGACCAACAAAAAGGGTTTCACGATTATTACTCTTTCAATAAGCAAGCCAAGAAAATGTTTATTGTGTCTAGTTGTGAGCTTTATGATCCAGAAAGGAGAAGAAAGGGCAAGAATGAAGAAAATTCAAAAAAGAAGAAGACGAAGAAATATATTTTTTTAAATTGACTACATAAGACATCAAGTGTGTAAGAAATGCTTCCTTTCTACAATGGATATAAGTAAGTCAGAAAACTATCTACAATGCAGCTTATTAGCTTATTTAAGAAACTCTCTTACGAATACACCCATGAAAGATCAACAAGGTGTTCATACAAAGAGAAACATTTCCGAAGAAGAAATAAAAAGTGTGAAAGGTCATATTAACTCATTTCCGCTAGTGGGATCCCATGTAGGGACAACACGAAAAGATAATATTTGGAAGGGTGTCTCTATTAAAACAATGTATTCACTTTATGTTCAGAGGATGACAGAACAAAATGCCCCAATAGTTAAAGAGTCTCTCATTGCAGATACATATTCTGTAATGATTTTAATATCTTTTTTCATAAACTCAAGAAGGACAGGTGTTCTTTGTGTGAACTTAGTAAGCCCCCCATTACAGCTGAGAGAACAGAGGAAGGAAACAACAGTGAAGAGTACTTAAAACACATAAAAGAAGAGATTTAGACGGCACAGCAAGAAGAGATAGAGATTTAGACAGATAAAGTAAGAAAGCTGTATTGTGTTTTGACCTGCAAAATGTACTTTCTTGTCTAAAGGTAGACATTTCTAGTTTTTATTATAAAACCAAAATGTCAGTTTATAATCTAACTGCACACATGTCCAAAGATAATCAAGTCTATTGCGCATTATGGTATGTGAGTGTGATGGGAAGAAAAGGTAATGACACTGCTAGTGCGCTAGTAAAAATGTTAAAGCCAGTTGTGTCAGAGCATCCTCAACTAATAGAATTGACGCTATGGAGTGATAGCTGCGTTCCTCAAAATAGGAACTCAGTCATGTCGTACGCAGTTAGCCATTTTTTTAAAACAACAAGCAAGCCTGAAAAAAATTACTATAAAATATTCCACTGCTGGTCACTCGTGTGCCCAGGAAATTGATTGAGTTCATAGTGTCATTGAAAGGTTTCTTAAGAAAGTTGAGTATTTTTCTCCAGTTTTCCGTTTGCATTGAAAGTAAATTCCAAAAGGCCTTACAAAATATTGCAACTAAAAGGGTCTGACTTTTTTGACCACCAGTCTCTGTCTAGCGTGTATAATTATAATGAAGTGTCTTATACAAAAGTTACCTCCTTAAAAATAAAAAATAAATTCTTAAAAATTTAATATACAATATCCCATGAGAAAGAAATTCGTATAAAACGCACTAGATGAACTACTGATCAAGAGTAGCTGGATATATACCGCAGCTAAGAAAGAAGCAATAAAATCAAGGCTACCTCTTATGCCAGCACAAGACCGGAAGTACTATCTTAACTATTTTTCCTGCTACTTTAAATGTTACAAAAAAGAAAAAACAAATTGATTTAAAAATACCCTTAAGTAAAAAGGAGCTAAACAATAATAATTACACAGATGCACATATTGCAAGGTTTAGTAAAATAATAATTTTTAGTGTAAGTTTATACTAAAATTAGTATATTTGGTTATAATTTAAAGCATATTCGTTTATTTTTCTATTTTTTTCATTTTTCATTTTATTATTTTTATTGTTTTAATAGTAAAACAAAGATTCTAGGTAATTTTTGAAAATAAAGTAGCTAGTTTATTTAGAACAAAAGAAATAATTTTAATACATTTTTACAACTTGCTTAAAATAATGTTTATTGTCTTTAAAATAAATAATAATTGAAGTTCTTAAAAAATCAAGATCTCACTCATCTGAGATGCTCAAACTTTAAAACCTATTTTCTCAGGTTTGTGTTTTTGTAACATAGAACCTTATAATTTTAACTCAGCGATATAGCTCGGGCTCTATATTCTCTCTGAAACCTCAATTTTGATAAAAAGTGCAGTTAGAACCATGTTATTGTAATGCGTCGACCTATTGGCATAGCCAACTACAATAATTGTTTTTTCAAAATTTATAGTGAACACTTAAGTTGCAATGTTGTGTATTTTGAGTAAAATTTTTAGGTCTACAAAAATAACTAGTAACTAGTACTTTATGAATTTCATTATGGTAATAGGATTTTTGGAATTTCATTGCTAACACATACTCACCCTCGTATACTAATTCCTTGATTTCTTCATGAGTATCTGAGTGGCGCTCAAACAATTCGTCCAAATGAATGCCATGAAAACTACAGTTTTTGAGAAACATTTTTGAATCAATTGGTGTCCTATTAAAGAAATCAACTTTTCCAATTTCTAGGAATCTTCCTCGTTTCGCAATACATTTCAGAGAATCTTGGAACAATTCTGCTGCTAGGGAATTTAGGATCACATCTACACCCCGTCTGTTAGTATTCACCATAATCATTTTTCTGAATGTACGATTCCTCGAGTTACCTAGAACATTCCAATTAATATAGATAAACTTATTTGTTAAGTTAATTAAGAGTGATCTTCCATATTTTTCCAAAACCCCTCTCCTTTCAAAGTTGGCGTAAAAAATTGTCTTTATTTATTTTTAAATTTCTCCACTATGGAACAATTTTGAAGAATTTAGAAGAATGAAATTTGGCGGACAAATTGCACTAATAAAATGATAATTTGTAACAGTTTTTGTAACCCTGACATATTTATTGTGTACCAGGGAGTAAAAAAATGAATCCGTGTAATATTTTTCTTAATAGTACCTAATCAAAATAGTAACGTACCAATATTTTGTTCTTGTAGTTGAGGATATAATTTCTTCAAATAATCCCTCTTCTCCTGGTTGCTCACGGTAGTATAGACTGTACAACCCATACTAAGAGCAATAGAAATTGCTGCTAAGCCGATACCTCCTGTTCCAGCATGAATTAAAATTGATTCTCCTCGTCGCATTTGCCCTCTGATAATCATTGCATAATAGCACTGAAACAGATTTTATGTTGTTATTAACGATAATATCCTCTAAATTTGTTTCGGTATACCTTAAAATTGTCCAAGATTTATAACGATGTAAAACTGTGAAAAATACACACCCCACAAAAATTATCGCATCACCGAAAATGTTGCATAAGTTTGATGGTGATTATCTTTAGAGTCGTTTGTCCGATATGGATGTTTTTTTTTGATGATGAGGTTGACTCTTCCATAATCATTTGCTACTGATTTCTTAAAAAAAAGGGTTTTTTTTATCAAATACCGGGTGTTACAATGATCTTGCGTTTTGTTCCAACAAATTGTAACGCCCTGTGGAGTTCATCTGCAACAGCTGCAAATTACAATTCATAGCTGACTAAAGCCTCATCTTTCAGTAACATTCTCTTTTTTGGTTCACATATTATCTCTGTTATTAAAGGAGAGGCGTAGTTTTTTAGCACAGCATGTTATTATTGATTAAGTTTATATTGCGAAACAGACTATCAGGTAATTGAACACAATTTTAATAAATTTGCTTACAGGAAAAAACAATCAATTTTAATAGCGTGTATTTTCGCCTTTCGCTCTTATTACTGTTTGTATTCGCCTTGGGATCCCTTCAAACAGTTTGTGTATATATTCCTGGTCCATATTGTTCCAAATCAACATTAGTCTATTTTAAAGCTCGTCCAATGTCCTGCATAGAACTTGATCTTGATTAATTGCCCATCCTAAATGGTCCCATACATGCTCGATAGGATTAAGATCAGGGCTCCGAGTTGGCCAATTCAATGCAGTAATATTAACCTCTTCTAAATACTCGGTCACTATCCTCGCCGCATGTGGTCGCGCATTATCGTGCATTAGTTTAAAATTATCACCTATGAAAGGACCATATGGGATTACATGGGATTCCAGAATGTCCCTTATGTATCGATTGGCCGTCATTCTTCCGTCATTGACTGCCACCAACTCCGTGCGCCCATGACAAGAAATCCCTCGCCATATCATGATTGACCCACCACCAAAACTTTCCGTTTCACGAAAGTTGCATTGAAAATGACGCTCACCTGGCCTTCTGTATACTGGCATACGTCGATCAGAGGAGTATAGGCAAAATCTCGATTCATCTGTGAAGAGTACATTGGACCATTATTCAAGACCTCAATCAGCGTGCTCCCTAGAAAATTGTAATCGAGCAACCCGGTGCTGTTAACGTAGGCGATTTCTAACAGTTTGTAAAGAAACATTTACATTTCCAGCTGCTACGAATTCCATTCGAAGTGCTAGAGCAGTACAATGCCGAGTCCTTAAGGCTGTAACTCGTAAAAATCGGTCCTCCACAGCTCTAGTAACTCTTCTACGTCCTTGCCCATTCCTCCTAGAGTTTCCCTGTATCGCCTTATAACTCTTGAAATGGTACTTTGTTGAGTACCAATCACATTGGCCACGTACCTTTGACTTCGCCCATCTTCAACCAAGGAAATTGCTCTTATAGCTTATTCATCAGTTAAATGGCGTGTTAAACGTTGTTGACCATTCATTTGGTGAAGTAATTTACACAAAAAATCAATAAAAGCGTGGAAAACGATCTCAACAATAATTGCACAGAAACAAACTGACACTATCTTATTTTGTGTGCAATGCCTGCTACTCACTTTATTCAATATTAAGTTTATATTAAATCAACAGAAACATGCTGTGCTAACAAACTACGTATCTCCTTTAATAACAGAGATAATAAAGTGAACCAAAAAAGAGAATGTTCCTGAAAGATGAGGCTTTAGTCAGCTATGAATTGTAATTTGCAGTTGTTGCAGATGAACTCCACATGGCGTTACAATTTGTCGGAACAAAACGCAAGATCATTGTAATACCCGGTATTTGATAAAGAAACCTTTGTCTAGAAATCAGTAGAAAATGATTATGGAAGAATCAACCTATCATCCAATAAAAAATCATCCATATCGGACGAACGAGATCCATCTCTAAAGATAATACCCATCACACTTATGCAACATTTTCGGTGATGCGATAATTTCTGTGGGGTGTGTATATGGATTTGTACCGGGTTTTTAACATTTTAAGGGAAATTTTATTATAATATATCTACCCTTTGTTCTAAGCGCAATGATTATCCCAGAAGTCAGAGACTTGTGCGGGACAGGGGGCGGCATATTATTATTTGGCGGGCCGCATGTGCGCCTAGCAACGAAAGGTTGGTAAATTCTAACCACCTCATTTGTTAGATCTTGGGGATAAATTATTGAACATTTATTTCGCAGCAGTGGGGAATTTTAACAACTGCTGCTAGGTCATCGAGCCGCAGAGCTGACGCGCTAACCGCTCGAGCCAGTGATGACTAAAAAAAGGGGATTTGGTCTATTTAGACTTGGAAAGGCCCATTGTATATCATCTCACTTCTTTAATTTTAAGATAAAGTTAGAAAAAAATGCTGATACAGGGTGTTAAATAAATGTCCTTTTTTAAATTTAACAGGACAGTAATCTATCAGTTGTGTTTGAGCATTCGGTCGTTCATGGGCATATATTCACGTTCACCCGATTGGCAAGTCCCAACTTAATAAGTAATTTTACTATAAGCAAATTTTCTATTATCGTTTAATAATAAAGTATCTAATCTTGTGGATAAGCAAGTGAGATTTTAAGTGTATTTTACGTAATTGAACATAACACTCGGAGTAGTTTCCACAAACACCAAAACACTTTCACTTCGCTCGACGCGCGTTTCGCAAACCAAGTTAGGACTAATCACGCTTCAATGATCGGTTGCTAAGCAACACGTAAAGCGGACTATACGGTATAGGTCCCTTGTCGCTATTCATACTACTTAGACAAGGGACCTATACCGTATAGCCCGCTTTACGCGTTGCTTAGCAACCGATCATTGAAGCGTGATTAGTCACGTGTAAATTTCACGGTCATATCATTAGTGACGCAGTGGCGGCTTGTGACTAAAGCATCAGGTAGGGCAGACAAATTTAATATTGATATTAAATTTGGTCCGCGAGACATAAATGGCGATACAGGCGAAAATTTTTCAAACTTTCAAGGTCACGCGTTTTCCTGGCACTTCAGAATTTCAATGAAAAATCCATTTACAAAAAATTATAGGGTTTCACAAAAATGATTTTTGGAAAAAGTTTCAAACTTTTTTGAAATAATCTTTATTCACAAATTACTGATGTTATAAATAAATTGAAATAAACATATTTAAAAATATATTTTTTTACATTGTTAAATATCTTTGATAAACCAATAGGTATTTCGTTTGTCGAATTTACGATCAATGATTCAACGAATTTTAATTTTCCTTGCCGTATTTCGATTTTTTTATTTAACTCTAGTTTGTCAATTTACTTTTGGAATTTTAAAATAATAATCTTTTTCTTGAATTTATGATATGAGTAGTTTGTGTGTTTGAACAAAAAGAACAGCTCGTAGGTATATCAGAACGTTCCAAAAATAAACAGTTCAGCAAGAACCAACGGGAGGTTCCGAGTTCATTAATACTTTCAATTAAATAATTTTTAATGGTTCTCGACAGACCACTAAAAACAGTAGATTCATCCAAAAATTCTTTGAATTTATTATCATATTTGATAGACTTGCAAGCTGGCTGAGAATAAATGCTTTTCATCAAAATCTAAACTGCAAATTACAACGGAAAAAATTACCAAATACGAATATTGCGAATAGGATAAGAAATATTTAAATATGTAAGGTAAGTAGATACCTAATCAAATCACGTCAATCACGAACGACAAGACGAGAAATCGAAGGAAAAACTAAATTCACATACCTACTCTACCCGATATTGTATCTTGTATATGCACAATACAACTGTGATTTAAACTCTAAACTGAAAACAGAAAACAGTGAAATCTGAATCCTTAATCATATGACTTTGTAACACCAATCACTAGTTAGGGGCTGAAGCTGCAGGGCGCGAATCGTGGACGTTACATCACTCAAACCGCGCTGATGGGCAAGCCCGTAGCATAATAATATACAAAATAATACACGAAACAAGTGCGCTTGCACTGAATTCTTCTTCAAGTCGGTTTAAGAAGTCTATTTTATTTAAAAATCAAAAAAATATATTTCCCACTACTTGATTGGTGGGGTATCGTTACTTATTAGTTTTATTACTTGTTAGATTTTAGATTAGAGATTAGCAATTACTAGATACATCATTATATAAAAATCATAGCTGAAAAGCTAAAGAATGAAGGGCGATCTTATTTTCGTATATCGATATGCAAAATAACTAGTTTCCTACACGCCTAACCTATAGGTAGGTTATAATAAATACTTCGATAAATTGGTTTTTAATAAATATTAAATACCGTGGTTCTAATACTAGATCAAATTTTAAATCCCGTACAATTTAGTGGTAATTATAATAATAAAGTTTTTATTATTATAATTACGTATCACTTCAATTGTACGGATTTAAAATTTCATCTAGAACCGCGGTATTTAATATTTATTATCAAGTTTTAAGACAAAAATTATTAGTTCAGCAAATAGTTACTTTACCGCTTCAGAAAAGTGACGGTCGACCGGCGCAGGTCACCCTACGGGCCAGCCCATCTCAGACTGTCTCAGGCTGGATACAACCTAGGCATACGTTTACCGTTTCGCTCGCACAATCGTCGCCGCGTATACTTCGAACGTATATCGCGAATTAATACAGGCCTGCTTGCCATCTACGGGCTTGCCCATAGCGATGAGTAGCAGGTCTCCCTCGCGCTATGGGCAAACAGATCGTACCTATTACTAATTTATTTCGGGATTAATAATATACTTTTTACTTTTTATTTATAATCTTACTTAAGACTTTTAAAAATCTGTTATACTATTGTGTTAAAACATACTGAACATTCTGCATGATAAACATTTGATTGAAACATTTTCTTGAATATTGTTTTTACTTTTATATTTATACCTTAAATCCTAGGGTGGGCACTGCCCACCCTGCCCACCTCGAGGAGCCGCCACTGTAGTGACGTCACCATGAAAATAGTATAAATATGGTAGATTTTGTAGTTTAAGATTAGTTTTAATCGTCTCCGGATGATGCCAACTTGGTTGGCGAAACGCGCGTCGAGCGAAGTGAAAGTGTTTTGGTGTTTGTGGAAACTACTCCGAGTGTTATAGTTACATCAAAGGTTCCAGCCCTATCCAGTAGTAATTGAACATACACCAAATTAGTATAAATACGTATTGCGGTACTGTGCTCGACCCAGTAATTATTCAACGGAGTAGCAGTTTTAAAATCGCCGCGTTTTTTTATTTCTTATATATCCGAAATGTACTCTAATTAGTTGGCTAAATTAGTTGGCCTGCCTCCCCACCTTGCGTTATCACACATTCAGGTCTTTTACCCCCCCCCCCATCTATCACCACATTTCCGACCAGATTTACACATCACAAGCGACTCGATATAAACCAAGTCGATATAAACCGCGATATCGACTGCGGATGAGGAGCTCACATTAAAAAAACGATCAACTCTACGTCAAGGGCGGTGTGGAAACGAGTTGAAGGTGATATTTCCTTTATGTATGCAAAAATAATAAACAAATATTGACAGTAGATATGGATAATTAAAAAATCCCTATATTGGAGTACCTAGATCAGCCCTCTTCAAAAAATCATACCATTTGTAATATGCAACCAAACCTAGAAAATCAGGCATCTGCGGACTCAGGAAACATTGCTCTTTCAGAACAAAATATTGCAGAATTATTTGAAGTCGATCCTCGTGGTAATCCGATTTTGTTGGAAATTGTAAATCATCCCCCAACTTTGGCGCGCCATAGAACGCAACTATTGGTCGCAAACGAAAAATGAATAAGACCAAAATTATACGCAATTTCGCTCTCTACATGTTTTTTCGATATCACTTACAACAACGGCGCTATTTCCCGAAAAGCGCCGCGATGCAGAGTTTTCATTGCCCACCCCTTGAGCGGCAACCCTCCGAGGTGGTAAACTCAGGTGTACTATCACGAGACCATCCCACCAAATTTCCTTCCTTGCAGACCTTTTGCGTACACACCCCTATGTTTTGTACCCATTGCCTGGACTGACACAACACATATGCCATAAGACAAACAAATTTTATATAACTCTAGAAATACAGAGCGTTTAGTTTAGGATAACACAGGCATTTGTTTAACACCTTGTATAAACATTTTTTTAACTTAATCTTAGAGATAAATACGTGAGATGAAATCCAATAAAATTTCCCTGGAAACGCTAAAACCCCAGTACATTTCCATACATTTTTGAGTTTTACAGTGTTATAAATGTTTGATAATTTTAAGGTGTCCGGAAGCGAATGTTACTGTTATAACAGATTAAAAAGATTATAAGGGTTATAATGATTACCGTTGCATAAACACATGGAACTGTAGCGGCATCTTCTAGGCTCCAATGTTTAGGTATTTCC
The DNA here is from genome assembly GCA_964058915.1 of Tetropium fuscum. Lineage (NCBI taxonomy): Eukaryota > Metazoa > Arthropoda > Insecta > Coleoptera > Cerambycidae > Tetropium > Tetropium fuscum. Next base: position 440,402 of record CAXKVY010000305.1, read on the forward strand.
CATGTAAAGGATGGCATCGTTTGTGTTTGAAGGACTAGCCCGTTCCTCACAATTCCCATCAATCTCTTGCCATCTTTCGTAACTCCTGAACATTCAAGACCGATCTGTCCTTCATGGACAATTGGCGTGTTGCCTCGAGGTGATTGTAGCTTTCCAGTAGCAACCATAATGTCTTTGAAGTTCAGAGCTGAGTAGAAGATGTATACCAATTCTGACTTGGGATCCGGACTAGTGTTTTAATGCACAAGATATTAGCCGTTTTCGTTAAAAGTCGGGTAGGTAATTTATTACTATGATACAATAAACGGAAAATATGATATCGCGCAGGTGCTGACGTCAAGGGCTTCCTTAATCTGGTGACCCCAAAGTTTATTAGCTTATGGGCCTTATGGATTGGTGTACAGGGCTAATAATAGGGCGTTTTGATTGTGTGGATACTTTTGGATACTCTCTGGAAATTTTTTGCCTCTGGCATCCCCTGTCCTTGCCTAATACACTCCCCGGCACAAAATTCCGTCACCCTAAAATTTTGCCCAATTTTGATGTTTTATAACTTTTTTATTTTTCATCTGATTTTCATAAATTTTTTACCAGTCTGTAGATCAGTTCAATCAAAGTGTTGTTTTTTGTCGTAAACTCAAAACACCCTGTGGAAAAATTGAGGCGAATAATTTTGTTTACAAACTGTTTGCTGCCATCTTAGACGTATTGTAAACACTTTGTTTTTTGATTCATCCCATTATCTCATTTCTTCTGCGAGCAGCAAAATTTTAAATGAACGCTGTTAATTTTATCATTTTTAATTAAAAAACATCGACGTTGGCTAAATACGTGGTTATTGTGACAGAATATTTGACAGTACAGTTAATTTAGTGTGTTGTCATCATGGTAACTACAGCAGACGTAGGTAGAATTGTTGCCTTAATAGAGGATGGCCGCAATAAGAGTTATGTCTCCCGTACTCTGGGAATTGCGCGGTCTACAGTTTGTGATGTTTGGAACAGGTATCTACAGACGGGAAACTTTATTAGGCGGCAAGGCTCTGGCAGAAGGAGAATGACCACTCAAGCTGATGATCACTTTGTCATTATGAGTTCTTTAAGAGATCGAAGAGCTACTGCTGTGTATCTAAAAAATGACTTGCAAATGGTACGTCGAGTAAGTGTAAGTGAAAGAACGATACGTAGAAGATTGTTAGAAGCAGGATTGCATTCACGAAGGCCAGCAGTATGTCCAAAATTGCTTCCTCGGCATCGACAACACCGACTGAGATTTGCAAGAGCGCATGCTGACTGGACTGTAGAACAGTGGGGAAACGTACTATTCACAGATGAATCCAGGGTTTGTTTAAGGTCGCCGGATGGTCGTGAACGGGTATACAGACGTAGAAATGAAAGATATGCAGACTGCATCATATCTGAGCGACTGCAATATTACGGTGGTTCAGTCATGGTTTGGGCGGGTATTTCTACCGATGCACGTACTGACCTTGTATTTGTTGAAAATGGAGCACTAACCGCCCACCGTTACATTGAGGAAATCCTCCAAGAAATTGTTGTTCCATTTGCTCCTTTCATTGGGAACCAATTTACATTAATGCATGATAATGCTAGACCTCACGTTGCACGGGTAGTGAGCGAATATCTGGATGAGGTTGGACTTCCAAGATTGGACTGGCCCGCATGTAGCCCGGATCTCAACCCAATCGAACATCTTTGGGATGTTCTTAAAAGAGCACTCCGTCGCCGTCCTGTGCAACCACTAACCTTGCAAGACTTACGGCTGGCGCTGACAGAAGAATATCAGGCTATTCCTCAAGACAGAATAAGTAATCTTATTAATTCGATGCCACGAAGAATGCAAGCTGTCATTGCTGCGAGAGGAGGACATACACGTTATTAAAATTTGTCTTTGTTAATTAATTTTGTGATATACCTAGTGGATGTTTTTGTTAATAAAAATAAGCTTGAAATCAGCGTTTCATTTAAAATTTTGCTGCTCGCAGAAGAAATGAGATAATGGGATGAATCAAAAAACAGAATGTTTACAATACGTCTAAGATGGCAGCAAACAGTTTGTAAACAAAATTATTCGCCTCAATTTTTCCACAGGGTGTTTTGAGTTTACGACAAAAAACAACACTTTGATTTACCCCTGTATAATATTGCCTGGACGAAAAATATGACTTATTACAATAATTAAAAAGACACACAATGAACTGATCTACAGACTGGTAATTTATGAAAATCAGATGAAAAATAAAAAAGTTATAAAACATCAAAATTGGGCAAAATTTTAGGGTGACGGAATTTTGTGCCGGGGAGTGTAGGTTATGAGATATCGGCGACTGAATATTTGCGAATGCAGATATGTGACATATTGATAGTGCAGGTGAACATTCAGTCGCCGACATCTCATAAACTATTAGGTTTAGACAGGAGCCCAGAAACAAAAAATATCCAGAAAGGTTAGGAGAATGTAAATTTAGTGTTCAATACAGGATGTTCCATTAAAAATATCGAAGTGATTTGAACCTGTAAATCACTTTTCGTAGTACTTCTGGCTCAGCCGGAAATGATATTTTTATGAATGTCAAATTTTACGCATCAAAAAAATTAAAGAACCGTAACCGTGTGTTCCTACATTCATTAGTTTTATGTGAAAATGAAATAATTTATGATTGATATAACATTTGCAACCGTCATATTCTCGTAAACTGCCAAAGATAGATAGGGTATGCTACATGTTTTGGACCTATAATTTCCGTGGAAATTATAAAAAATTACTAATTTTTGAATAATATACAGGGTATCTATTTAGAATAATCAAGTTTATAATGTTTCCGGTTAAAGCGGGAATGAAAATCGGATTGAATTCTTGGAGCAATCAAAATGTGCACTGGAGTCAACCATATAACCGCCAAAAATTTGAAATCGATATCTTTTTTTACAAAGAAGTTATAGGCTGGCTAGTAATATCGTAGGTACCCGGTATACATGTATTGTACCGGGTTAATCATTAACAGAGGATGCCGGCCATATCTGAGGAACTGTATGACATAGAACGTTAGTTTAAAAAAATCTATAACAAAAGTGGACCAGGGAAATCGCCGGAAATTATTTTTAAGTATGTAACATCACCGCTAGAGGGCGTTACAATAAAGTTAAATTAGAAAAATGAAATATCTCCTTAATTTACTAGGATGAGGCATACTGAAAATATATTCTTGGTAATGTTCGTAAAATTTTGAATAACTTTTAATCCAGTTAGTGTAGTTTAATGTGACCTGGGGCAGTACAGACAACAATGCAAGAGGTAAGTCACTTTATGACTATATTAACGGTAGTAATCTTAGTATAATTAACAGAGGTTGCGAACCGACATTTGTAAACTCTAGAAGTCAAACTATAATAGATATAACACTGGCTACATTGAACATATCCAAATCAATCCAAAACTGGAAAGTGCCTGACATTGTCACAATGGCAGACCACCGGTGGATTAACTTTGAAATTAATCTTGTTGAAGCACAAAAGAAACCATTTCGGGATCCCCGAAGAACCAACAGAGATAAATATCGATGTCAACTCGGGAAGAACCTGGAAAAACTCGACGTGCTCAATGATAGTGGCAGAATAGAGGAATATACAGACACTCTAATAACAGCCATAAGGAAAGCTTTTGAAAGATCCTGCCCGCTCAGAGTCTCGAGAGCCCCTGGGGAAGCCACTAAATGGTGGTGCCGGGACTTGACGGATTTGAAACAGAGGACAAGGACATCTTTCAATAAAGCAAAACGGACAAAACTTGAATCAGACTGGGACCAATACAAGACCCACCTGAGGGAGTTTAAAAAACTAGTTAGACAAAAACAAAGAAAAGCGTGGAGAGCCTACTGTGAGGAAATTGAAGACTACTCACAGGCAGCCAGGCTATGTAAAATCCTCACCAAAGACAAAAACCATGATATAGGTATATTGAAAAGGGACGATGGTACCAAGACCAACAACCTTTGCGAAAGCCTAGAGCTGCTCATGCAAACTCACTTCCCTGAATCTGTCACAACAGATAGTAGGGACTAGCCAAATGAAGTCGACACCCAACCAACAAATTCGGACTGACAAACCGCCAACCAAATTGTAAGTGAAGACAGAATCAAATGGGCAATACAGAGCTTCTCCCCATTCAAATCGCCGGGCATCGACGGCATATATCCAGCACTACTTCAGTGGGGCCTGGATGAACTACTGCCGCACCTGGTTGGGATGTTTAGGATGTGCTTAGCACACCTCTATATCCCAAGGACATGGAGAGAAGTAAAAGTATTGTTCATATCAAAAGCAGGGATGATGGACTATTCCACCCCCAAAGCATACCGTCCTATTAGCATAACTTCATTTCTACTGAAGACAATGGAGAAGCTATGTGAGCGATATGTGAGGGATGTAACATTGACTAACAATCCCGTGCACCCCAACCAACATGCATACACGCCAGGAAAATCCACCGATACTGCCCTCCATGTGGTAGCAAGTCGGATTGAGAAATCCCTGGATCATAAGGAATCCACCCTGGGTGTCTTCATATATATAGAGGGTGCGTTTGACAAGACCACCTTTCCTAAAATCACAGCGGCCCTAACACATAGGAACGTTCCTCATACTGTGAGCAGCTGGATATTCAACATGCTCTCTAAAAGAGCAGTACAAATCAGTGCAGGAGACACTGTCATAAGAGGACTGGTTGCGAAAGGCTGTCCGCAGGGAGGTGTTTTATCACCACTGCTATGGAATCTGGTTCTTGACAGCCTCCTAAACTATCCTCAACGTGGAAGGATTCTACACAATTGCATACGCAGATGACTTAACGATACTGCTTAATGGAAAATTCGAAGGAGCCCTCTGTCAGAGAATGCAGATGGCCCTAAGAATAATCGAAAATTGGTGTGAGGAGTATGCCCTATCCGTCAACCCCAGGAAGACGGAAATGGTACTCTTTACAAGGAAAAGAAAACTGGAGCCAATGAGAGCACCTGTTCTCCTAAACACAGCACTAAATTTTGCACCACAGGTGAAATACTTGGGGGTAACTTTCGATGCTAAATTAAACTGGAATCTTCACCTCGAAAGAAGAATAAATAAGGCCTACATATCATACGAGCAGTGTCGCAGGACCGTAGGGAAAACCTGGGGAATGAAACCCAGGGTGGTCCTGTGGATTTACACTGTTATCATAAGACCAATGTTGGCCTATGGAGCTGTTGTCTGGTGGCCCAAGAGTCAACAAATAACAGCAAAACTCAAGCTAGGCCAGGTACAAAGAGTTGCCTGTCTGAGCATAACCGGAGCCATGCGAACAACACCAACGAGAGCAATGGAGATAATGCTGTGTCTTCCACCACTAGACCTACATCTAGAAGAAGTGGCTCTGACTACCATGACTCGCCTTAAATCTGTTGGCATACTACCAAATGCAAGCTGTGGCCAAACCAGAAGCCGTCTGTGGACTGAGGCTGTCAGAAAGATACCCCTTTTACAGGCATGTGCAGATGGTATTCCGCCTCGGCTTGTCTTTGATAAACCTTACACCATACATACTACTGGTGAAGACGAGGCCGGCGTTGAAGGTGTAAACTATGTCTTCACGGACGGATCAAAGAAAAAGGATGGAGCAGGCTGTGGTATATATTCCAGGAATCTGCGACTCCGATGCAGCTGGACTATGGAAAAAAATGCCAGTGTAGTACAAACAGAACTCGCTGGTATAACCATAGCCGCACAAGAGATTGCTCGCAGAGAAATAACGGGCAAGACAATAAGAATCTGCACAGATAGTAGACAATCACTACTGGCCCTGAAAAATTATAAAATGACTAAAGGATCAACATGGGAATGTCACCAAGCACTTGTGAGAGCATGTCAGATGAATAACATCTGCCTGTGCTGGGTCAAAGGACACTCTCAATTCAACGGCAATATAGAAGCTGACAAACTGGCCAAGAAGGCAGCCAACCTGAGTATCCTTGGGCCTGGTCCTTCAAGTACGCTACCAGTTGCAGCGAAACTTCAATTAATAAAGGAAAACACCCACATAAAATTTAAGACGTTATGGGATGAAACAAGTAGCTGTCAGCTGGCCAGAAATCTCTTGAGATATCCCAGCGAAGAGACGGCGAGGAACTATCTGGCAATGTCCAGGGGCAAACTGCGATTTGTTACAGGAATCCTAACCGGACACTGCCGGGTAAGGAAACACCTCTATAACATGAGACAAAGTGACACACCCATCTGCAGAGGATGTGAACGAGAAGATGAAACGATCGAGCATGTACTTTGCGAATGTCCCGCCGTGTCATCGACCAGAGAATCCATATTGGGGGAACGTTGGCCTTCTATGACCAATTTGAGGGAAATGCCCCTGGGCAACATCATCACCTTTTGTACAACATTGGGCTGGTCGATGACCTAGGGAGACATTTCCCTCACGGAGGAAGCACAAGGGGCCCAATGGGGCCTAAGTGCAGCGGATCTCGATCCGCACTCCGGACATATTCCAGATTCCAGATTCCAGAATCCAGTTAGTGTAGGACAAAAAGACCTTTACCTTGCAAAAGGTGGGGTAGTAATAATTTTTTAGTATGTTGTTAAGGTCTAGGACTTGACAAAAAATTCAAATTTTTGGCCTTGGGAGGGGGGGCGGCTCGAGCTGCCAACTTGAATAAAAAGTACAAAAAAAATTGTTTTTTGACAATAATTCTGCAACGGTTGATCTAACGGTTGACAAAAATGTAAGAATACAAAGTTAAAAAACGCAAAATTCCCCAACTTTTTGTAATTTAAGTCTAATATGTAACGAGTTACAGCGGCGGAAGGATGGATATTTTTCCCAAAAAATAGTAAAACCTCATTTTGGACGGGGCAATCGCGAACACGTGCGCATTTCATTTCATGCACATGCAGAAAGGGATGCGGCGGAGCATGTGGTTGCAGGAAATCTTAGTTGAAGTGCTCTGTTGTGTGTGGCTTCTGCAGTGGCCAGTTATACGAAAATGTGCCAGAAGTTCCTATCGACAGTGAGGACGAAGATGACGAACCTTTGTCAATAGAAGAACAATTCATAAGAAGTAGTGATGATGATGATGACACTGAGGTTGCAGATTGTTCTGATGAGGACTACAACATACCGCCAGCAGGATCATCAAAAAAGAGAAAACGCTAAGATCGCGAAGCTGTGGATTAGGCCTATCGGGGATACCTAACACCCAAAAAAAACGCGCCAGTTACTCTACCTCAAGGTGGTGTGGAGATGAGTATAAGTGCAGTATCGCGCAATTTAAATGTCGTTATGGTCATTAGAATTTTTGCAATAATTGAAACGAGTAATATGAATGGAGAACTATAATAGAAGTATTTCTCTTCAGTTTGACGAAGTAAATTATGGGATTGACTCATATTGCAAACATTAATTATAAAATGCATCCTGACGACATTGAAATTGCACGATACTGTACCTACTTTGAATTTACAAACTTGTTATAACTATATAAAAATGTAATAAATAGCGAGAAACAATCGAAAAAATCGCAAAAAGGGGGTTTTACTATTTTTTGTAAAAAATTTTACTTTATTTTGTGTTCTTTAATTTTGTACTCTTACATTTTCTTCGTTAAATCAATCGCTGCAGAGTTATTTTCAAAAATATAATTTTTTGTACCTTAGATTCGAGATGGCGGCTGAGCCTTAGATTCAAGATGGCGATTACCCCAGTTTGGATTAAGAGAATCAAACTAATTTGGTTTCATTGGAGAGTATTTTTTATTATTGCTAGGATAGAATATGCCAATTTAACTGTTGCCGCAGAAGCTAGGTGACACTGTTTTTATGGCACCACCGAAATTTGAAATGAAAACATATCTTTATTCTCACATAGACACATGGAGAAAAAAATTGCAAGAAACCAATGAAAACTGCAACTCGATATATCATTATCAATCGATATCAATTATTTATACGTATTGCATTGTAGGCAATTGATAAAAACCATGTAAGATTTGTTTTCAACTGGCTTGATGAACCCATTAAATATTTGTTCATGAACCATTTCTAGTGAGTACCCAGATGTTCAAACTGCTTGCCGTCATTCTCTATACAACGCTCAATTTTATCGCGTGTTACTTGCACGGCAGAATTCACTTCCGCACCAGATATACTGTGGATTGCATTTTCTATTCTAAAAACTATATATTTCCTTGTCGTCAGTCGTTCTTGAAACATTAAATATGTCATCCTGCACCAAAGAAAAAAATTCAGACAAGTAAGGTCAGTTGTTGTAAAATATCTGGTGAAAGCTTTTTAGAATCGTTAGAACATATGGGTTCATCAGGCCACTTGAAAACAAATCTTAAATGGTTTTTATCAATTGCCTACAATGCAATGCATATAAATAATTGATAAATAAATGTTGCTTTAATTAATTTATTCGGTTAGAAATAAGATGTCGAGTTGCAGTTTTCATTGGTTTCTTGCAATTTTTTTTCTCTATATGCCTGTATAAGAATAAACACCTCTAGCACCTCTAGAATTACCCTCTAGCGGTAATCTTACAAACTCGAAAATAGTTTCCAGCGTTTTCTCTGGTCCACTTTTGTTATAGATTTTCGATAACGTTCTATGTCATACAGTTCCTCAGATATGGCTGGCGTCCTCTTTTAATGACTCACCCAGGACATAAGAACGATATTCATAATAATTATATATATATATATATATATATATATATATATATATATATATATATATATATATATATATATATATATATATATATATATATATGAACATAATATATTAAATAAAACATGAAATAAATATAATTCGAGGGTACCATCATGTACCGTATATAAAGCGCTAGCATAGAAAAAGATTCGGGGTCACCAGTTTTACAGCGTGCACCAAACCAGACGAAACTACGACTCCGAAGTATCATATCTTCCGTTTATTGTATCATGTAGATATTATGGACGAGGCAACATGGAAGTCTAATCTAGATTATCTAAACGAGACTGTATTTGTATATACCGGATCTTTCATGTTTCCTCCCCTCCCTGTCTCCGCGTAATGACATAATCAACATCTTATAAATACTACCCCAAGTTATTTTTGCAGATTCGCATAGATATTAAATTATGATTTCATCAATCATAGTCATTTTTGACTGCTATTTCCCGATATATCGGTTGCAAGAAAATTCTCATTTATCCTCTGGAGCTGCTGCGGCAAAGAATGAAATTTCACAAACTTTCATTTCGAGAATATTATTTCCATAAATGTCATCCTTATAAGATTTCATTCGTTCACGAAATTAATAATACGAAGCCCTAGAAGGGCCATATCTGTATTTTTTTAAATACAGACTTTTCTCTGAATTCAGACTTTAATCTCGGAATTCAGACTTTAATCTCTTAATTCAGATTTTAAACTCTGAATTCAGACTTTAATATCTGAATTCAGACTTTACTCTCTGAATTCAGACTTTAATCTCTGAATCTGTTCCAAAGTTCCATGATATTGATATAATAAAATGAGACCATTTGAGTATAATTGATTATAACAATGAGTATGATTGCAGAAATCAGAATTTGATAATTTATCCAAATCCGAAAAAAAGGTGGGGTGCCATTAAAAAAAATTCGATGATGTCATTGCGTGCCAATAGCCAATATTACTTCTAACATAATAAATATTTAAAAACTTTAAAAAAACTAACATAAAAACCTCACTACGATAGACTAATTTTGAACTCACTTTGGATCAGCGTATTCTTCAACCCACTTCAAACTTGACAAGTCACCGGCAGTTAGAATGTTAACGGCGGCATTTTCCACTTCTCTGTTTTCAATAGGCTTTAAAGGCAAATGTGCAAACGTACCCCATCGCCCATTTTTCAGAACGTTTAAGGTCAGATCCTTTGTAAGCTGCTCTCGGTAGAACTCATTATCAACTGAGAATATATCGGCATTTCGGTCTTGAATGAAAACGGCTCTGAAGTTTATATCATTCGGTTCTGCTAGTAAACATTTTAGTAGTCCTACGATACCGCTAGTATCGTCACCCTGGCTGAATAAATACAGTACCTTGTTACCTGAAGTTTCCCTTATTTTCTCCAACCACTCAAAATCAGTGTTTCTTACGTTAACTACTCCATAATTTATTGGGAAACGTTTGCACGGCCTCAGGAGGTATAGATTGTTGTCGGTAGTCTCTGCATGGTAAATTATTTGTACGCCACAATTTTCAAGTTTCAGTACATTTCCTAGGTATATGATAACGCCTCTCTCCCTAAGAGACGTTAAAAGTGTTTCTAGATTTGTCTCTTTAACGTTTTCTTCTGTTAGTATCACAGCATCGTAGCTCCCGTCCTTAGCATTTGGCTGATACGTAATGTATTCAGCTTCTGTTAATGGCTGCGTTTTTAAAATGTCCGTAATCTGGACAAGTAGAGGATCTTCAGCATCTTGGAATGTCCCGGATATTTGAGGCCGTTTAACTAATCCACCGCAATTTTGCAAAATTATTTGTATTGCGACTTGAAGAGCTCGTTCCAAATTTGTTTTCTCCTGGGATAATGGTTCGTAAGGTATGAATTCGTAGCTTTCTAGAATTGGTGCATCTTGGATTTCTACTCGCTGGGGAGCTGTCGATGCTTCTAGGCCAATTATCTCTATAGCTCCCGATTTAATAACGTTGAGGTTTCTATCATAGAAGATGGATAATTCTGGAAAATATGTATATTCAAAAGTATGTATTAAAAATAAACTAGTGAAATTAGAAAATGTGTAACATTCTACAGGGTGTCCCGTGACAATGTGCAAAAAATTAACTGTATCTTTGTAACTGTACCTTCGTATAACATTTTTCAAAATAACCCCCTTCACCCCTTAAAGGGGTGTCCCGAAAAACGGTTATAAATTGCACGAGACATAACAAATTAAAGACGCAACAAATTAAAGACTTATTGAAACGCAAATTTATTAGTAAGCCAAAAAACAAAAACTAACACAAAATACACAAAAGATGAATGTAAACAGTAAAAAAAATTAAACATGAAAACAACGATAGTTGTTTTTAGATATTAAAGCATTTGTTCAAAATGACGACCTCCAACTAACGTTTGTAACCGTTTCCTAAAATTGCCATACAAGTTATTTAAAACATGTGGAGAGTTTCAAACTTAATTGACAGCATTAAAAATTCTCTCTCTTAGAACTTCGACGTTAGGGACAATTTGTAAAATTATTAGTAAGGTTAGGGTAACAGAACCATTGCAGCGAGCGTTAGTGCTCATAGTATTACAGATCATTAATGCATTTCCTGCCGGTGTTGGGCTTATCGCTGCTGCGTCATATTCTTTTCCTTTTCTTCGTTTTTGCGTGCACGCCTGCCGCTGAGTATAACCCTCTCTCTGCCGTCGCTCTTAGAGGGGTTGTGCGAGCTATATACATTTCTGGTTGATATTATTGTCTTCTGCTTACGTTTCTGTTATTGCTTATGTCTTATTGATTATTGTTGTTTCATACAGGAAAATGTTTGTAAAACCTGCCTTAATTTTCTCTCCTTGTCTTAAACCTTTGTCTTGTTTTGTGTTCGTCTATCTAAAGTTGTGGGGGGTTGGGGTTAGGTAAGCGGAATGTGGAAAATTGGTAGTGTTTGATAGGGTAATCTATGTTTTATGAGTTTGTATGGGTCATGTCTTGTGTTCGTTATGTCTGTTGTCACGCTAGAACTGTGTATGGCCTTCATGTAGAATTTCTGTGACATTTCTGTTCTGTAATCTTTTATCAATTGTATGCTAGTTATTTGATGAAAAGTGTGTATGCGTATGTATCTATCTGAGCCGGTGCACAGCCTGCTAATTTTATTTTGTATTCTCTGAATCCTAATGTATTTGGAATCCGGTATGCTGCACCATACCGGAGCCGCGTACATTATCGTGGGGCATATTACGCTTCTGTACAGCATTAATTTATTTTCAGCAGAATTTGGTCCTCTACAACTTTGTAAATAAAATGTGTCCAAAACGCAACGCAACTCCTTTTACACGTTTTTTGCTTATTATTAGCAATAAATAATTATTTTAAACGATAATCAATATATGAGGGTTGTAGAGAATTAAATTGTCTATTTAATTCTCTTAAATTGAAAAAGTAGCAACATTTTGGTGTCGCCATCTTGAATATGAATTTTGATAAAAAATATTCCTAATTTCCGAGACGTCGATTTTGAGTTGATTCTGGCCATAAATGGCAAAAATGTACGCCATCTTCAAGCCGCCATATCGAATATTTATTTTGACAAAAAAAATCGTGATTAGCGGCCCCAAAGTTCCCGAGACAACGATTTTGAGTCGATTCAGACCATAAATGGCAAAAATTTCCGCTGTCTTGGAGCCGCCATTTTGAATATTCATTTCATTTTTTCAAAATATACTTGGTCTGCTACCCAAAAAAACCCGACATACATATTTTAAGTTAGGTACGAAGAGCGAACATGAATTTTGATATGAGCAATGGACTTTCTTCCGTTTTATAAAATAGTACAGGGTAATTAGACAATTTTATTAGTTAAGATTTCTTAACACAATAATTTCTGGTGTTGCAGGGTGTGTCGGCTGGTGGGGACGAGGAGCGGCTGTTCAGTCGGTTTTTAGACATGTAGAACTTTGTTTCACTTTGCAGAACTTTGTAGAACTTTTTTTCTACATGTTTCTAGAGATGTAGAATTGGAATTTCTGAAAAATATCTCCAACGAAACTAGCTTTATTTCCTTTTTGGCTGCAAAACCTGTAACTGCTAAATTTTAAGTTCAAATTTCTCCGGGGAATGCCACATCGTGATTACAGCTTTCACATGTTCTAATGAAAATAAGACTGGAGGCAGCGAGAATACTGATCTCTTGGTCATAATGATAGCTGTAGCAAGAAGTAATGACGAATGTTTTATGTTAATGCCAACAACAAAGTTAAAGTCACAGAAAGTGTTTAATAGCAAGCTACTCCAAGAAGCACTTGGGGATGTAAACTATCGCATTGCTTTTCTCCATGCAGTTACAGGTTGCGATACAACTTCTTCACTTTTCAATATAGCAAAAACAAGCTTTAAAAATTTCGGAATAGACTGCTCAAGCCAGAGAATTTTTCCTACAATTATTATACAACGCTTGCGTTTCTTCAGATGACTTAAACGCAATCAGATTTAACTGTTATGGAAAGGTTATTACTAAACAACCAATTTTTGAAGAGTTTGATCTTTCGGCGCTACCACCACCTTCTGGAGCAACAAAACAACACAGCTACAGAGTTTTTCATCAAGTTCAGTCTTGGCGTGGGATAGAAATTCCTGCTACAATCAGCTAGCAATAATCCGGTAATCCGGTCCAATCAGGAGATGGAAGAAAAATTTGGCAACAGCTGTCACTTAGTGTTACCAATTCCTAGACTAGACCCTCTGGCCCACGAAAATTTATTTTAAGTTATTAAAATTTAAGTGTAAAATTGAGTGTGCCCAAAGATGTGACTGTCGCCGATGGGGACTTCCATGTACCGTGATGTGGGGAAAATGCAATGGTGAAGCATGCAGCAACAAACCTTCCATTCTAGTTGATGAGGAAGAACATGAGGATTATAATATTCAACCAAACGAACCTGGACCATCCATATTAGCCAACTAAACTGTTCGTTTAGTATCGGTTTTTAAAATGAAAATCATTTTAAATCTTATAGAAAATAAATTTAGCAATTAAATATGCAGATGTGTAAATAGCAGATTTCAAGCAGATCAACGGAGTTTTCTCTTGTTCTAGGGTAAAATTGGGTTTGCTTTAGGCCAGTAAAATCGAAATACTTGAAACATGGTTCCTTCCTAGCATTTTTGGCATATTTTTGATTGGTTTTGTGATTTTTTGTGTTTTTGTGTTTTTTGGTACTTTTGAAATAAAAATTTTTGGAGGAATTATTTTTTAGCCAAGATGGCGATCAATGGCGCCTGCCCACCATCACCCACAAGCTGCAAGGCTATAAAATTTTCTTTACTTTCCCATAAGGTATCTTCAAACAATTTTTTAGCTTCATATTTTGTTTTTAGTTTCAATAAGCTAATTACCCTAGTATCTTACCTCCTCCTCCTTGTGAAGCCTGCTTTAGGTGTTCCATTGGATCGATAACAATTTTTTCTATAAATGTTGGCAACTGAACTGTCCTCGCTGTGTCTGCAACTACAGTCATGTGAAGCATAGTATCAAGGAAGCTTGCGAATTTGTCCATCCATTGAATTTTTCCCTGTATGCCATATACGTCACATTCTTTGATACCTTGAAAATGTCCTGAATACATGTATTGCCTCAAGTGGCACTCATTGTACACATCATCCATATGTAATTTTAAGAAACTCTCCTTCGGAACGGCGGGCCATTCTGGATTTAAAAACTCCGCAGCAATATTTGTGGGAGCCGAGATTTTTCCAGTGGCCACCACGGATCCTCCTTCAAATATCTCGAAGTTTCCGGATTGCTTCATTATGTTTATTAAAAATTTTACGTCTTCTCCTTTCGGTAATATTGTCGCACGTTTATAATGAACGTTTTCCATGATCACGGGCAATGTTGTTATGTCTTTCATGTACAGGTGAGTCAGAACCTGCCAGACTAATTCCTAAAATATCGGGATGTTTTATTTGTTGGAATTATGTACATTTTACAGCAGATTTTTAGTTACCAGATACCCGGTGGCCGGCATTAACACCCTCCCGTCGATATTGTGTCCTGCTAAGTATGCATAATTCTCTTCGGAAAGGTTTACTGTCACGACTTCCCCGAATGAATCTTTATTGTGCCACAACGGTAGGTACCAATTTGTTTGGTGGTTCCATTTTATCCAAGGTGACAGCTTCTGGGTGCCCCTACTTACTGGAAATGTCACTTCATCATAGAGCTTTCTCAAATTCGGCTGACCTCCGGCTAGGAAAATTCTGAAAGAGTAAATATCCTCAAATATAAGCTCTTTAGGCAACTATAATTTAAGTTATTTTCAGTCCAGGATAATTAGCTTGAAAACCATACAATCTTCCAAAAATCGCCCTGCCCGGAATGTTTTTTTAAATACAAATTTGGATACAAATTATTTGAGGTTGAAGTTAAAAAAAAATGCTTTTTGACGTCCCATATCTCAAACAACTTTGCACCTACGACGATGTAATATTGTACAAAGGGGTTTCTAAAGGTGCTGTTTAAGAATATCTTACTAACTTTTCTCTAAAAAATCGATAATTCTCTTTTTTTTTATTTTTTTATACCATACCATTCACCCCCAAAATGCAGCCAGAAGAGGCAGTGCAGTGATAATTAGAGAAGCGATTAGACATCACCAAGAGGCAGGATACCAGACTGAAGAATTCCAGGCTACTTCTAAACTGAACCTGAAAATTATGATATATTGCCCCGCAAGACATTCCACTAAAAAGAACAAAACCTCAAATTCCTAGATAGGCAAGGTCACAGATTTATCATTGGAGGTGACTTTAACGTAAAACACACCCAATGAGATTATATGCTACCTACAACTAAGAACAAAAACCTGAGAGAAGCAATGATCCAATTAAAATGTGAGTCGCAATCAACTGGCAAGCCAACTTACTGGCCCACGGATATAAATAAAATTCCAGACTTAATAGACTTTTTTATAACAAAAAATCTCAGAAAATTATATCCAAGTTGAGGAGGCATAGGGCGTTAACTCAGACCACTCTTCCATTATTTTCATCCTTAGCGATACCATAATCTATAAAGAAAATACTCCTGGAATAACAAACAGGCGAACAGACTGGGGAAGCTTCAGACTGGACCTGGAAATTGCAATCAAGTTAGGCATCGGTGGGATCAACAGAACAGCTAGATGAAGAAGTAGAATTATTCGTTTTCAACATTCATCCCATTAAGGAAATAAAGAACTGATCTCAGATAAAAGGAAACTCAGAAGCAAATGGCACCAGTCCTAGCTCCAGCTGATAAAACTAACCTTAATAACAGGTAAAAAGAGAGATCATGCAAAACCCTTCTACCAGAAATCCAAATGGCAGCTGCGCCAGAAATAATATGCAGAAAGCTAATAGGTTCGTAGAACACCTTGGACACACCTTCCAACCAAACGAAGGAGAAGAATTATGGAACTGAGAAGTCCAGCGAGAGAAAATATAAACATTATACCAACCTCCCTAATGGAAATTTCTAATGAAATGAAAACAAATATTAATCCTAAGAAAACTCCTGGCTTTGATTTAATAACTGGAGAAGTGTTAACACATCTTCCGAAGAAAGCAATAATCAAACTCACATTTTATTAACGCCGCATTTAGACTAAGATATGTTCCTGAGATGTGGACGGTAGCAGAAGTCATCATGATCAACAAAACAGGCAAAGCCTCCATGAGGTATCGTCGTATAGGCCTACTTCTCTATTACCTATATTGTTAAAATTCTTTCAAAAATTTATCCTAAAAAGGCATCATTGAACAACGGAATCTAATTCAAAATAATTAGTTTGGCTTTAGAGAAGGACACAGCCATAGACCAGGTTAATAGAATTAATGACATAATAGAAAAATCACTAGAGAACAAAGAAGTCTGCTCAGCCCTTTTCTTAGATGTTGCGCAGGCCTTTGATAAAGTAGGGCTGATTGCCTAAAGTATAAACTGAATATTCTACTCCTACAGCAATACTCGTAACTACTGGATTCATACATCGCTGGAAGATCATTCAGAGTCCATCAAGACGAAGTTTATTCGGAATTGAAAGAAATCTCAAAGCAGGAGTCTCACAGGGTAGCGTACTAGGACCCATCTTATATTTTATATACACAAGAGATATACCACAGTTTGCACAAGATACCATAGCCACTTTCGCAGACGATACTGCCATTTTACCGCTAAAATGGCAGTATCATGATAATGGTAAAAATCATGAGAAGTTGCAAATAAATTACAAACATCAGTTAACCAAATCAACAACTGGACTAAAAGATAGCGTATTAACCTGAATGAAACCAAATCAGTCCACATAAATTTCACAAATAAAAGCGAGCAACAGATTTTAGATAAATATTAATCGTAGAAATTCTTTTCTTTTCCCTAGAAGTATTTATATTTTAGTCCGAATTCAGTTCTGTTTATATTAGGTCTCCAAAGGCAACCGTTTTGAAATTTACTAAATTACCAGTAATTCACAGTCATTAGGAAACATCTCTTCCACACATATATCGACACCGCGAAGGTCTAGAATCACCGCGCCAGAGTTCTCCTTCTACGATATGCTAGAAGTAGGGCCATCGCATCGGGATAAAACTAGACAGGCGAAGAAGCGAATATCAAAATTTAGTTCCATACGACGACCGATCACAGCCACAAGTGCCACGGAGTAACCAGTAAAAGTAATAGTACCAGTGAAATAAGTGTTAGAGGTAAATATTCATAAGTTG
Organism: Tetropium fuscum; assembly: GCA_964058915.1. Classification (NCBI taxonomy): domain Eukaryota; kingdom Metazoa; phylum Arthropoda; class Insecta; order Coleoptera; family Cerambycidae; genus Tetropium; species Tetropium fuscum. The sequence continues at coordinate 457,923 of CAXKVY010000305.1, forward strand.
AGACCAAGTAGTGCCTGTAGTATAGACTATGAAGTGGATGCCCCTTTCGGCGGTAACTGAAATAGTCTGACCACGTCATTTTAAAGTATCTGTAGTATAAGACTGTGAAAGTGATGCCCTTTTCAGCGATAACTGAAATAGTCTGACGGCGTAATTAAAACAAAGTATCTGTAGTATAGACTGTGAAGGTTCCCTTTTCGGCGGTAACTGAAATAATCTGCCTACATATCAAATTAAGGGCGTAACCCTTAAAAAGGCAATCTCTAAATTACTTTATCGTTTTTACCTAATAAGGTACTACTTGTCATCATCTGATAACAAGTAATAAAATACCTGGAAACAATTAAACTTTGATACAGAGCTCCCCGAAAACTAAACCGATAAATCATTTATTTTGGTTTGTTGTATAGATAGATAACTGCTTTATTGTTGCTTTCTCCTCACGTACGTAGACTGTTTTGTTATTACTTTCTCCTTATGCGCGCACAATAATTAATTAATTACCTAGAACAGAAAAATGATGCCGCCTATATTAACCACTATTAGTAACCATAAATATTTGATAAACAGACTGCGGCATGGACATAACCTGTGTATAGTCATGTATATAGTGATATGTAGATAACGATACATAACTAGACAATAGAAATCTATTGACCTTGATATCTTAATAGTTGGAAGAAACTGTTAAACAAATAGTGTGCCTCATTGTAGAAGATAGTATTCCTATTCCCTGTAGATCACGTGACCTCTGGACATTTCCAATCTCCAGCTCGAAGCTATCTAAAGCCCCCATTGTGCCGTCTTTGGTGTAGGCGTGGTAACTCTACACGAATAAACACTGTTTGGCGCTCGAAGTATTACCGACGACAGGGAAAGAGTGTCACACAGCATAAATAATGGCCAGATGGCCTTATGGCAACTTGGGAAAGTATCTGGTTTCACATTAGACGCAAAACTTCCGCTGGAAAGTCCATGTAAAAAAGAAAAAAGAAGAGCTGGATATAAGATTCAAGAAAATGCACTGGCTACTTGGTAGGCACTCCAGCATATCAACATACACCAAAATACTGCTGTAAAAACAAGTCCATACTATGGACTTATGGCATACAGCTCTGGGGTTGTGCCAGCAAGAGTAATACCCCAGAGGTTCCTGAATAAGGTGCTGAGGAGCATTGTCAATGCGCATTGGTACATTAGAAACTGTGACCTCCATCGTTATCTTCAGATGGATACTGTCGATCAGACGATTGCCAAATTTACAAGGAGTCATGACAACGGTTCCACCAACATGGGAACGTCGAGGCCACCCAGCTCTCCTCGATAACATCAATATCACAAGAAGACTCAAGAGGGTAAAGTCTGCTGAGTTGGCCTAGTGACTATTAGTTAGTAACGAAAAGGGTATTGTGCGGTTGTGATACATGTTCATATTAGTGTAGTTAAGTTACGAGAAATTAAGGAACACTATATAGTGAGTTAGTCCTTATATTCAAGTTTTCAAAGTAGAAATTTTAGTGAGAAACGAATTACTTATTGATCAAGTTAATTAGCAGATTGTAATATGAGTAAATGCTCCTTAAGGGATGTTCAATTAAAAAAATATTCATATCCATAGATACTTACTTTCCAATATTAGATAAAAAGAAATTTTCATTGTCTTTGCTAACTCTATTCACTAGAGACAAATTTGTTACGTCAGGGCCAAATTCTTTTTTCAAAATGGCCTGCAATAATCCATGCGGGCCAACTTCTACCATTATCGCATTTTCAGGCACCTGCTGGCAGACTTTATCGAATAGTACTCTACTGCAGAAATTATTTTTGTGATATTCTGCGCAATTGTAGTTGGCCCATCTTTCATCTTTACGATGTTCTGGTACCGAAGTAGATATCCATTTCGCAGATCTCGGTTTAGGATCTTTTATCACCTTTTTCGCGAAGTCGCATAGAAGGTCTCCGGCCTGGTAGATATATTTAGTATGAAAAGCGATACCACCAGAATTCACCTTCTTCGCAAAAATTCCTTGGGAATGCATTTGTTCTACGAACGCGTCAACCGGTTCCACGGCACCTGATATTGTGACACTGCCTTTCCCATTTTGACAGGCTATCCAAACATCAGTAGGTAGTAATTTTTCACATTCTTCTGCTGACATACCAACGGCTACCATCTGCCCGGTTTCTACCTTGGCATTCGTAGTGCCATATCCGCGTGAATATGCTAATAGTATTGCTTCTTCTGGAGTTAGTTGCCCATCGGCATAAGAGCATGCTAAAAATTAATATTATTAATAATAATAATGTAAATATAGACAGGATACAAATGTAGATGAAAAGTACTATATCTCACAAGATTAATGTTGCTGCCTATGCGAAAATAATATCGTTACAGTATGTATACGTTACAGTATGTTACAGTAAGTTCACTGACCAGCAAAGCTGTGGAGGTCAGCGCTACTCATGGGAGTAGGCTTTTTTAGGGCATAGAAAGTAGAAGGTTTTTATATGCATTAAATAAACATATACCTATTCCAAAATAATGCAAAATATTCTCAACAAAAAATTAAACAATGAAAATCATCAAAGTAATAATAAATTAACAAACACAAAAACATGACCGCGATTGTGACTTATAATAGTTGAAAACATTTTGATATTTTCAGTTCCGTATCACTATTTTTTTCCCTTGTCACTGTTTTCACTTTATTATAACTATAACTCACCACTATTGTCAATAAAATTTAAAAATCATTTCCTAAATGTGATAAATGTCTACAGTTTTATTTTTCGAAGAGAATTCTACAAGCAGCTATTTCATATCTTTCTATGAGAATACTCTTTCTGTCTACATTGCCATACGTAAAATTCATGTCTTTCAAAATTTTTGCCAGACTATCTTTACACATTTAGGCCATTTTCACATACACTTTGCAGCACCTTATCTAAAGTTGACAATGCGTGCTTTGTAAAGAAACCGTGGACCGTTCTACGTATCGCATTTGTTTGCATCTTCTTCCACTACAATCTCATTTCGACCGCTTTTTGGTTTCGGTGGCTGTACACTTCCATGTATCTTCTCTTCTCTTAAAAGTGTGTATATGCTTGACTTTGATGCTTCTGTATAATCCGAACACATATCCACCAATTCATCCTTGTCGTGATGAGACGCTTTCATATGTCCATATTTATTATTATTGTCCATATTTCGATATTTATTTTCATATTCCATGTTTCCATATTTTCCGTTAAACATATTTCTAACCCGCCACTGCCAGACTCGAGTATAGCTTCCGAAACTTGCTTCATGCCGAATGAAAAAAGATGGCACGTCATTTCCAATAAGTTAAAAAGAGATATATGCTTTCGATATTTGATCGTCAACAAGGAGCTGAGCGACGTTGCTGCTTTTCATTTGTAAGATGTTAACCAAATGTTAACCCAATTAAATTAACCCAATGTTTACCGAATTTTCATAGTACTGTAGACGAAAATATTGTAAAGTAAATGTAAAATTGGCTAACATCTTGGCCTGTACTATATGTATCCATAATACACTCAGGTGAAAAAGTGACGCACCTAATTTTGGTTGCAACTTTAAAGCTTTGTTATTTCTGGTCGAATGGACCGATTTTTGAATTCTTTTTTTTGGTTGGTAGGTCTTCCAAAAAGAGGTGAAAATGTGTTTAAAGCCTCCTAGATGGTAGTGGAAAACCTCGAACCATGTTTTTTTCTTAGTTTTTAACTCATCCCGTGTGTTAATTAAGTAATGGTATCGAAATGGTTACTCTAAATGAAAGGCGCTTCTTTTACGAGCATTTTGCTTTTTTATTCACTGATCTATCTCTAAAAATGTCTAAATTACAGTTTTTTTGCCGAAGCCTTGCATAATTCCCAAATTTCTGAACTCATCCTGAAACAACTTTCTAGTGCAATGAATACGAATTTTAAGAATAACATTTTTATTAAATAGATAATTATAAACTGGGTTAACTGCTTAATACCGTGCATTGTCACCCCTACCAACTCTGAGAGCTTCTAGTCTACGCGCCATACTAGAAATTAGATTTCTTATCGTTTCCATAGTTATACGATCCCATTCTTCCACTAATGCACGTGCCATTTTAGCATGATTTTCCAGAGGACTCTGGAATCTGGAATATGTCCGGAGTGCGGATCGAGATCCGCTGCACTTAGGCCCCATTGGGCCCCTTGTGCTTCCTCCGTGAGGGAAATGTCTCCCTAGGTCATCGACCAGCCCAATGTTGTACAAAAGGTGATGATGTTGCCCAGGGGCATTTCCCTCAAATTGGCCATAGAAGGCCAACGTTCCCCCAATATGGATTCTCTGGTCGATGACACGGCGGGACATTCGCAAAGTACATGCTCGATCGTTTCATCTTCTTGTTCACATCCTCTGCAGATGGGTGTGTCACTTTGTCTCATGTTATAGAGGTGTTTCCTTACCCGGCAGTGTCCGGTTAGGATTCCTGTAACATATCGCAGTTTACCCCTGGACATTGCCAGATAGTTCCTTACCGTCTCTTCGCTGGGATATCTCAAGAGATTTCTGACCAGCTGACAGCTACTTGTTTCATCCCATAACGTCTTAAATTTTATGTGGGTGTTTTCCTTTATTAATTGAAGTTTCGCTGCAACTGGTAGCGTAATTGAAGGACCAGGCCCAATGATACTCAGGTTGGCTGCCTTCTTGGCCAGTTTGTCAGCTTCTATATTGCCGTTGCATTGTGAGTGTCCTTTGACCCAGCACAGGTAGATTTTATTCATCTGACATGCTCTCACAAGTGCTTGGTGACATTCCCATGTTGATCCTTTACTTATTTTATAATTTTTCAGGGCCAGTAGTGATTGTCTACTATCTGTGCAGATTCTTATTGTCTTGTCCGTTATTTCTCTGCGAGCAATCTCTTGTGCGGCTATGGTTATACCAGCGAGTTCTGTTTGTACTACACTGGCATTTTTATCCATAGTCCAACTGCATCGGAGTCGCAGATTCCTGGAATATATACCACAGCCTGCTCCATCCTTTTTCTTTGATCCGTCCGTGAAGACATAGTTTACACCTTCAACGCCGGCCTCGTCTTCACCAGTAGTATGTATGGTGTAAGGTTTATCAAAGACAAGCCGAGGCGGAATACCATCTGCACATGCCTGTAAAAGGGGTATCTTTCTGACAGCCTCAGTCCACAGGCGGCTTCTGGTTTGGCCACAGCTTGCATTTGGTAGTATGCCAACAGATTTAAGGCGAGTCATGGTAGTCAGAGCCACTTCTTCTAGATGTAGGTCTAGTGGTGGAAGACACAGCATTATCTCCATTGCTCTCGTTGGTGTTATTCGCATGGCTCGCATTCGCATGGTTATTTGTACCTGGCCTAGCTTGAGTTTTGCTGTTATTTGTTGACTCTTGGGCCACCAGACAACAGCTCCATAGGCCAACATTGGTCTTATGATAACAGTGTAAATCTACAGGACCACCCTGGGTTTCATTCCCCAGGTTTTCCCTTCCAGAGGCCTCTCGCTAGAACGTACCCTTTTCCCTAATTCATGCCACAAATGTTCTATAGGGTTCATATAGGGGCTTCTCGCAGGCCATTGTAATGTAGTTATCCCCGTAGCTAAGAAATTTTGCACTATTGCCGCGATATGTGGTCGGGCACTATCCTGCATTAATATAAAATTATTGCCCACTAACTGTGCATGAGGTAAGACATACTGCTGTAAAATGTCAATGTTGATTCGGGCTATCATCGACTGTCTCGGTAGAAAAACATGAAGGGGTGTCTTTCCATTTGTTGAAATCCCTCCCCACATCATAACCGACCCACCATTAAAACCACCTTTCATCAGTCCTTCTCCACACTCTTTTTCTTCCATCCACCATGTTAAGACAAAACCTTGATTCATCTCTAAACCATACATTCGACCATTCATGAATATTCCATTGTCCATAATTTTCAACGAAATTTCTTCGAGCAGCACGATGTACAGGCAATAATTTAGAACCTCTTGCAGGTCTCCTAGCTTTTAAATTAACTTCTAACAGACGTCTACATACCGTCTGCTTACTTACTGCACATCACGAATTTGGCGAAGATCTTGCTGAACATTTACCGCAGTATTTGGTCGATTTCGTAAAATCCGTAATCTCAAGAAGCGATGATCTCTTGGAGAAGTTTTTCGAGGGCAACCAGAACCCACCCTCCGAGCAGTGCTTCCTGTTTGTTCGTACTTGCGGATCGCTCTACGAGCAGTCGCTTCATGAACTCCCACTGGACGAGCGGCGTAACGTTTACTACGTACATCGTTTACTAAAGCAACTAATCTTGCTACTTGTTTAGAGTTTATTTGAGGCATTTTACGTAACAGTCTCTAAAATTTTTTTACTGACACTTAATAACACAACAATAGAGTGAAATAGTGAGTAATTGCTATGACAACGGTAACTGTTTTTTCATAGACAATGTGATCCTACAATAAATTTAATATGTGGGTTAAACGAAATGTTTCGGCAAAAAAACTGTAATTTGGACAATTTTAGAGATAGATCAGTGAATAAAAAAACAAAATACTGGTAAAAGAAGCGCCTTTCATATAGAGTGTAACCATTTTCGATACCATTACTTGATTAACACACAGGGTGAGTTAAAAACTAAGAAAAAAACATGGTTCGAGCTTTTCTACTATCTTCTACTACTACTATCTTCTACTACTACTATTTCTACTACTATCTATCATCTAGGAGGCTTTGAAACAATTTTCACCTCTATTTTTGAAAGACAAGATAATTACCTAGTTGCAACAAAAATTAGGTGCGTCACTTTTTTTGGAACTGAGTGTAATTCTTTTATGGCATTCATAAATAATATATACCACTTTTACATAGTATTGTGGAATTTGATATTTTAACAGCGATTGCTCTATAGGTGGTCAGTCAACTTTGTATACATTTTATACGCATTGTAGTTAATAGTAAAAACAAGTTTATATTTCGTGCAACGAAGTATTTTTTCCTTAAACATCCAAAAACATTAATTTCAATAGCTATATCGCACACATTATAATAAACAATAAAAGAGCAAGGGTTTAAAAATTTTGATCAATAAGAACAAACGGCCAATAAACATTGTATCCAAATTGCAAAGATTACAAAAAAACGTAGCGAAAATTCACCGAGCTTGAATATTTCAACGAATATTTTTTTCTTTGTTTTTTATGTTTTTATGAATATAGCAGACTTATAAAGGTAAAATATAATATAGTAATAGAATATAATATAATATAGTTATTACAAATTTTTATGTAGGACTAACCGTTTTCCAAAAAAGTTTACTTTTATAGTATCCAAAAATAAAAATTAATATGTCTAAGGGCCGGTATTTTCACCTTCCAATAAACTTTCCGATAATATTTATCTGCCAGATAGATAAAAATGCCGTCTTTTCATCCCAAAATGTCGCTACCTGACAGATAATATAGTCTTATATGGAAGATACTCTATTGGGTACTTTAAGTAGCTAATAACCTTATTTAGAATTAACTTATTTGCATTTTTATTGTTAAAATCACATTATTTTCATTGCAAGCGCACAGAACAGATTTATAAGAAAATATTGGGACAAAAAACTTATATTATAATTATCACTATGAAAATATCTAGTGAATGCACCTACTTTGATAATCAGATATTATGTAGTTTTTTAATTATTTATACTTAACCAAAATAAATGCATCTATTTGCCTCTCACTCTACAAAATCCCAGCCTTGATGTCTAACCTGAAGTAAAAAGACGGGAAAATGTTATTTGAAGGATGAGACCTCCCAATAATTGTATCTAACAGATAAGTATTTGCTGGTTTATCTAATAGATGAAAAGACCAGCCCAAAAGTATGAGGATTTTTGCCGGTGCACATTCAGATGTTTAACAATATTTCTAAGGCAACTGCACAACAATAATTATAAGTATTATATTACAAATACTAATAGATTAACAAATACCCCCCACCTCCTTAATTTTTTTACAGTATATAGATCACGAAAATTAAACTAAAGTAGCTATAGTGAATTGAAGAAATAAATTATAAAGAAATTATTTTAGCGGTATTAAATTCTTGAAAGTATGAGGAATAAACATCTCATGAATTCCTATCACTCGCGTGGGTCCGGAACACCCCCTTTTTATGAAAAATCATCCCAATTGTATTCCGCTTTTTCGCACATTTCTCGAAAACCGTTCATCAGACGAGAAAAATCTGCAGGAAAAATAGTTTGTCAATAAATTCTGCACAAAAAAGTTCTTAATGACCTCTTCGCTAATTCTCACCCATATTCTTAAAACAGCGTTCAAAGTCGACGGCGAGCGCGCACGTAAAGACCACCGTACGCGGACTTCCTTAGTGAAAATATCGAAAGCGGCTACTTTAACAAGAAAAATGCTGAGTGAATTTATAAAGCGGAATCTCTTCTACAAGATTCTTTAATTAATTTAAAGTGTACAATTAATTTAAAGTGATTTTAATTAATTTTCCCCTTTCCGCATCCCATTTCCACCACTCAAGAGGAAAGCAGTCTTCTCTGTAGACCTATTCTACTATAAATATACCAATCAGTGGCGGCTTCTCCTTATGTGGTGCTGAGCTGCAGAACTACCAAACCATTTGTCTACGTATTGCTTTTCTACTACAAGCACGATACATTCAAATTCAAAATAAATTTATTTACAATATGTACTTTTAAATATAATCGGTCTTCGTTTATGCCTTCTGCGGCTTATATTCTCCTGAACAGGAAAGAAACATTACATTCCTGTTCTCTGGCTATGTTCCTATACTCAACCTGCCGGCATGCTCGCCCCCTCCGCTTCTCGCTCATAAGGAACAAGCACGATAGATAGATTGCGTCGAATAACAACCGAAGACCGAAGCACTGGCAGTTCCAAAATGCGTACTAGGCAAACGACGAGCTTAGCCGATATGCTTCGGGTGCACCGTTTATTAACGGCCTCGGGAACATCTCTTCGAGCTGCAGTACACTACAGATATTCGGTAATTAGCATCGTGGGTGGCTGTTGGCGCGTGTATACGAGGTGATTTTAGTGTTAAAGAAATTTTAGCGCTCATCAATTGAATCTAATAATGTCACGAGCATTTTCTATTAATTACCAAGTACGCGTATTTTTTGGAGATTTACATGATATACCCGGATTTTTTAGTCATTCAATTCCTACACGCTGAAATTTTAATATTCGCACAGTAAATGTTGTTTACGAACATAGGGACTCTATTAATTTAGGAAAATGCAAAAATGTAAGTTGCTCAGATTTTTATATTATACCATTATTAATAATTAGGTAGGTACTACTAGAGCTAATTTAATTGTTTTTGATTTTCCTCTGTTATATTATTTTATATATTGGTCGTAATTCATGCAGCACACCCAATAACAATTGTCACGAGCCGGCACTGATACCAATGCTTTCCTCTTCAACTCTGGAGTTGAAGCATCCTTGCCCATGGCAGTTGAAGCACATAGTTGAGCAGCGCGCCCAACTTGGCTCGCTGTTTTCCTCCCAATAATTATTTAAAGAACATAGTCAAAAGATTAGTAAACTATTTACTGAAAAATGTCTTGGACTTCCCGAAAAGGAAACTATATAGCTTGAGTGTGTGGCCTAATTGCAAACTTATAAAAGCCGTCAATAAAAGTATAACAAAAAATTAACTATATGTCAATATACCGTCAATTATATGTATAACAAAAAATGAACTAACCAACTTCTCCTAAAGAATGTCCAAAAAAATGATCAGGTACTATACCCAACAAAAATAGGATATCGGTTAGAGCTATTTGGATGGCAGTAATTCCACAAAAAGAGTTTGTTATGTCATCAAATATACTTGGAGAATCACTAGTCAGTATATCTACTAAGTCTACGTTATATGGCTTCAATGCCGATGCGCAACGATTAATTGTATTCCTAAAAGCATCAATTTTCATCAAATCTTTTCCCATGCCTAGCCATTGCGATCCCATTCCGTTGTATACAAACCAAATAGGTCTCTCTTTATTGTACCTACTGACTTCTCTCTTCGGGTTGTCACCCACAATAGCGTAGCTGCAAAGATAAATTCTTAATTTAAAAATATCTGATACAAGGTCTCCATTAATGTTTGTACATCACGTGACCATGCTTTATGTAGTTATTAGGCAACTCCGTTAATATACCTACGTAGTATACGTATGTAGTATACCATGGTATATGATCATTATACACTGCATAATGTCCATCACACGAGAGTTAGGTATATATCTTAAGCCGATCGGAAAATGCATGGGACATGTTGGACAGAGTTGTTAGAGGGCGTACTGTTGCGCCTATTACTCTCCAACAAATTGCTACTCTTCAAATAAGTCACGTGATATACAATGATTAATGAAGACCCGGTGTATCACACGTCTACTATGTACATACCCTCTAACATTATAGCCTTGAACGTCTATTTTATGAATTTCATCCACTAATGCGAGGAATTCCTCATCATCCTGATTTTGTTCAATCCCATCGAGAAAATGATCCACTGCCTCCTCTGTTCTACCAGACACCTGAACTAATCTATTGCGGCGTGTTTTGTTGGAAGGCTTCTTGTCTTTCGTGTTTGACTTTAGTATTACATGAGAGTTGGCACCTCCAAATCCAAAGGAATTTAAAGCCACGATCCCACCCTTCCATGGAATATTTTCAGTTACGACCTGTAAATAGAATATAGTTATAAGTAATCAAATCCTGTAACATTATAGTGTATAATGTAGTGCGTCTGACATGTTCCATGGGTACTTAGGTTAATAATAGCATTAAACAAATAAGCTTTTTACAAAAATGCCTAAAAATATAATTTTTATTTGAACCTTTCCAATATGGCGGTGAAATCCGGGAGCCAGCCATGCTCGTGAATTTTATAAAAAATTATTAGTAAAAAGTAATTGTAAATTTAAATAATAAGTGCTTTAATTTGTGCTAAGTAAGAAATAATACTAGTGTATATGGTCTACAATCAGAAAAACTGCATGAATAAGTGTTTTAGTCGTTTTTTTACGAGTAAAGAAGGGAAACCTTGGTACCGTCCCAGCCCAATGGAAGAAAATTTGCAGTCAATATATCAAACAAGAAAAGCAAACAAACTTTCACAGTGATTAAAGTGATAGCAGAATAAAAACTACAGCCCAGCAGTAAGTAATATAAATTGGAGAGTAAATAAATCCCAAGGCGAGTTACCAGAGAAGGCAGTTAGTATTCCAGAAACAGTGCAGCGATATCTCGCTAGATGAAACCACTACCAGAGCCCAGCAGCAGTGTGTAGTTCGCGTACTAGTGATATCGAAAGCAACAAGTTTTGTGAAAGTTCATAAAAGGATTAACATTTTACAACAAGGTAATAAACAATTCTATTCTAATGCTATTCTAATGCTAATATTAAGAAATATTATTTCAGAGGACTTGGTCCCATGTAATTAGATTTAAGTTACGTAGGTTTTTGTCGCAGGATAGGAATAAGGTTCTAAGATTTTGTTTTTTCACAATAACCAAAGCTAATAATAAACAGTCATATGCAATCACAACTTCTTCTTCTTCTTTCTTGTTTTGCCAATATATTGCCATATCTTTGCCAATATAATTAGTGTGGCGCATTGTAAAGATTATTATGATCAACATATTGGTGAGATTGGTTACGGACAAACAAGGTTTAGAGGTGTGGCAAAATGCTTGGTAACAAATTACTCCCATATATTTAGGAAAATTGTGTTATACATGCAGAAGGCATTGAGACATAAACAAAGATTCGGAACGTGGAGTTCGTTACGATTAGATTGAACCGTTAATTATTAATTTGGGTTAAAGATCTGAAGATGATAAAGACGACGACGACGATGAAGAAATTTAATGATTATCATATATTTTTTCTTTCTAATACTTCTATTAAATAGTTCACTTGTTTTCTTAAATACACGTTTTTACTTTAATTTATAGTCATTTAAAAATTACAGTGTAACCTCTTTAATACGAACACATGTTAATCCGAACACACGATAATCCAAACGGTCAAGTCATGAAGTGATAGTTCGAACCCCCTTTCGGTGATCCGAACGCTGCCTGACAGGAAAAACTCGTTGCCACTCGAACTGACACGGCCGAGGAACTCGAGTGACACGGCCGAGGAACGTGTAAAATGGATCCGTAATATTTGAATGGGAAATATTATTATTCTGCATCACATTCACCATCCAATTGTTTTATGATATGACGAAAGGTATATAGTGTGCTCAATATTTTGTTATATTACACGATAATGTCATAATGTGATCGGCGGTATATAAAATAATTTGTTTTTCCTTAAATTCCTGGAAATCGGTTACACTTGGCAACGCTGTTAAAAATGCGGTGGCGCTTGTGAAGAGATCGATATAATGAGGGTTTTTGCTCGGGTTTTTATGTCTCATATTTCGTCTCATATAATTTTTTTACAGCTCAGATGGCCAGCTGGCCTGGCGCTCTTGTAAGAAATGTTAAAGCTAATATTCTACGTACGTCCATGGAAAACAATATTTTAATTTAAAATTATTTGTATATTAAACTCATAGGTATAAAAAAATACTTTGGGATTGAATTCTAGGGAAATATGTTTAACGTTTGACGTATAATAGGTTTCAATACTTAGAAATGCCCAAAATCCGAGAATTTCCCGTCTGAAAATCACTCCTTTGAATCTCCCATAAGAAATACATGGCAGTCAAATTTGTTGAGGTGTGTTAGATTTTTCCTAACCTAACTAATATGGTCAATACGAATCTAAATCATTGCGTAATCACTGGTAATCATATGACATAGCGTACGATGACGTTCGGGCATATTTCGGTTTGATAAACACAGTCCGGGTGCAAGACAGCAGCAGATTGCAATGTCTGTGATGAATGCAATTATGTAGTGATTCGTTTTATTTCGTTTCGTTTATATTCGTTTTATTTATTCGAGTATTTTTTAAATGATTTATTTCTTGTGACAATCAAATATGTACTACATCAACACACATGATATACATGAATATATATATATATATATATATATATATATTAGCTTTGAAATTCTTTGCTATTCATATTTATTTTGTGAAAAGTAATCTTGGGTTTGTAGCATTTCATTACATAGAAATAAGCAACTAGACGAATAAGAAAGAAAACACACTTACCAGTACTATATCTGGACACATATACGGAAATGAATCACTATGCATATGAAAACGAACCACTTAGAAGTTGTACAAGTTCTTTCACCTTTCTTGAGGATCTTCAGAGCAGTATACGATTTATTTCATTGATCATTCATACTTGAATTTAAATTACCAATACACCAACACTTGCAGTGACGTTTTATGACATTAGTTTTTGACGGAACTCATTCTTAGATTACACAAACCTAGTCTACTATTTATATTTGTTCTATTTGAACATATTATATATAAAAGCATTAGGCATACAGTTATCCAGAAGATGTTAAACTTTAAAATGCATAAAATCTTGTTGAACCTATTGAAAAACAACTACTTTTTCCAACTATATGCGGGAAAATATTGAATTATATATACAATAGAGTTCTGAAGCATTCAAAGAGGGAGTGATACAGAAATTGTTTGCTTAGTCAAAACTAAAATCATTTGTTGGTTGTATGTATTAATTGTTTCTTCGAAAATTCTCGAAAAAAATCCAATTTTCACCCTGGATATATTTATTAGCTTTGAAATTCTTTGCTATTCATATTTATTTTGTGAAAAGTAATCTTGGGTTTGTAGCATTTCATTACATAGAAATAAGCAACTAGACGAATAAGAAAGAAAACACACTTACCAGTACTATATCTGGACACATATACGGAAATGAATCACTATGCATATGAAAACGAACCACTTAGAAGTTGTACAAGTTCTTTCACCTTTCTTGAGGATCTTCAGAGCAGTATACGATTTATTTCATTGATCATTCATACTTGAATTTAAATTACCAATACACCAACACTTGCAGTGACGTTTTATGACATTAGTTTTTGACGGAACTCATTCTTAGATTACACAAACCTAGTCTACTATTTATATTTGTTCTATTTGAACATATTATATATAAAAGCATTAGGCATACAGTTATCCAGAAGATGTTAAACTTTAAAATGCATAAAATCTTGTTGAACCTATTGAAAAACAACTACTTTTTCCAACTATATGCGGGAAAATATTGAATTATATATACAATAGAGTTCTGAAGCATTCAAAGAGGGAGTGATACAGAAATTGTTTGCTTAGTCAAAACTAAAATCATTTGTTGGTTGTATGTATTAATTGTTTCTTCGAAAATTCTCGAAAAAAATCCAATTTTCACCCTGGATATATTTATTAGCTTTGAAATTCTTTGCTATTCATATTTATTTTGTGAAAAGTAATCTTGGGTTTGTAGCATTTCATTACATAGAAATAAGCAACTAGACGAATAAGAAAGAAAACACACTTACCAGTACTATATCTGGACACATATACGGAAATGAATCACTATGCATATGAAAACGAACCACTTAGAAGTTGTACAAGTTCTTTCACCTTTCTTGAGGATCTTCAGAGCAGTATACGATTTATTTCATTGATCATTCATACTTGAATTTAAATTACCAATACACCAACACTTGCAGTGACGTTTTATGACATTAGTTTTTGACGGAACTCATTCTTAGATTACACAAACCTAGTCTACTATTTATATTTGTTCTATTTGAACATATTATATATAAAAGCATTAGGCATACAGTTATCCAGAAGATGTTAAACTTTAAAATGCATAAAATCTTGTTGAACCTATTGAAAAACAACTACTTTTTCCAACTATATGCGGGAAAATATTGAATTATATATACAATAGAGTTCTGAAGCATTCAAAGAGGGAGTGATACAGAAATTGTTTGCTTAGTCAAAACTAAAATCATTTGTTGGTTGTATGTATTAATTGTTTCTTCGAAAATTCTCGAAAAAAATCCAATTTTCACCCTGGATATATTTATTAGCTTTGAAATTCTTTGCTATTCATATTTATTTTGTCAAAAGTAATCTTGGGTTTGTAGCATTTCATTACATAGAAATAAGCAACTAGACGAATAAGAAAGAAAACACACTTACCAGTACTATATCTGGACACATATACGGAAATGAATCACTATGCATATGAAAACGAACCACTTAGAAGTTGTACAAGTTCTTTCACCTTTCTTGAGGATCTTCAGAGATTAAAGTTTAACATCTTCTGGATAACTGTATGCCTAATGCTTTTATATATAATATGTTCAAATAGAACAAATATAAATAGTAGACTAGGTTTGTGTAATCTAAGAATGAGTTCCGTCAAAAACTAATGTCATAAAACGTCACTGCAAGTGTTGGTGTATTGGTAATTTAAATTCAAGTATGAATGATCAATGAAATAAATCGTATACTGCTCTGAAGATCCTCAAGAAAGGTGAAAGAACTTGTACAACTTCTAAGTGGTTCGTTTTCATATGCATAGTGATTCATTTCCGTATATGTGTCCAGATATAGTACTGGTAAGTGTGTTTTCTTTCTTATTCGTCTAGTTGCTTATTTCTATGTAATGAAATGCTACAAACCCAAGATTACTTTTCACAAAATATATATATATATATATATATATATATATATATATATATATATATATATATATATATATATATATATATATATATATATATATATATATATATATATATATATATATTATATATATATATATATATATATATATATATATATATATATATATATATATATATATATATATATATATATGATTCGTTTTATTTCGTTTCGTTTATATTCGTTTTATTTATTCGAGTATTTTTTAAATGATTTATTTCTTGTGACAATCAAATATGTACTACATCAACACACATGATATACATGAATATATATATATATATATATATATATATATATATATATATATATATATATATATATATATATATATATATATATATATATATATATATATATATATATATATATATATATATATATATATATATATATATATATATATATATATATATATATATATATGCATTATATTATATATATATATTATATATTATTTATATTATATTATATTTTTATTGTATATTCGTTAATACGAACTCGATATTCCGAACACGGTCTGGCAGCGATATGTTCGGATTAAAGAGGTTGCACTGTATTAAATAACCGACATCACAATGAACGGTGTCTATATTTTACAATAAATATGGTTTCCCCGAGAGCGGGTTCTTCATTATTTGTTCATTTTCTTCTACGAACATGGTCACGTTTCTGCTATAGCTTTACATTTATGCGTTCGGCGCTGTAACGACTGCTATCTATATTCAGTGAAACATTTCAATACCGTCAAATTTCGCCCGCTTTATTCTGGTACCGCTTTCCTTAGAAATAGGGATGCCCAAATTTTCTAAAATATCGATGTTAACATCATTTGATAATCGAAATCTAAACATATAGGAGGCAACAATAAGAATAATGTTATTGTACTTGATTGAAGTACTTGGTGTTGACCGTGTCGTCGGTAGAATAAAGTTAATCATCGATGAAAACGAAAAAAATCGATGTTAACCGATAACATCTAAAAAATAAATTCGATGTGTGAATACCGCAACCCTAAAAAACAGCAAAAAAATCATGTCTGTTGTATGAGAGCCCCACTTATGGGTACTGACTTAGATTAAGTACTTGCGTACACCTACCTACTTATAATATCTAATGCCTACCTACTTAAGATAATAATTAATTTCGTCCGACCGGCGACTCCGGCATTTATTAGCATACAGATTCAGGTCCAAGCCGTTGTATGAGAGCCCCCTTAAATATTTATTTTATTCTGATTAGTATTTGTTGTTATAGCGGTAACAGAAATGCATAATCTGTGAAAATTTCAACTGTCTAACTATCACGGTTTATGAGATACAGCCTGTTTACAGACGGACGGACAGCGGAGTCTTAGTAATAGGAGAAATAGTGGGTGTACCATGATAGTGTTATATCCGGTATATGGTAGTAGCAATGCATATGGAAAATACCTTCAGCTTTCCATCTTTGATGCCTGGCAGTTCAATATCAATTGGTTCAGCGTGTAAATTAGCCGGAATAATTCCAGATTCCATTGCAATAACCATTTTTGATAAGGAGCACAATCCAGAGACTGGCTCACTATGCCCCATATTAGATTTTACGGCTCCTATGGGTAGAACATCGTTTCTGTTTTCACAAAACATGTTGACAATGGCCAACAATTCTTGCTCGTCTCCAATTGGGGTGCCTAAACAAAACGAACACACCTAAAAAGAGCTAAAGCTTTCAGCAACGAAATATTATTAAATTACATGCTCACTTATAAAATTGCATAATGTAGAATGCCAGGGAATATTGGCTAATTAAGTGCAAAAGTGTTTCAATATTAAAATCAATAAGCATATTTTAATTAGATGTAATTTAAAAGATTTGAAAGCTACGACTCTTCTAATCACATTAAATTTGGTCCAGGAAGAATGGATATCCAGCATCGAGATAATTAGTGATATGTTTATTTTTTTGCATATAGGTATTAAGTGCTAAATAATATGAGGTGTAGAATATACAGGATCAAAGGTCCCGAAAACCCGTTTTTACGAATATCTCGCGAACTGTCAGCATTTTCACGAATTGTTCGTGATCACCAAAGACGACATCTCATCTCATCTCATCTCATCTTTATCGGATGTATTAACAAGTTCAAAATGACGAGCCCAGTCAAAATTTGTCAGCAAGAAATTGATAATTGGTACAGATCAATACAATATTAAAAATGAAATATAAAAAGTCTCTACGGATCCTACTGATAAAAATTTTCTTCGTCAAAGGTCAAAAATATCGGTTTCGCACGTATTTCTCTTGACGGGTAAGTATTACCGTAAAAATAGATCAGGCAAAAGTTGTAGACCGTGCAAATATCATACCATACCATACAAAAGACCATACAAAAATTTTCAAATATCGAAAATACTATTATTCACTGATACGCTATAGATACGTCATCGGACGCCCATAGAAGTGTTGTTTTATGTGACTCACACTAAAACATGTTTGTACAAATTATATGATTAAGAAAAATTTACAGCTATTGGTGAAAAGGGGTAAAACAACAGTATTTAATTGTTCAACAAACGTAATAATTTCATTGCTGGTGCAGAAGTATTTACAAGGATTTACTCTTCCCCACACGACGTCATCACAAATGGAATTCGCGTTCTTCTTGCTATATATGAAGCTCCAAAAAAATTGATCCTCTAGACAAGTAGAGATATTTAACGTTTGTAAAAAATATATGGAACAATGAAATGTTACAGTTACCCAAGTTACCTTGCCTTCGTCCAACGGCTGTTTCTACTTTTTCAACCCTTATATCGTGTGTAGTACCAGCTTTAAGTGTGGCTAAGCAATAAACTGGATTCAGAAGACAGGGGTTCGAAATTTTTATATAATAGTTTGGACCAATGCAATTTCTCCTCCCACCTGCTCCAGAAAAACTTCTTAAAGCTATTTTTTATAATTGCAAGAAGGGTCGTAGTAAAAATTGCGGCTGTAAAAAAATCGGATGATTTTGTTAACCAGTATGTACCAATTGTCAAGCTTCAATGTAATATCAAATACAACAGATGAGGATACTTATGATATCAATGAGCAGATAACTGATTCACCTTTTTTTAGAACAATGTACAGCAATCCAGCCATGAGAGGAAGAAGAATTGGAAGATGAAGACATGACTGTTGAAGTAGAATTTGAGGATTGTATTATCAATCATAATATTTTTTTAATAATAAATTTTAAAATAAATATAATAATAGATTTTATAGAAATTAACAATAATCCGTTCCACTTTACAGTCAAGGTTGCGGATGTCGGAGAGCAGGAATTTGCGATAGTTTGTAGCCGCTGTCATGGTCAATCATATTTAATGGATATTACACTTGATGTCAATGGAGTGGAGATTGACGATGGAATGGCTCATATGGCTGGCGTAATTTTGAGGGCTACAGAATCGATGTTAGAATATGATGATACCAACCAAAAGTTTTAAAAATATTCGCAAAAATGCGTTTTCGCGAACTTTGACCTCGCGTAAAATTAACCCAACGGTCGAAGAACCAAAGGGGAACTCATATTATTTAGAACCTCAATACCCATGAGTGTGCAAAAATGTGCATACTATTAATAATTTTCTAGAATTCTTATAGTCCAATCAAGGAAATGGTATGAGCCGGATTTCGATCTATTTATTAAGCCTGTAACTTGAAAGTCCCACTCCGCGTTCGCGTAATATAAATACATGTAGCTTTCGCAAAGCATTCATTTATGAAAAAAAGTGTTAAATAAATCATTAAGTATTGATTGAAGATACGGAAATAGGATGGAAATATCCCATTTCTATATAAAATATAAAAAAAATAGTTATTTTTTTGTCTGGGAGTTTGTGTAGCTTTGTGGTTATATTCTTCTCTTATATCTCAGAAATTATGCCTTGTAGCGATAAGAATATTTTTTTATAGAATCGAAATTAAAGCTGACAACGTGTACTACTTAGTCGGCTGTCAAATATACAAAAAAGGCTTCCCTGGGCTCCTTGGTGATGCAAGTTTGGGAATGGTCTCAATCTCTTCGTTTCACCTTGGCGAAACACAATTTCGATGGTGGTAACTGTCGAAACTGGCGCGTTCGGGTACTACATGAGAAAAACAAAATGGCCGTCATCACAAATACTTTTGCCATTTATCTAAGTAACCGTCCATTGTAAAAAATGTTTATTCTTTAATTATACACAAAAAAGGTTATTACATATTTTTATGTAGGACCTACCATTTTATCTAAAAATAATTTTGATGGTTTCTGAACATTTCTTCTGAATAGATTGGTGGTTGAAGTCACCCCATAACTTACTTTATTTTGCAACACAATTTATATTTGTTTTGCTTTTAAAATTGTATAAACCAATACGGGCCGATGATGGCGTCTTAATTTTTTTCTATTGTTTCAGAGTAGTGCGTAAATAGACTCAAAATAGAGCCTATGTTTGATGCTAAATTGAAGAAGAAGATAAAGACAGACAATAAACCATGTTGTTTGATTTGTAATTCTCAATCATCCGACGAATGTGTCTCATAAACCTTCAAAAGATAGTTATCAGAAAATTGTTGATTGCCTTACGAAGCGAGCAACATATGGCGAAGTAAACAGTAACAGAATCGTTAAAAATTTCGAAATTGGCTTTAATGAGACACTGAGGCATAACAATGTGAAGTGGCATCGATCGTGTTACCAATCTCT
Source organism: Tetropium fuscum (assembly GCA_964058915.1). Lineage (NCBI taxonomy): Eukaryota > Metazoa > Arthropoda > Insecta > Coleoptera > Cerambycidae > Tetropium > Tetropium fuscum. The sequence goes on from CAXKVY010000305.1 coordinate 478,394, forward strand.
TATCCACAAAAAAATAATTGAAAGACTTGAAAAAAGATACGAGTTTCCTCCGTCAACGTGTGAAGATCAAAGATCAACAAGATCAAAGATCAAAGATCAATGATCAACCTGAGGGACATTCAACCTCTAGACAGAGTTCCAAGTTTACTAGATCACAAACTGTGGCTTATGAAAAGGACATGAGCTTTTTTGTGTGATCAGCTAGCCCCCAGGAAAGAAAATTTAAGGAAGGTTTCAAGCTACAAAGCTGGTAGAAATTTACGTTAATCTATAAAACTAAGAAATCATGATAAAGTCGAGATTTGGGTTAGATTAAGCGAAGTAATAAATATTAATGATGCACACACAATTGATATAATGTATCACCGAAAATATGGGACAGAATATGTCTCGGATGTTCTTCGATCTCAAGAGCACAGATTCAATGAATAACATTCCAAAGAGGGAAGATCTGTTTCGTCAAGGACAGCAGAAATCGAATTCATCAATATTTTGGAAGATAAACTGTCCCTGTGGCAAGTCTTTTGAATGGACGTCTTTGAAGAGACATACAAGTCTATTTGTTATATCACGTAATTAGTTAAAGATATTTATCGAGACAGAGTTGGCAAACAAAGAAATTGAATTTTCTCGGCCCAGACAGCATAACAAACCTGAGAGAGTTTCAAACCTGAGGGAGAAGAGAAAAAGGAAGAGTCAGAAGAGGATGGCAAAGGCAAGTGACCCATTGGAAAAGATATTCTTAATAACAAGATACTGAAAATAAAAATATTGAAACTGAAGAAAAATTCAATCAACTCGTACTTAAGGATCCCCAGATGAGGAAGCCGAGTATTTGCTATGGAAGGTAACTAACAAAATCCTGGAGCCTGTAATGTCAATTCCACCTATAAGAAATAATGGTGGTCCTTGGGCAAGAGATAACAAACAAAAAGCCGACTTATTTAGAGACCATTTAGAACAAACGTTTAAACCCAACCAGTATGAAACTAGCGTCAGATTGGAATAAATTAGAAATACAATATCAGAAGCTATCAGAATCATTCCAAAACTCTTTGAAAAGTTACTCCTCAAAAGAGTAAAACCTCCAATAGAGAATAACAACCTGATCCCAGACTATCAAATTGAATTCAGATAAAAGCATTCTACTATATCAAGTGCATCGAATAACGGATGTCATTGAAATAGCTCTAGAAGAGAAGAACGTTTGTGCAGCAACCTTCTTAGACTCAACGTAAGCACTTGATAAAGTTTGGCACAACGGAATGATACTTAAGTTAAATAAAATGCTTCTTACCTCCTATATAAGCAACAGGATATTCAGACTCGTACAAGATGAATAATCAGACAAAAAAGAAATCAAAGCAGGTGTGACTCAAGATAGTGTCTTGGATCATGTCCTCTACCTTCTGTATACCAGTGACATACCACAACTGAAAGACGTTAAAATCGCGACATATAGCTGATGACACCGCACTCGTTGCAGTAGGTCAGGAGCATGGTGCAGGTACCAATAAACTGCAGATAGCTAGCAATACATTGTTAGGCTGAACCAGACGATGGGAAATAAAACTAAATGAGCTTGAATCAGTTCATGTGAATTTTACTAATAAAAGATCTGCTGGACAATCAACATTGGACAATCAACATCTTGTCCAAAGACTCAAGAGGTTGGTCTAAACCGTTTGAACTTGTGCGTGCGAGAGTGAGAATGCAACAAAATAAAAGATGGAGAATAATGTGCTTTCTTTTCTTATGCTAAAATACATTAGATAATAGCTGATGGTTGATCATATGGACCAGTTTCAGAGCTTTATTGTAAATTTAAAAAAATCCTAACTAGTCCAACCAAAAGTAAAAGTCCGAAAGTAAAAAATGTGTTTCCCCTATTTCCCTCTACACCCCATTTTGAGCATTATTTGACTGGGCCATTAATGTCACTATTGTTCCTGAATTAATTTATACGAAACACGTTTTGTGCATCTGTATTACCTTACCTGTTCCATGCGTTTCAACGAAGGAGACTTCTGCGGGATTAACGTTAACTGCACTATATAATTCCTTCATAAGTATAAGTTGCATTTCAGTGGAAGGAAACGTGATTCCCTGGACCTTGTATCCATCAGCATTGCTTTTGCCTCCGAGAACGGTTGCATAGGCACGTCGGCAGTCCGTCTGTTTTTGTAGGAAAATACTTACAACAGCCTCGGCTCGTACGTATCCATCTCTTACGGAGCTAAACACCTTACATTTTCCATCTGGCGCTAACATGTTAAGTTTGTTGAATTCGGAAGATTCTTGAGGATGCATTACTAGACTTCCGCTGCATACAATCGCGCTATCTATGTATCCATTTTTCATATCATTTATAGCGTTTACAAGAGCGGTGAAGCTGCTAGAGCAAGCCGTATCCACGACGTAACTTGGGCCCTTAAAATCAAAACAATACGACGGCCTGTTGGAGGACATTCCCAAAGCTATCCCGATATTCATGTAACCATCTGTTTTTTGCGTTCGCATTTCCTCTGCGCTGCTAAACTGAGACAAAGCAGAGTATACCCCTGCAAATAAACACGCTATTACACACAATAGGCTACTCAGTAGGTGGAAATAAATGGGGGCAGGCTACAATACATTGTATCCTCTCTATTTTGATGTCATTAATGTGCTACATTGGCCAGGGGCGGCGTTGAAACTAAAAATGAACTTTTTATATTGCTGCTGCAATAATTAATACTTATTTCATTAATTTTTATTCTGTAATTTGTATGGTACATAATCAATGTGCGATTTTTAAAATTATTTTTATTTGGGTGATGCAAAATACCATTTTCATCTCCATCTATGTATGTTGATGAACTACCGAATGACCACCATATTCAACTGGTCAAGTTGGTATTATTATGAAACAAAAAAAAATAGAAAAAAATAGGCGAAATAGAATAAGAAGTTTGAATACAAAACTCATATTATTTAGGAATTAATAGATTCAATAATTGTAGTAGGTTTGATTAACAAAGTTTGATTTACTGTGTTGTTTGTATATAGGACATGAAGTTTTTAAATTTTAGAACCTTGTGTTTTTTTTAAAGAACTGTCTTTAATATGTTCAGTCTATAGAATTTGAAAAAAATGTTGCTTTTATTTTATTATTTATATTTATTATTATTTATGTAGTTCATGTTGACTTTATATTTATATTTATGTAGTTCATGATGACTTTATTTATATTATTTTTATTTATGTAGTTCATGTTGACTTTAGTATGATATACATTTATGAATTTTGTAAATCCCAAAAGTATGTTGAGATTTTATTTGTTATAGTATTTTCTTATGTTATTGTAATGAAAAATCTAGACGTTTTTCCATTCTTAATTTAAATACAGCACTCATATTATTAGGATTGTTGCATTTATAATAGGTCGAAATAGGCTTTATTTTATAATAACTTCATTTGTATGTATGATTAAAATTCTTAAATATATGATGTCATTTTATTATATGACAAATGTAAGCAATTTTGACACAAATGTTGTGTTCTCCAGAAACACATGTTCACATTCCAGAAGAAGGTGATGTCTATGTCATGTCTACATGTCTATGTCACATTTGCTACAATACAGAAAATGATGAGATTTCAGGGAATAAACACAGCGACATTGAAAATGAACAATGTGAATTTGGCGACGAAAAAATTTAAAACGACAAAGTTTTATTGCAGTTATCAACTATTATCTTAATGTACACGAATTAAACTATGCTCTGAATGTTTTCTATTTTCATTTGATTTATTGCAACGTTCAGATACAGGGTATTAATTATTTTTCTTATGTAACTATGCAGTCTACCCTAACTCATTCATTAAAGATAAGTAGATACGCCACTGGATGAGCTTTGATCACACGAAGCGGCGTTGCCGAACGGATACCTGCCTCCATTTTCTGCCTCCATTTTCGAATATTATTGTTCTAAAAACTGCAATGAGTTTTTTAGAACAATAATAGATCGGCTCTTCCAGCGTTTTATGAATGAATCGTTGGGTCTCCCCGTATTAATATGTCTATGGTTTATACACACAAACAATGTGAGATCCGTAGAGTAGGCA